>CM035426.1:79725755-79888255 GCA_020310875.1 Ceratopteris richardii
CCTCCATAAGCTCAGATTTCCGCAATTCAGCATATGTGGGTAGCACAAATGAAGACCCAACTCTTCCAATTGCACGTACCATATCTAAGAAATATGGACTTCTTACTTTCCAGTGTGGTATATCTTCTGCATAAAAAAACCGACGCAAAGCAATTCTTGCTTGCTTTCTTTCATGATTTTTCATTGCAGCATTCAATTGTCCCATAGGCATAGAAGCCTTGCGCTTCTTGCATGAAACATCACATTCTTGTACATGAATGCTGTCTCCACTTCCCATTGATGAACCACCTGTTGGAATACTATCATCCATATCATCAATGAGTGCATCTCCTAAAGCATCCCTGTCACGTATTGCAGAAGTAGTACTGCTGCTTGCCTTTGCATGCAAGTGCATTTTGCGCACTCTATCTTGTATCTCTTTTGGCACTTCTTTGCAAGCAACAACTCCATGTCCAATGAGTCCTAAAAGATGTGTGCGAATACGTAATGATCCTCCATCCCATTGATGAGGACAAAACTTACATTTGCATGTGTATTGTCCCTTTCCGAGTGCCTTGACTTGGGATAAATATTCCCATTCTATACACTTGGACCGACCCATATTTCAAATGATATAAATTCTGCAAGAACAAAAAAATGATCATTAAACATTGAAATGTGAAATGGTTCATGGAATAGTTTCTAACAATGATTGTTAAATAATCTTAATGTATGCATAATCTGTACTGTACTCTTACTGTACTGTACAGTACTGTACTGTTTGTTACTGTACTATACTGTACTGTACAGTAACAGTACAATACATATTATGCAAAATTAAGATTATAAATTGAAATAATTACAAATCTGTAATCAAAGTTCATTTCTTTTGTGATTCAATTTGGCACACTGCTGTGTAGGGCATATAAATCATAACCCAGGTCCTATGCTATGCATCATATGCAAATTATAATAGTATAAATTGGACTACTCTGCCATGATGTTACATGCACTTATGTAGTGTACCGTGCACGTTATACACACAGAAACATAATAATACACATGTCATGTTGATACAATGTGACATGAGTATTATTCTCTGTGTGTGTGTGTTGTGCAGTGTGGCACACAGTACATTACATATGTACATAGAATCTAGTACTGTACTGTGTACAGAACACACACACACACACACACACACAGAATAATACACATGTCTGTGGACATGTGTATTATTCTGTGTGTGTGTGTGTGTGTGTTCTGTACACAGTCCAATACTAGATTCTATGTACATATGCAATGTACTGTGTGCACAATACACACACACACACACACAGAGAATAATACTCTTGTCACATTGTATCAACATGACATGTGTAATATTAATAGTATAAATTGGACTACTCTGCCATGATGTTACATGCACTTATGTAGTGTACCGTGCACGTTATACACACAGAAACATAATAATACACATGTCATGTTGATACAATGTGACAAGAGTATTATTCTATGTGTGTCATGGTCCTTTTTCCCTTGTCCTTTGATGAATCTGTTGCTTCTTTGGCAGCATCTTTCAAAGCTGCCTTCTGTTTTTGTGCCCTAGTCATTACTCCGGGAAGTTCCTCAAGTTGGACTACTCGGGCGCTTGGGGAGCCTACATTGCCCTTATCATTAGATACTGTGATCATATGTAGGGGGCAAGAGTTACCAGGTGTGCTTGTAGACGGCATTGACTTTGGGCAGTCCTTTGTGTAATGATCCCTTGTTTCAGGACAATTCTTGCATGGTGGGGCATCCTCAGGAAGTGAACATTTACTTTGGAAGTGTCCATACTCCCCACATCTGTAACACATTATAGGCCTAGGTGGTCGGTTCTGACGAGGCCTACCTTCTTGCCGTTGAGGTCCTTGATTGGTGTAAAAAGTTGTTACAGGGGGTGTTGTAGTGGATGGTAAGGGTGGTTGCCCTAACAAGGAGGACTGGGCCACTCCTACCCATTGAGCTGTCGGAGGTCCTGGCATCATAGTTTGATTTCCGAGACCCTTCAGAAAATAACAATCCTTGGCCTCATGGCCACCCTTGCCACAAAACTGGCATGTTAGCCTCCTTGGACATTCTTGTGATGTGTGTCCCTGGGTACTACAGAGAGAACACCATAGTCCAACTCTTACCTCCCTTAATGTTTTGAGTTCTTCAAGCTCTTGTCGTATTTGAGCGAGACCTTCCGAAGTACCCTTGTCCTCTTCTCGATTTCTTTGAAGCTTTAAGGTCTCTAGTTCCTTCCTCAAGGCTGTCACCATGTCTTCATCTTGGAGGAAAGTCTTTCCCGGGTGTGCTCCAAAATGTACCCGTGCAGCCTCAATCCTTGTGGCAGCTGCTTCAAATTCTCTCAAAGTGGCATCTGGTCTCAACAGCTCTCTAAGCTTCTGCTCTGTGGATTTCGGCAAGGCCTTCTCCACCCACTTCTTAACAAGGAAATCCCCTTGTGGTTTCGGCAATCTTGCCACGAGTGACCTTGCCTGCATCATAAGTTCTGAAAATGATCCTCCCATATGCAAGATTAGATTCTCAAGTTCATCCAACGTTCTTTCTGTAGAGTTACCTGGCCGAAATGCGTCTGTGAATTCGTTCCTCAATGCTTCCCATGTTTGGAAATGGTTTTCCGCGTACTGGCTGAACCATTTGTCCTCCAGTCCTTCAAGAGTTGATGGAAAGAGAGCAAGGAATGCGTCCTGTCGTTGCTGTAAGCCCCTACTCTTACAAATTGAAAGAAATCTTCGTACATGATCTTTAGGATCTTCATTAGCACCGCCATGAAATGAAGAAAATCTAATATTTATTCTTGACAAAAGAGTGGAAAGTTCCTCTACCATAGCCTTATTAAGAAGAGTGTTTTGAGGTAGAGTCTTTTGAGTTTTAGCCTTGTCGTCTAACCCTTCTATTCTAGAGACTAGGCTTGAGACAGACAGACTTCTTACGGGTGTTAGGTAAGGATCTGGCCTTCTTCGGTGGTAACTCTTGATTGGTGTCTTCTTAGGGCTTAGCTGCTTCTCCTTGCTAGCTCTGGTGTGGGTCATGGACCATCTTTGGAACTACTTCTGAAGGAGGAAATTACCCCAATGAAGAGGTCGCCCCGGAGGATTCTTCGCCCAAGAAGAGGTTACTTCAGTGGGGGAGGAGGAGTAGACGTCCAAGGAGCCAAGGAGGATAAGGAGGAGTAATCGCCCAAAAAATTAAGAAGGGGAGGAGGAGGAGTCGCCCAAGCCAAGAGCCAAGAGAGGAGGATGAGGAGTAGGTGCCCGAGCAGCCAGGAAGGAGGAGCAGGAGGAGGGTCGCCTAGGAAGCCAAGAGAGGAGGAGGAGTCGCCCAAGACTCCAAAAGAGGAGGAGAGTCGCCCACACAAATTAAGGAGGATGAGGAGGAGCTGTCCCCCAAGAAGGTAGGAAGGGGGAGGAGGGGGAGAGGTGGCCCTGGGCACTCAATCCCAAATGATTTCTCAAAGGAAAGGGTACTCAATTCTAAGTGATTTCTCAAGTAACCAGAAATCTCCAGAAGCCCTGTCCCACCGGGCGTGCCAAATTTTCACCTGTAGGTGGTGAAGTGAGTGTGTGGGTGCAGGGAATGCAAAATGCACTACTCCTGGAGCATATGTAAGCACATGGATACATTAAAGCATAATAGACACGTACCACCAAACTTCCATATCGTCACTAGAAACTATGGTAGAATCACAACAGCAGCAAACATGCACATAATAGAGCACAAGACAACACTAACTAGGAAGCCAAATATAACACGATCTGAATACCAGCCATTAGCTAATCATACCACGAATCACCATACCAAGCAAGGAACAACAGAATGCAACCCCAAGTGTTCTCACTGTTCTCACATAAGTAATATCAGCAAATAACATAAGCAGCATAAGCAAATAACATGAGCAGGACTCTACTGTAGTGTGCACTATATGCTCTGTGTCTCAGGTGGCATCTCCTATATCATATGTTTCTCTCTTGAGGTTTCCCCTTTCATAGGAGAGAGGTGCGGAACCGGTTACAATAGGAGAGTCTGTTACATGGGAGTAGTGGGGAGTTAATGCACTTGGCAGTTTCATTTGTCAGCCCGGCCGCCTCCAGTACCAGACTTTGTCGTGTAATGATGAGTGGCTGGGTCCCACTTGGCCGCCTTGTCTGGGCATGCCTTGGGCATGCAGTCGCCCAACTCTACCATCTTGGTGCCAACTCTAGATTTTGGACGTGTGGTGCCCAACTCCAGAATTTGGACGGCTGACGCCCAACTCCGGTACTTGGACCACTGATGCCCAACTTCAGTATGATGCCCAACTTCAATATTTGGACACTTGGCGCCCAATTTGATATTTGGTTCCTTGGTGCTTGTCCTTCAAAATTTATTCTATAAGGACCACCACAAGGAAACACATTTACACTGTTATCTCATGGAAGACCTAATATCAGACCAAATTGAGTAGTTTTATGGATGTAGGACTAGAAGATGAAGAACATGAGTGGAGCCTCTCAAGACTAATTTTGCCTCGAGCGAGAGATGACCTCTCATTTCGAGATATTCTAGGAGGATGGACGAAGGAGCATAGAGCATAAGTTGAATGCAACCTTGGCTCACAATATTAACTTCTTCTCAAGCAAAATCACCACAAAGACACTTGTACAAGAAGTGAACCTTGGAAATGAAAAAAACTTGCAAATAGTCAATCTAGCCACCTTGCTGTGGCACTATTCATTTTCATTACAAAAGGAACGATCCCTCCTCTACACCTATAAAAGCACCTTTGCACGGTCCTACAAGCATTTAGTAGGTATTCCCGAAGAGCTTGGACTACATTGAATCCCTTTGATAGAGGAAGATTCACCCATAAAGAGCATACCATACCGACTAAGTCTAGAGTACGTAAAGGAAGTTAAGGCAGAGTTGACTAACTTGGAAGAGGAAGGTATCATTATTCCTATTGAACACTCACGATGGTTCTAATCTATGGTTATTGTTCCAAAGAAGAATAGTGGAAAGATAAAGATGATTTCCGTGCCCTAAATAAAACAATTGTTCAAGATGGCTTCGCACAACCTTTTAGTGAGTAAGTCTTGGAAGAAGTAGCCAGACATACCCTGTACAACTTCCTAGATGGATTCAGTGACTAGATCCCCAGCCATCCTAAGGGTAAGGGCAAGATTGCCATCGTCACTCCATGGGGTACGTATGTTTATACTCGTGTTGCATTTGGCCTCAAAATGTGCATGCATCCCATCGCACAAGATTTTCACCAACACTTGGAAAATCTCAAGGAAATTTTGGAAGAGTGCATCAAGATAGGTGTGGCACTATTAATGTGCTAAGAATATATAGTCATCTTTTGATATCTTGCTTATTGGACAACAAACTAGCCCAATTTTATTGGGCCACAAACTAGCCAAATAAAATAAGTCACCTCAAAACTGCGTGACCCCCCATCATGATTCCGTGGTAAATATGAGGTTATCCAAGAAAAGAGAAACAAGGACAAGGAATCACAACAATCAGACACTCGGCGGTGAAAAGTCTAGTAATTGGTTATGTTGCAGGGGCCATTTTTAGTCTTCCTCCAAGGATCATCTAGGATCATGCAAAGCCACTCATATTGCCTCCTAGTATCTATATAAGAAGGTGCTTGGCACTCATTTGGAAATATATTTTAGTACGTATGCTTCTCCGTTGCGCAATCAACTCAGAGGAGAACTAGAGATGCTCAAACAACAAGAAGTGGAAAGTAGTCATCATAAGAAAGAACCAGAGTCCCTTTCAATAGAAATGTAGGATTATAAGTCTAAATTGCAAGCAACTTTGGGGAAAATTACTGCAGTGAAGTAGAATGATTAGTTTAGAGAGTCATTTGATCAGTGTTAAATAATTGTCAAGTTGAATGAAGGCAATCCATAACCCAAGAGGGCCGATAAATTATGCTGAAATATGCACTGACTCTTACAAAATATATACTTTTAGAACAACGTGTTGTTGGTTGTAGTGAAATTGAACAAAATTTGGTTGATATGACAGAAGATCTCGAACCTAGCAATTGGTATTTGGAGAAGAATGATATTGGAAAGTTGAGGGAGGCTACAACTCAAGGTATTCATCATCTTTGGGTCTCTCTTAGCACTAAAATATAAAATAGGAGTAAGCATATCAATGAAAGCTTTGCAAATAATTTTTTCAAAATGCAATGTCTAGAGTTACAACAAATGTTTCAAGAGATGTTATCTCAATTGGATTTGTCTAAGGCTCACTACACTTCAAGCTCAAGTCAAAACTTTGTAGTTAGCAAGTAAGATGTCTGAAAAATCTGAATGTGATTTTGATGGTGGTAGCTCTTCCCAATCGTGCTATGCGAGGTGTTGGTGACCAGATTGGGAGAGCTTAGTTCGCAAAATTAGACGATACTAGTTCTCAAAATAAGGCAATATATTACGTTCCTTTTTGTAAATAGGAAAAAGGAGATATGAAGGGTTAGAGGAATCTTTTGGGATCGGCGTAACTTTCTAAGAACTTTTTTTTTTTTTGGTTTTTGGAGTCAAGGATGGGGGCTTGAAGGCAGAATATATTAGACAATATATTACGTAATATATTAGACAATATATTACGTAATATATTAGATAATATATTACGTGATATATTAGACAATATATTACATTCCTTTCTGTAAACAAGAAAAAGGAGATATGAAGGGTTAGAGGAATCTTTTGGGATCCGAATAACTTCCTAAGAACCTTTTTTTTTTGGTTTTTTGAGTCAAGGATGGGGCCAAAAGGCTGAATCTATCAGCCGCTTCATCTTCCGAAGAAGACTTGTAAGTGACCTTCCAGTATAAGATTGTGGCTAACTGACCTATAATCAGTGCGATGAGATACCCAATACCTAGGACTCGAGTATGAAAGACTTTGAGCAAGCTCGACACCTCCTAAACTGCCTACCTGATGAGTTCCCAAAAAGAGAACGCCATACCCCAAACGGAGTGTCGGCTCATAGGAGTCGTCCGTGATCAGTTCAGAGTTTCCCATCTCCTCACTGGTAGCGGGTGAAGCTATACCTATACCCATTAAACACCAAAGCTCTAACATACATCCCAGCAATCATCATTTCCCTTAAAACCGATCAATGGGATACGACAAACCAAAAGAGATAAAAAGGAGAATGACATCCTTTCCTTCGAAGAGAATCCATCACGGGCATTATCCCTCAAAAAGAACTTTCATATAACTAGGTACAACTTCACCTAGGAAGGAAGCAATCAAGACAAACTTAGCTACTCCCCCCCCCCCCCCCCCCCCCCCACACCCCAGAGTGTGGAATAGGTTTAACCCAGTGGATCAAAGGAACTCCGCAAGCCTCCCCTCCAAGGAGGATATGGATCAAGTTCAAGGAAAATACGGAGCCAAACTCCATTCGTTGAGTTATATCTCTAATAAGGGAATCCAATCACCTCACCCTAAGTGCTTCCACTTCCACACAGTCCACTATCAAATATGACGCGGATCCAAGAGTCTCCTACGCAAAGAGAGACATCTACTCTTTCTCCTCCCTTCAATTCTCTCAACCATATATAACCCCCCTATGTTCGCAAGCTAATGCATACACTCCGGAGTTGGGCTTAGCACATAACTAGAGGTACTTCTACGTGGATATCGCTATGATTTCGTTAAACTATATTTGGAATAGGGATCCAACAAACATAATGGTCCGAATTTTTCCACTTTGCCATTTGAGTGTTCCCATTTGAGCATGAGGTACCTATCTTTCTTTTCAGAGTTTAGTTCAAGAAATCCACATCCACTTTTGGAATTGAAATCCTATTGGTTTTCATAGAAGGTCCCCAAGCCAAGTCTCGTTTTCCAAATACTTCCCAAAGAGGCGACCTTGCATCCCTCCGAAATAAGCCGCCAACGGTGGGATATGGAATTCTCTATGGATCAAGGTTGAATCTGTTAAAGTTGACCGTGCACCCTTTCCACAAATCATTAGCTATTTGGAAGGAACACTATGAGGGTATATTTACTGCCCCCAATGGAAGGAGCCAAAATGTTGAAATGTGGGTAAGACATCCTCTTAGGGTTTGGCTGAGACTTGTCAGAGTGAACCAAACAATATAATTGTTTGAAATTCGTCTCGCCTGTCAGAAACTTAAAAGGTATTGAGCTGTCGGAGGAGATGGTTTACCATTGCAATTGTTTAAGATTCTCCTCCGGGACAAGCTTCAACGGTATGACCCTTCCCATCCTAGCATGCCTTTTGGTGAGGCCATGATTAATCTTATGGAAAACATTTTCGAGAAGGGGTCATCCCAGAGTCTGTTGCAACAGCGGTTGTGGTTTCCATTCCCAAAAAGGGAGACCTAAATCGTGTTCACAATTACCAAGGGATCTGCCTGATCTCAATCATTCTTAAAATTCTCGTCTCTGTGCTAATGAAGAGGCTCATCAAAGCTCTTGAGGCTTGTAAATTTTTCAATTGGGACCAAGCCGGATTTTGTGCACATCGTGAGTGCATAGGGCAAGTCATTTGAATGTAAGAAGTTGTGCTTCAATGTGCTACACGTAAACTATCTATGTACATAGTGTATATTGACTTCAAGAACGCATATGACACTCTATCACATCAAGTGTTGTTCCTTAAACTTGAGGCAATTGGCTTAATGGATAGAGCGTTGAAATTCTTCCATGCTTTATACGAGTCCTCAAAGATCTGAGTTCATGTAGAGGGACTCTTTTAGCGAGCTCGTCTCGGTGCTATGAGGCATTTGTCAAGGATGCCCAGGATCTCCCATGCTCTTTAATGTTTATATTAATGATATTCTTAATCATGAGGGTGACTCTTGAGGGATTGATATATTCAAAATTGGTTGATTTAAAGGTTTACTATTTGCAAATGACTTGGTGTTATTTGCAGACAGCCAAAGGGAGCTCAACTGAGCTCCAGAAATCCTTGAATATGATCAGCGAGTGGGTGGGGCTGTCGGGCATGGAGTTTGGGTTGGAGAAGTGTATGGTCATGGTGTTTTTTGGCAAAGACGGTGAGCTAGAGGCACTTGAGGCTTATGGCTTGCTCCTAAATGGGGAAAAGGTTCCCATGGGGGCAATTACACATATCTTGGTGTGGAGGTTGATTCTAATGGAAACAATCATCAAAAGTCGGGAAGAGAAGGGAAGGAAGAATTTGTTTGGATCTCTCAAATGACTTGTCGCGACTCGGGTGCTCATGATTTGTGGGAAGGGTGTGCGATCAACTTTAGTTGCTTCGATCCTCGTCCATAGAGAATTCCATATCCCACCATTGGCGAATTTCGGAGGGATGCTAGGTCTCCTCTTTGGGAAGCGTCTGGAAAGCAAGACTTGGCTTGGGGACCTTCTATGAAAACCAACGGGATCTCGATTCGAGAAGTGGATGTGGATTTGTCGAACTGAACTCTGGAAGGAAAGGTATGTACCTCAGACCGAGATGGGAACACTCAAATGGCAAAGTGGAAAAAGTCAAATCATTATGTTGTATTGGATCCCTATTCGGCATATAATTTAATTGAATCATAGGGATATCCACATAGAAGTACCTCTAGTTATCTACTATGCTCAACTGCGGAGTGTATGCTAATGCTTGCAAAGATTAGGGGGCTATATATAGTTGATAGAATTGAGGGAGGGGAAAGAGTAGATGTCCCTCTTGGCTGAAGGACAAAGTCTTGGATCCTATCGTATTTGATGGTGGACTATGTGGCTGTGGAAGCACTTAGGGTGAGGTGGTTGGATTCCTCTATTAGTGATGTAACTCAAGGAATGGAGTTTGGCCCTGTGTTTTCCTTGGACTTGATCCATATCCTCCTTGGAGGAGAGGCTCATGGAGTTCTTTTGACCCACTGGGTTAAACCTATTCCGCACTCTAGGTGGGGAGTAGCTAAGTTTGTCTTGGTTGCTTCTTTCCTAGGTGAAGTTGTACTTAGTTATATGAAAGTCCTTTTTGAAGGATAATGCCCCTGATGGATTCTCTTCGAAGGAAAGGATGTCCTACTTTTGATCCCTTTTAGTTTGTCGTGTCCCATTGCTCGGTTTTAAGGGAAATGATGGTTGTTGGGATATATGTTAGAGCTTTGGTGTTTAATCGGTATAGGTATAGCTTCACTTTCTACCAGTGAGGAGATGGGAAACTCTGAACTGGTAGTGGACTCCTCCTATGAGCCTACGCTCTGTTATGGGGTATGGCTTTTGGGAACACATCGAGTAGATAGTTTAGGAGGTACCGAGCTTTCTCATAGTGTTCTCCACATTTATTTCTATTGGGCTCTCCTCCTTCCACAAAGGGCTTTAAGAAGGATAAAAAGTTTCTTAGGCTTTCCCTCTCGAATGAGGTTTTGCTTTTGCGAACCATTCTTTCCATGACTCAATGTCCATTTTCCTTGAAAGCGCACTGGACCCTCTTGCATGTCCGCTCCTATTCCCTAACACTAGACAACCCATTGGGAGTAGACAAGTCACTTTGTTTGAGCGTAATCTAGGCACCAATTCGAGCGTTGATTGACTCGTGAACGTTAAGGTCCAACCGGTAACCTGAACGAGGGCGAGGAGAGGTTCGCCTATTGTTGGCACCGACGTTAGCACCCAAACCTTTCTTGATTTCCGTAAATTTATCAAACTTCTCCTCAACATCCTCTTGCAAATCCGCCAAGACTTCCCATCTATTAGGCATCAAGAAAGTTTGACTATGTATTTCAAGTTTACTTATATCCAAGCTCTATGTAGGATTAGTCATGGGTGGGGTTGTCCCTACAACCTCCGAGTGAACATTACACAACAAAGGCAAGTGGATTTATCAAGGCAAGTGGTCTGATAAATCCACTGAACGTCACGCAACATGTGAAAGTTTCCTTACGCCAAGGTCATTGACAAAAAAGAGATCTAAGGCTGATTTGCTACGCCTCCCCCACTCCACAGAATGAAAAGTGAGGCATTCAGTCCAATCGAAACCATGCTTCGACACCCACCAATCCTCTTCTTGAGAAAGTCTCCTTTGATAATACGGGCATATTTCGAGAAGAAAGTATTTCCATGGTCACCTTCAGTTTCTCCAACACATTCATACGTACATCAGAGTAGCGTTTCTGGGGGACATTATGTTTCCACGAGTCCAGGTCTGAGGTTTCATATGGAACTACACAAAAACCTGAGAAGTTTTAAAGGACGTATGGCGCAAACTGTTAGAATTTGCATGCTTTAATACAGATATTATTTACTTATGTATTGTTGTCATGGTTTGATGTAATTCCTTTGCTCATTCTATTGGGGAGTAGTTATGATAATCTTGCATGCATGGAAATGATGATACTGATATATGCTTTGTTCCCTCTTACTCAAAAAGACCGTTCTTTTTGTATTGTTTCGTTGTATCAATTGCAAGCACGCACTCTCGGCGAACTAGTTATTTTCTTTATATGCATTGTTTACTGCAATGTTTATCGTTGACTGGATGGTAGATATTTTAGTGAGGTTTGAGGATTGTGGAGACTCTATGCTATAGACTATTGGGTGTACTTGATGTTTCCCTATACGCAATATGTTTGAAATAATAGATAACTCAGGTTTCCATGCAGTTACCTGGGGTGCTTATGTTCCTATCCCACTAGGATGAGGTATTGCTTACTATAGATTGTTGGTATGCCTGGTTTAAGCCCCAACACTTGAAAGGAACACCATTCATAGTGACATTGACCAAATAGCACCGGGTAACACCTCTTTGCATCGTTGAAAGGTACTTATGTTAGTACAAGGCTTCCAATTTGTGTTGTATTTTGTTGTGGTTGCATTCAAGAAACCTCCTTTCCTTTGCGCCTTGAAAGACCTTCGCTGAGGAAGGCTAGAGCATTTCAAGATTAGGGAAGTAATGTGTTGTGGATCTCCACCAAGTCAAATAAACAATTGAAGATACATTTAGAAGAAGGGTCTTATAATGCTAAAGCAATAATTGGATATACCATGGATCCAGAGGTAATGCCCTTCTTACCACTTGAGGAAGATAACATGTTCAATTGGATGATGGGCAATCCCGAGTGACTCCTCGGTGCCATGAAATAGATGAAGAAATGGACCAAGCTGGACTCTTCTTGGAAAACAATGTTAGAATGCCTAAATCTGTCAAAAATTTAGTAATCCTAATTTTGGAATTTGGTCAAAATTTGGTCAAAGAAGGAAAAAAAAAATTATTGGCTCATTGGAAAGTACTCTCTGAGAGCTTTCTAATGATATATAACATTGCACTATTATGCACCAGAAAGTCGAGCAAAAGTCATGCGCTAATTTTTTTTCTTTTCATTGCTTTTGAGCTCATCATTTTTCAATGGCTAGGATTAATTTGATGAAAAGCATAGGCGACTAGAATTTAGGACCCAAAAGCAAAATCAATGGAAGAAAAAGCACTCATGCATGCTAGGTGATAAATTCCACGCATGAGTTTTGCTTTATTTCCTTTTCGCAAGCTTTTTAGGTGTTTTTTGTAAGTTTTTTCGACCGAAGGCGATGCTATGTAAGGTGGAGCTTATGAGCCTTATTGAGCATCAAATCCCAATCTACTCACAGGCTTACAAGCTCTAGGGCTAAAAGCTAAGAGGAGATCTTGAGGAGTTTATGCATATTTGAAGGAGTTTTGGCAGCTTATCCTTTCTTCTTCTTCACACACTGTGTACGCTTTTTCGATGCAACCAATTATATTAAAAATTATGACAACACTCAAAGATATGCCCTGACTTCGTTGGGCCCATTAGCCCAACATGTCAACCCAACAATAAAAGGTACATTTTGATGGCCACTTGTTATTCAACTAAGTGGATAGAGGCAAAAGCCACATTGGATTGCACTGTAGCTAGCGTGGTTGAATTCATGTACAAGCAGATTTTTTTCAAGATTTGGGTGCCCACTTGAAGTTACGGGCACTCAGTGAATCAAGTGCTGCAACATATTTTTGATAGGTGCAAAGTCTTACAGAATGGTAAAGTTACTCCTCAAGGCAGAGTACAACTCGAAGACTTGGAAGGATAAAAGCTTACCCTGGTTAACATTTCCAGTGTTAGGCCCTATTATAGTTGAAGCATGTGACATGAATAATCACTCCACTATATATACCATGAGTTCATTCTGCAGTGTAGTTCATTTCTCTTGAAATAAAAAATATGGCTTTTTTGAAGCAAATAAACAGTAAAGGAGAAGCTTGCATGGGGACGGTGCAAAGGCTTGATGTTAGAGTCTGTAGCACTAGGGATGTGCCAAAGGGAAGAGCCAAAGAATACTGCCCCATGAATGGAGCCCACAATGAGCAACTTTTATTGAAATATCAGAGGTCACCTTTGGTGCTATCTATATATAGTTTTTAAAGATTGTATATTATAAATGGATGTGTTGAAAATTCTCTACAATAACTCAGTTCTGCAAAGAAGGCCTGTAAAGTTACTTAAGGAGTGCTCAGTATTTCCACCTTTTCACTCACCAGACTTTTTGCAATATTTACCTGCCAATTATGGAGCCTATCCAGGAGTGGTCAATGATTGTTGCCATAGACCACTTGTTGCACAGATATACAGTAGAGCATATTGTTTTTAGTGTAACTGAGAAGCACACATGTATAATCAATGGCGACTCTACAGTATATAGTTCTACATAATGGATTTCGACGCTTAATCGAAGTATCCATTTTCGTTTTAGTACAGATATCCGGCAGCCTGCAGGTATATGACCTTTTCCTTCAAGTACTATAATAATAACCTTTTTGTGTGGATGGATTTAATATATGGGATTCAATCTGGCACCTTGTTTTCCCTAAATGCGTAAGGAAATGTAGATGCAAGCATGTAGACAACTGTTTGATTTTAGTTTTACTCTGCCATTTTGCAGGAAATGGGAACTGTCGAAACAATACCCACTCTTCCATGTGAAAGCTTAAGTGATGGAAAGAATACTCTTACGAAGTTTCTGGAAGGTAGTTGCTTATCAATCGTTGTATTTGGAGCATCAGGTGACCTTGCAAAGAAAAAGACTTTCCCTGCTCTATTCAACTTGTTCCGACAGGTGTTACTAAGCTGGACTAAGTTGTACCATTGCACTGCTATGTATAGAAGTCATGTTTCTAATCAAAGTTTTAACTGCATCTGCAGGGTTTCCTACCCTCTGATCGAGTAAGAATTTTTGGTTATGGACGATCAGCTCTTACAGATAAAGGTCTTAGAGATAGATTGATTGGGTATGGGGAACCCCCCCCCCCCCTTTTTTCCCCCCCTTTCCCCCCTTTTTCCCTTTGAGATATTCTATGCATGTCAATCAATGTTTCTTCCACTACTTCCCATATTCACCTATCTGAAAGCCTGAATCTGAATTTCTGAAGCATTGCATTTGCAGCATTGATTTAAGTGGCTCTTATTACTTTCATTCATTTGAATGAATGCAATGTTTTCGGTTGCAAGAATTCGAATTTGCATCTTATTTGATCTTGTGCTCATTCCGCATAACCGACCACTCTATTTAGGAGCTTCTGATAGACCTGAATTCATCTCAAACAGTGCATACATACTTAAATTCTGACCTTTTGACTACGTGAAGAGAATGATCAAATGAGTTTGTCACAGGGAATCATCCTCCCTGGGTTTTACCCTTTATGATTTTTAATCAATAAAATGTCTTATTATCCATCTAGGGCTTCGGCTGATCACAAGTGTAACCAGAAATGTGACGTTCCCCCAAACTTTCTCCTTCTCCAGAGTTGTGAACCTGTAACGCATAACAAAAATCACAAACGTGTGTCTTACCATGACACTAGCTTTGCCTAGTATATGGCTTCGTTCTGGACAAGGAACACTATCTCACATCCTCCTAACGGGGGGTGAAAAAAGAAAGATAACTGTGCGCCACATGCGAGGACATGCATTCACCATTAGTTAGCCTCTTCATACATTGCCTGCATGGATTTAATCATTGTATTCTGAATAGAAATTTGGCTTCTTAACATAATTCCAAGAATCCATCACAAGCTTTTCTTATGTTACTCCTCATTGTCTTTATTTCCAGCATTTTTTATGTCATATCCCATGTGTCTGCATCCAGAACTGTTTGTGTATTATTTTGAATTATGATGGTTTTAAGCTTTTAGCGATGTTTTGTGTCCCCAAACACAAGGTTTTATACAACTTGTTTTTCAAGGCAGAAAACCTAAGGCTTCTTGACTTTGGATTCCTATCAGCCTCCCGTATAGCTCCTTGAGCATTCATTAAGGACTTGATAGAAGAGCGAAATTTGTTGGTTGTCTGTCATTGCCTTTCAAGGAGGCTATTTCCATAGATAAACATCCCTACTTTTTCTTCATTGAAAATGTTCTTTGTTCAAAGCATAAGAAATGTAATGCCTTCTTTCTTCTATGTAGCATTATGCTCTGAACATTCTAAGTAGTATTTTGAGTTTGAGAATCCAACAGTGATGCATCAACTTTCCTGTGAAATTTAGACTTCTTAGAGAAATCGCTCAACGGAGGAAATGGGAAATTAGATAACTTAGGAAATTAGACAACTTAAGAAATTGCTGAAATGGGAAATTAGGCAACTTAGGAAATTTGACAACTTAGTAAATTGAGAGTTTGCTGATTAGTGTCTCCTTAATGAGCTGATGAACTGGATCCTTTTCTCCATCTTAGTCCTCTTTCCTTCTTCTGCATCTCATCTTGCTTGAAATCGAGGTAATTCTTTCCTATATTTTATTTAATATAGTGGTAAGACCATGAAAGCTGCCAATCATTTACATTAAGAACTCGAAAAATATCTATTATGCTGATAATAGAGCCAATTACTGTTGCACATTTGCGCATATATTCTGCACCAGCTGGTGATATTTAATTTCAATTCTTTGATATTAATCGATAAGTCAGTGTCATTGATCAACCTAAAGTTTGGATTTTTATTTTTTATTATTATTTTTTTTAAATAAAATCTTATTAACCATAAATTATAGCATCTGAATTCATAAAGTGTAGAGTTGATGAATGCTTTAAAACCTGCAATGATGATTGGTTCATGTGGTCATAGGTACCTGAAGCCTGCTAAGACTGATCCTAGGAAGGATCCATCCAGTGTAGTGAAGGAATTTCTTGACTTGGTACTATCCCAGAATCTTTTGCAAATATTTGAATCGGAATCCAATCCCAACATAGTGGTTGTTAACAATTTTAGATAGCATAATAAAGTATTTGTGTTTTTCGGACGCAGATAACTTATATTTCTGGCCTCTATGACACTGTTGATGGATACTTGAAACTGGAGCATCTGATCTCCCAACATGAAGACCTCAAGAGTGGCGAGAAAGGCCAGACAAGGAGACTATTCTATTTCGCTTTGCCACCTTCTGTTTATCCAGTAGTGTGTAGAATGATCAAACAACATTGCGTGAACAAGCGTATGTATCTTTTTACTTGAGTGAGATAAGCATTTATGATGACAGGGTTTTTTGAGATGACTACATTGTGTGCAGGTGGATGGATGCGTCTAGTAGTTGAAAAACCCTTTGGAAAGGATTTGGCTTCGTCAAATGAGTTGAGTGATCAACTAGGTGAACTTTTTACAGAGGAAGAGATATATCGCATAGATCATTATCTTGGCAAAGAAATCGTACAGAACTTGGTTAGTTTTAATCATTGGCAAGCAGCTTCTGTAGGAGTCATTATTGTGAATCATTGGAAGGAAATTTTATAAAACTCACTGATTCACAAGATTCTGACAGTTAGTGATGCGATTTGCAAATCGATTTTTTCTACCACTGTGGAACCGTGATAGCATTGACAATGTTCAGGTGACTAATGGTCAGGTCATATGTAATTTATAGAACTAAAAGATTTTCCTGTTCTCAGGCGAGAATGGATTGTTCCTAATTTTTGTATTTTCTCTCGGGTCTTTTCCGTTTAGTGTGGCAGAGCCTCTGATAAAAAAATATCATGCAGATTGTCTTTAAAGAAGACTTTG
Organism: Ceratopteris richardii; assembly: GCA_020310875.1. Taxonomy (NCBI): domain Eukaryota; kingdom Viridiplantae; phylum Streptophyta; class Polypodiopsida; order Polypodiales; family Pteridaceae; genus Ceratopteris; species Ceratopteris richardii. The sequence goes on from CM035426.1 coordinate 79,742,773, forward strand.
GAACAGAAGGAAGGGGAGGCTATTTTGATGATTATGGGTTAGATTTCTGAGTGTTGTCTGCTGGCATCTTTAACCACTCAAGAATGAGCTCTAATTTATGCATCTTATGCAGCATCATTAGGGACATCATCCAGAATCATTTACTGCAGGTATTGTGAGGAGTAAATCTTGCTCGTTTCTGTGGTTTATTTGGTCCTTTATGAAGAAAAACATATTTATGCAGGTACTCTGTTTGGTAGCAATGGAAAAGCCGGTCTCGTTGAATCCTGAAGACATAAGGGATGAGAAAGTTAAGGTATGGGATCTCCATTTTCTCACCAGTTCTTTCAAATTATCTGCACCTTCTCAGCAGTTTTGCCTAGTCTTCAAAGTTTGGTCAATATTCTCTCATGAATTGTCTGAACATAACCACAAATGTTTTGCAATTGTACTCGAGCATTGTCTATGATTCCATGTGCATGAGGGTCCCACAGTTATGCATGTAACACAGTTTGTGCAAATAAGGAGATAAAACGTATACTCTTTTTCTATGTTACATGCACATGTATGCATAGTTTTAGACATAAAACAAGAGGAAATGAAGAGAATGTTTGGATCAAGGAAATGCAGCAGTAAGAAGAAGGGTCTAGAATTGCTCATTACAAAAGCTCTACAAGGCTCAATAAGCTCTCCCAAATATTTTCTAATAGAATTGCTCATGACAAAAAGCTCTCCCGAATATTTACTATCTCAATGTGTGTGTTTTTTTGGTATTTGAGGATTATAACAGGGAAAGGAGGCAAAGTGGGTGGGAGTAAGAGAGGTTTTTTAGCCCCTGGGGTGCCGGACGATCGGATAACTAAGAAGGTTCTAGGAATGCACACATTCCTTCACACATCGAGGGAAATTTGATTCCAAGAAGTTTCGGAAGGTGTTACAGTTGATGGTGGGTTTGACATCAAGTTGATGCAGAATACTTGACTAAGGAGGCACCATTCACAATGACATTGGTAGACCAACATTGGGTCACACCTCTCGGCATCATCGAAAGGTACTAATGCTAGGTGCCAATTCATACTAGATTTGATTGTCATTGCACTATCTCAGGTAATCTCCCTTCTTCTACTTTTAGGGAAACCCCCAAAACAAATGATTAGTTGTAAATTTACTTGGAAGAAAGGTGTGATCATGGAAAAACGCCCGGATATATCACTTGAAGAAAATAACTTGCTTAGCTGGATGACGGAAAGCCTGGAGTGCTACACAGTGGAAATTACATGAAATAGGTGAAGAATTAGAAAAGGCTGGACTTTGCCCATCGTTTGCACTTGAGAGTATTTTCTCAGCATAGTATTTTAGTTCCTCTTACTGGACCAATATTGGTAAGAAAGTGTGATTTACAGAACTCAAACATCGAAGCAAGTATACCTGCTCATCGCAGGGAAAGAATCAAAGATGACTAGAAAACTGGAGATGATCAGAACCTTGAGAAAATCAATTCAATAAGTACACATTTCTATTTCAAAGATAATCTCAATTTTTGTCTATAAAAAATTTAAGACATGGAAGAAATCCAAAAAAGCATGCACTCCTCTGAATACCATTGGTGGATCGAATCTCACCTACATGATGTTCATATTGGTGTTGTGAGAACGTCGAAGTGGAAGTTACAAGCGGCTAGGCTTAGTGCTATCTCCTCATATCGATCCGAAAGAAAGGTACTATAGCTTTGTAAGAATGCAAAAATGATGCCATGGAAAATTGACACACTAGAACAATGAGTGGAAAAAAGCCAACCACAAACATGTGAGTATCGAGCATATGCTTCCTCAAAGTGGAGTCCAATTGGAAGACTTGGTTAGAAAAAAGCTTCCTCTGGTTAATGTTTCCAACGTGAGGCACTACTACAATTGACGACAAACTCAGAGTGGTGTAAGAGAAAAGAAAGAAAAATCATGATGCAACTCTCTAAAAATATCAAGTCAATACGGGAAGTTTGGTCGTACTATATCATTCAAGACTTTTTGACAAAAAAGTCCAAAAAGAAGAAGTTACCAAAATAGAATGGCCCTTTTCGAGTAACAGAAGTACTACTTCGAGGTGCAATTCGAATTTCCACGATGGATGGGCAGCCATTGTCCCTGGTCAGTGAATCCAAATTACGGTTCTATGTGGAGCCATGGTAGTATTTTCAACAAAGATACACCAAGTTATGTATATACTGTACAAGTTTAGATGGTTTTTCAATTTTCATTCTATCTACACAAACTCCCCATGATTTTTAGGTGGTTTAGGCGACCCACCTGCCTCACTTGCCTCGCTAAATTTCCAACTGTTCTAGGCCTCTCGTCCAGATTCATGAACTCTGTTGCAAGCTCGCCAACTCTCTTGGCGTGCCTCCCTCAATGGTTCTACAGTCTCTCTTTATGGCTATCTCAGTGTCAATAGCTTCTTACTATGCCTCACGATTGATCTTGGAGCTTTGTCTTTTCAGTTATCCATTTCTTATGTGCTGCAAAAGTAAGGTTTCCATATCTTTTCTTCATTCTTCTTACATGATGCTCCTAGTTCTTCATCTCATTCTCTACCTGTGACATTCTCATATGGGCGTTGAGAAAGGTCTTTCTGGTTACCTTTGGAGCAAGATGCTTTCTTTTGTAGAGATGCGATTGTTCACATTTTGTCCCATCAATGGTTCTAAGGTTCTTCTATTTGTTTTGCTTTGCTTTTTTTTTCTCCTTTTTCTTTGGTTTCTAAGGAGTTTGACCTCTTATCTACTCATCCAAAAGGCTTGAAATTTCTGGAAGAACAACACACACATCTAAGGGAGCCCCTTTATTGCCAACTTTCAGGGTTCACATCAAGTCACTGATAGCCTATGATGCGGAACTGTCTCCTAGCAAGAGAGGTCTCAACCTGCTGAAGAGTCATCCCTCTCTGCGTGACAACAGATTGGGGGGCCGATGCAAGTCGTGGGGCGAAGAAGTTAGTGAGTTGTGACTGTCTCCCACCTGTTGGAGCTGCTGTGGTGGGCTGGAGTAGGGCATCACTATGGCTGTAAATCTCTAGTAAGATTCGCCCTAACTAACGCTCATCGCTGAAGGCCATGATCTCACAAAGGGTAGGCTTTCATGTCCATAAAGCCTCGTATTTGCTCCTGATATCATCATGTGCCTTGCATCTACATACAAAATGCTCCTCATCTTCTATCTCTATCCCACATATCCAACAAATCCTCTCCTCTTGTCTGCCAGCCTCAATCTCTAGTCGACGTGATGAAACCCTCAGCTGGCCAATTGCTACCCTCGAGCAATGAGGCATGTATATGTCCATGTAACGTGGTCTTTGGATGAACCCGCCTGCTAGAAAGTCCAAGAACTGCTCTCGATAGAATGACAATCTAGATCCAAGGTCGGAAATGGACCATGTCTGACTAATGTAGAGCCTCTAGAGATCCTGTCTAAGCAGACTGTTCCTCTCATTACTTGAGAGGCAAATGTGGGGAGAGTCTAGGTCATACTGACAAGGTGATAGTCTGCCCATATCCAATCCATGTCCATCAAACCATGTCCTAACCTGAGAATACCAAGCTCTCTCATGCCCTGACTCAGAGGCTTGTATCGTCGCCTCAAATGCTCTACGCATGGGTCTATTTGTTGGGAGCTCCTTCATCCTCTGAATGAAACATATAGTTTGGAATAGTGCTTTTACCACCATGGGAGGTGTGACCATCTAATCCCTGATGATGTCATGTGGTGATTGTTTCCCACAAAATATTCTTGAGATCATGCATACTGGGTGAGTGTGAGACATGGGCCCCAAACTGTCATTGCATACATCGTAGCTGGTGTGACGAGTGTGTCAAATAGCCACCCCTTCATACGGGGCTCCTGGAAGTGAGCTTGATGACACCTCTCTAACATGGCCCAGGCTGCATATCCCTGTGTGAGCCTATCAATAGCTGCCTGTGGGACCTGGTAGGCTCGTGAATGTCACCCCTAGGTAGACATATGAAGTGACCACCTCAATCTGCTCTCTGGCTGCTTTGAACCCTGTTGTATTCCACACCATATGAGAAGTGTGGAAGATCATGACTTTGGTCTCGCCAAGGTTTACAGTCAAAACACCACCACACACACACACACACACACACACCCAAAAAAAGAAAAAAAAAAAACACACACACACACACACCCCCCCCCCCCCCCCCCCCCCAAAAAAAAAAAAAAGGAAAAAAACACACACACACACACACACACACACACACACACACACACAACAAAAAGTGTACAAAACTCATGCGAGGCACCCAAGTGGCATTGTAAACCCTTGGTGGATTCTGAAATCAATACAATATCATCAGTGTATAATAGAATGTGTACAGGTGTACCTGTGAGGTCTCCTCCCTCACCACCAGCATGTAGGATGTAGTCCTCAATCTCATCAATGTAGAGCCCGAATAGAGTGGGAGAGAGTGGGCAGCCTTGCTTAACACCAACTTAGCTAGCAAAGGCTTCTGATAATCCCTTGAGCACCGAACCCTCCCAGTCACCCGCTCATAGTATGTATAGATGGGCTAAATCATATCCGATGGTATCCCCAAGCTTTGAAGACATCGGAAAAGCTTCTCTCGTGGCACTGTATCAAAGCAGCAATATAGTCTCTTCTTCTGCACCTTTGCCCCATCAATGAGGCAATGAGAATGTTGATGTGATGAATAGTGGAGAAACCCCATCGGAAACCTGCCTGACCACGTGCTTGTAGCCCATCCCTCTCCACATATGAGCTTAACTCTGCCTCAAGAACTGCACCATAAAGCTTGGCGATGGTGTGATCAATCATGATAGTCCTGTAGTTCCCTGGGTCCTGGGTGTCACCATATTTGTGGATGGTCACAATGGTGTTCCTCGTCCACTCTTCTCGGAAGCCCTCCTCTATAGCCAGGTTAAAAACATGTTGCAATCAACGGAGCTATAATGGAGGCAGTGTATATGAGGTGCTCACTCTGCAGTCCTCCGTGGTCAATCGAGCACCCATGCTGTAGCCGCTCAATGGCCCTCAAGAAATAAGAGGGAGTACGACGGGTCCGGGTGGTTGGGGGATGGGAGGCTTTCCTGGTACCTCATATAGTCTCTCGGCATAGTCATGCCAAATCTGTGGGTCAGAGAGAGAGAGAGAGAGAGAGAGGGAGGGAGAGAGAGGGAGGGGGAGGTGGGAGGGGAGGGGGGTGGGAGGGAGAGGGAGAGGGAGAGGGAGAGGGAGAGGAGAAAAGGGGCCCGGGGGGGGGGGGGGAGGGGGAGAGAGAGAGAGAGAGAGAGAGAGAGAGAGAGAGAGAGAGAGAGAGAGAGAGAGAGAGAGAGAGAGAGAGAGAGAGAGAGAGAGAGAGAGAAAATGAAATGAAATGAAATGATATATTTACGTCTTCAGAAGGCCAAAATGACCTATGAGACCAAAAGTTACAAAACTAGTGAATCTGATACAAAATCTGAGTACCAAAGGAAGTAGTATTGAAAATGAAAGATGTAAAATAGCTGGGAAAAAGCTAACACCAAGACTAATACAACAAAGGGCTGATACATAGGAGGGATGTGCTGATATACAAGGCTGGAGATCTATCCTCATATGCACTGTGGGCGTCTGCAAAGTATAGCTCGAATCCTCCGCTGCAGTCTCCGTCGATACTGTGTAGCACCTCTCACTCTCGGTCGTCTAGATCTCCCTAGCTCCAGTGCTCGGTCTATGAGAGTGCCAGTAGTCGCTGTATGAGTGTGGACAGAGCTCTGTACTAGATGCTCTACTGACTGCTCCTCTAGCTGCCCAATGTCTGGTGTAAAGAAATCCGTAATCTGTCTCTGGGACTGTCTCCCTCCAGCTCTCCTCAGTAGAGTGTCTCTATGTCTGTGTACCTCTAATAGATATAATCCAAGACATCTCTGATCCTCAAAACTCATGACTCTAGATAGAGGCCCAAAACCCTCTCTGAATAGACAATGAAAACGGCCCCGTATCTCATAGTATACCGTGCAATGACATATGTAATGTAGCTCTGTCTCTGGCTCGAGGTGACATAGACGGCATATCCTGCTATCTGCTGGTACCCCTCTGAATCTGCCAGTCTCAATCTCAAGCTGATGTGAGGATGTGCGCAACTGGCCAATGGCACAACGCAAGGCATGGGAAAGGTGTGTATCCATATAGCTAGGTCGAGTCACAAACCCATCCGTTGTGAGGTGTAGAAGATGCTCTCTATAGAAAGCCATCTTCGTACCCAACTCCTGTGTAGGCTCAATCCATGTCCTCCTGGTGTCCAGCTGGATCAGATCCTGACGAATGAGTCTGGTAATCTCCACCCGTGTCAGGTACATCAGGGGTGTCTGTAAAGAGTACTGGAAAGGAGGCAGCCTGTCCATGGTAAAACCATGTGTCTGAAACCATGATGTCATCTGTGCAAACCAGCATGATGTATCCCCCTGCAGGGCTAGCTGTCTGGATGACTCGAGGGCCAACCTCATATATCTATCTCTGGTAGTGTCCCACAAGCTGTGTACAAAGGAGACTGCTCTAGTGAGTGCCTCAATCTCAATAGGGGGGGCAGCTAGCTCCGCTCGAATGATATCATGTGGTACGGAGGCCTTGGCTCTAATCAGCCTAGAGATCATAGATACCAAGGGCCTCTCCATGGCTTTCCACCCATCTTGGCCTATAGAAGGTCCCCAAACCTGTACCCCATATAGCATAGTAGAGGCAACCAAAGTATCAAAGAGCCATAACTTTGTCCTGGGTTCCTGAAACTGAACTTGCGAGCACATCCTCTCCAATGCTCCCAAAGCTGCAGATGCTCTAGTCAGTCTAGTCTCCGCTGCTCTCCTCAAGGAAAATCTCGGTCCAGTGAATACTACCCCCAGATATGTGTATGCATCTGTATACTCCACAACCTCCTGCCCATATGTGAAAATCGGTGTTGATCTCTTGATCCACTGCGGGGTGGTGTTAAACACCATAACCTTGGTTTTACCAAGGTTTACATACAAACCACTATCCTCTGCAAAGCTGTGTAGAGCATCCAAGTGTCGTTGCATACCCTCTGGTGAGTCAGATATCAAAACAATATCATCAGCATATATCAGCAGTGGGATCCACGTCCCTGCCAACTCGGCCCCTCTATCACCCTGTCTGTCAATGTAATCAGACACCTCATCAACATACATACCAAATAGAGTAGGAGACAGTGGGCAACCCTGTTTCACTCCAATAGTAGAGTGAACTAAATCAGATACCCCTTCTGAGGTGTAAACTCGTCCCACCACTGATCTGTACAAAGCCATAATCCCCCACATCAACTCTATGGGTACCCCCATCTCCTGTAGTCTGCGCATCAATCGAGCTCTCGGCACCATGTCAAATGCTTTGCGGAAGTCCACAAAGCTACAATAAATCCGCTTCCCGTGTGACCTTCCCTCTTCAATGATGGCTCTAAGTGTCAGAATATGATCAAGAGTGGAGAGACCCCTCCTGAAACCTTCCTGACCCTTTGCCCGCATACCCTCACCCTCTGCCCAATCACTCAAGTGCTGCTCAAGAATGGATGCATACAACCGTGCCAATGTGTGTCCAACCATAATAGTGCGGTAGTTTCCCGGCTCTATAGGATCCCCTGCCTTGAAGATAGGCACAATAGTAGACAATCTCCAAGTCTCAGGTAACCCTTCACACATGGCACGATTAAACAACATTGCAAGAACCTCCATCAACATATCCCTAGCATGAATAAAATGCTCCGCCACTAGACCGTCATGGTCATATGCCCTCCCGGTCCTCATCCTGTCAATGGCCCTCTGTACCATTCGAGTTGTAAAGAAAGTGCTCGTGGCTGGGCACGGCTCTACAAGGCCCGGAAGGGGTTCCTGTCCAGGAACCATATATAGCGATGTCGCATACTGACCCCATACATCAGGTGAAGTAATCGCTGGGGGAGTGGAGTGCTCATGAAAAAGTCGCCATGCCTCTCTTGAGTCCCTGCTCAAGAACATCTGATATACATCTCGCTCCAACTGAGCCAGGTAAGCCCGCTTCTTCCGTCTCACAAGGCGACGGAAAGCAATCTGAGACTGTCTATAGGTGATAACTCCCAGCAAAAGATCCCTCTGAAGCTGGGCCCTCATCTCTCTGCATTCCTGGTCATACCAGCTATTCTGGGGCATGCTCCCATACTGTCGCCTCCGAACCGGCCGGGTGTGTGGATATGCCACTGATGCGGCACTATGCAATGTCTCCGTCAGTAGAGTGGTGCACTCCTCCAGTGAGAGACCTGGACCAACTGTGTGTAGACGGTCCCAGATCTCCTTTGTATAAACGGAATCAGTCTCTGGTGTAAATGTGTAACGGGTATGTGACCTGCCTACTGATGTCTGGGCTGTACTGTACTGAAAAGAGACTGATAGTGTCAAAAGAGCATGATCCACTGCTACACCCACTGGTCTAGCTCCCACTGTGAAATCCTGAATGCAAGGGATGAAGCTCGGCCGTGTCATGATATAGTCCACTGTACTGGCTCCATGTCTATGTGGAAAGCAAGTGAAACCAACTGCCCCCGGAAATCGATGTAGGCCATTAAGTATGGCTAACCCATGCGTAGTCGTCATCTCAATGAGATATCTCCCATACTCTGTCTGCTCTCTATCATGCGAGCATCTGTCGAGCCCAAACTCACCCACATCCATCTCTCTATGCATCTCATCTAAAGTGTCGTAGAAGACTGTCTGTGAGTTGCCCGTTCGGGCATTGAAGTCCCCTAGGAGAATGATATCACCATCTCTAGAGAACTCCCAAATATCATCATCTAGAAGAGAGAAAGGTGATTGCCCACTGGGTGCAGCATATACAGACGTACTGGGAGGGAAGTAACATATGGCAATGTATAAAAATCGACCTGTGTCAGCTCTCAGCCTCACCCACATATATCGAGCATCCTCATCTCTCCGTACGATATGTAGTAGTGGCTGCAACTCCTCTCTGAATAGCACTGCTACTCCTCCTGACCCTCTAGAGAGAGAGAGAGAGAGAGAGAGAGAGAGAGAGAGAGAGGTATATTAACGTCTTCCAAAGGCCAAACTTGGCCTATGAGACAAAATCATATACAACTGTGGTAATCTCTGTGTAGCAATGGAAAGGAAAAAAATATATATATACTCGCTACATAAAACTGTGTAGTTGGAAAACAACAAAGGATGGTGTACCTGGTAATGAGGAGGTAGTGGGAAGAGTGGCTCTGGCTCAGCAGATAATGACCACCTGATACAAGGGGGACCCATGAGGGAGTGAGTGTGTATACCCTAACTGCTGATGATGGGTGGAACTGGGTGGAGTATGTGGTACGAGTGCCTCCTGGAGGAAGCCTGTCCAAGTGGTGGCGATGCGCGTGTGCTCCATCATGTAGTCGTGGGCTATCCTGATGCGTGAGATATCCTCCTGGTGCAGTCGTGGTCCTCGGTACCCAACCAGATGTGGTCGGCGTCCCACTCTCTGTGCTGCTGCCTTCTGGAGTGTGAGCCCTATGCCTCTTGGAGGCGGGTCCGTCCGATGTGGACCAACGCGCTCAAAATACTGAGTAATAGTCTGCTGGGTACTCACCCGTGTCTGGTGTGTAGGCTCTAGCATCTGATCTCGTCTCTCATATGCAGCCATGAGGAAATGCCCCATCCTCCGCTGGTCTGCAGTGGTCATGCACAAAAGGAGTGATTCCTCTATCTGGAACTGTGCTCGTAAGTCCGAGTATGCCGGGCATCTGATAGAGAGAGAGAGAGAGAGAGAGAGAGAGAGAGAGAGTTTTTACGTCTATTAGGAGGCCGAGTTTCGATGTACATGGGTGTATCTTCTGTCAATCAGAAAAGATAAAAGTGCTGGAAAAAAACTGGTAAAGCTGATATAGATCTCCGTAGTATGCATGTGGAGATACCCATGAAAAGGGTAGTAGTACAAGCATGAGAATGCATCTGAAACGACTAACTATCGCTAGTGGGCAGGTGTAAGATGTGATACATAGGTGGAGGTGGAGTCAGGGCCACCCTGATGGCTGCAGCGGGATCAGCCATCATCTGGGATCGTCTCTCCTCCATGGCACGATGGTCATGAGCCTTGATCTCCGCAATCTGTTGTCGGTGAAGTCTCGGGGCCCGATATCCTATAGCACGGGTCGTCTCCTAGATCGAGAAGTCTGAGTCTGCTGAAGAGTCACCCTTGTCGGTGTGTTGGCTGAGGGGGGAAGGGCTGCAGCACGTCATGGAATAAAGAAGTCAGTGAGCTGACTCTGTCTCCCTCCTGTATGAGCTCCTACAGTAGGCTGGAGTAGGGAATCTCTGTGACTCTGTATCTCTAGTAAGAATCGCCCGAGCTGTCCCTGGTCTCTGGAGTCCATGATCTCTCGGAGGGTGGGCTGCCTTGTAAACAGAGTCTTGTATCTGCCGCGAGAGAGAGAGAGAGAGAGAGAGAGAGAGAGAGAGAGAGAGAGAGAGAGAGAGAGAGAGAGAGAGAGAGAGAGAGAGAGAGAGAGAGAGAGAGAGAGAGATTTCCTTTCAAAGGTGTTGAAGGCTATTCAACCAATCAGAGATGATGAAGTCATATTGGGACAATATGATGGTTACTTGGCTGATCCCACTGTTCCTAAAAATTCAAAAACACCAACCTTTGCTGCTATAGTTCTGCGGATATGCAATGAACGTTGGGATGGTATACCGAATCTTTGGTAAAGCATTTTTGAGTCAAAACCTCTGGTTCACTGAAAGTGTTTGTAGTGGAGTTTCAGGAGTCCCTTTCGTAATGAAAGCTGGGAAAGCTTTGGACACCAGAAAGGCAGAGATACGGGTTCAATTTAAGGATGTCCCTGGAGATATATTTAGATGTAATGCAAGTATATTTTTTTAAATGCACTATGGTTCTATAGAATATGCTTTGGACGTGTATCACGTAAGATAATATGATTTTGTCTTATGAAAATATTAGTGTTTTCCCAGGTCAAAAGCAAGGTAGGAATGAATTTGTGATGAGACTTCAACCATCTGAGGCTATGTACATGAAACTTGTGGTATGGTTTCAAATCTTCCGATTCATTGCAAAATCAGGTGCCTCTTTAACGGCTTTATGCTTAAAAGTAAAATTTTGTTTATGGAATCAGGTTAAGCAACCTGGATTGGAGATGGCTGCTATTCAAAGTGAGTTGGACTTGTCATACCGTGAACGTTATCAAGACATTGTCATCCCAGAAGCTTATGAGAGGCTTTTACTTGATATGTATGTACAGTTTCAATCCTGTTTTAGAAAACTCATTTCAAGTTTGGTCAGATGGTTAGGACAAGGTGTGGTGTATATTAAGTTCAGTTTTTACGTCTATATGTCCCTGCTTATGGGATGAGAGATCTTCTGAGAACTATGCAATGCCTTTGTTCATTGGATCTGGCCAGTTAAGTACATGAAGAAGCAAAAATTAACGTCTCAAACTGAACTTAGAGCTAGTACTGCAAAATATTGCTGAAAACATCTTCTATTGTAGCTGGCATCTTCAGCTCAAGTCATGAACATCCAATTCTGTGGACATCGTTCAATTTACTCATGAAAAGCTAGTTCATGTCATCAATTTCCTGAAGGTCTTACTCATATTGAATTTCTTTCTTTAATGCATATAGATTATGTGGAGATCAGCAGCATTTTGTTCGACGGGATGAACTGAGAGTAAGCATTCACACTACTAACCTGCTCTTTTGATATATTTCAGTTTCTGCTCAATATTAATTTGGCTGCATACTCCACAGAGAGCATGGGAGATTTTTACTCCTCTTTTACATCGAATAGACAAAGGAGAGTTTAAGCCATTGATATATCCAGAAGGAAGTAGAGGGCCTCCAGAAGCAGATCGATTGACAGAGGGCATCGGCTACGTCCGAACATATGGCTATGTCTGGAATCCTCCTTCACTGAAGGCTGGAATGTAAGTTGAGGTTTATCACATTTGAATTCAATGTTGTATCATATGTTGCAGGATGAGGTCCATGGCAAGAATTTGGATTGCATATGATTCGTTTCGTATATTTTGTTCTCTTTGTCCTTGCTTTGCTTTCTTTGGTTCATGCTTACATCAATGGAAGGAGAAGCCATTTGTGAAAGGCAAATCTTGAAAGAATAATCGGCTATGTCCTTGTCCCTCTGCCTCTATTTTGACAATATGAGTTGTAAAACGAATTGCAAGTTTCTAAAAAATAGCTTCTTGGACATTTGAAGACTGGTTTTCGGTTCTATCCACTCATCGTGGATAGGATACTAAGCACTCTCCTAATTTACTACATCTTATTATAAAAAGTAGAACATTGTTGGAAGTTAGTCAAGAACTGAACTTTGAATCAAAACTGATGAGAAAGTGGAGAAGGAAGTGAAAGTCAAATCATATCGCTTTATCCCAGGAAAGAATGAACTTTGGATCCCATCAAGAAGTAAAGAGTTAGAATCGATTACATAATCCTTGAACTTCTCCTTATCCTACGCAAGTAAAAGGCATTAAAGTTTAAAGCATGATATCGGAACATAATATATATGTAAGGGCTTCAATGTATTTGTCCTCTCCTATTTGGACACACCTCTTTATACTCATATCATCGACTACAAGATTTTATTTTTTTTGATCGATTGTTCAACCTCATTTATGGACTTGACAGTATACCATCCACATTTGGAAGCCATTTATTTTTGTACGATTTACATATTCTACCATCAGCATTGCATTTGAAGCATTTGAAAATCTTTTGAATAATCATGTATATGTGCTAATGAAAATGGAGGATTTGTTCTGATAGGTCGACACTACCTAACTTATCATATTACACATAAATGATCGTCACATGACTCTTGTTAGGCTGCCACCGATGTAGACTATTTTTGTAATCTGTATCTAATGAAATTGTAAATTTTGAATTCTGTAAAATGTCTAGATGCAAAGTTGTCCTTAGATATCTTTTAGGAATTTACTATGCAAGTACCGAACTCTAGTATCTATATGTATGCATGAAGAATGTAACTGCATCGAAAGTCTAGAGAAATTAGTCGGAAAGTGTGTTCTAGGAGGAAGATATATCTGCTAAAGAGTTGTGTTTCTCTGATGTATACAACATTCTATTAATCTGTTTGCTGCGAATACAATGTAACTTTGTTTATTGTTCCTTATTGTCTATTTTGAATTTGATTTGGTGATGAATATTGAGCTGTGGAAGTAAGCGCACATTGTGATATTCTATCCTGTTTCTAATAGAATCCCTACAACCGTGAGCTTGCTCAGCAAGCTTTAAGCCAGCAAACATTAGTGAGCATGATGGGATGTGGTGCCATTGTTGACGGGAAACTGTAGGAAGTCCCTTGAGCCGAGTAGGATGATGGAGAAACAAAATTCCAGCGTATGTCAACACATGGTTTTATCAATATAAAGAGGCACAATCGAGACCTCTGAATTCGAAATAGGCAAAGGGTCTAGAAGTGGAATGCTGGGCAGTGTACGCATCTCAGAGAGTCTACTTTCACTAGTGGAGAAGGGAGTAGACTCATATTCGTTAATCACACAACTCTTGAAAGTGCAGGCGGCATTCGGGGTTGTCAAGTTGCGGGTGAAAGGAACGAGGGGAAGGCTATCAAAAGGGGAATCAGAAAAGACAAAAGATAAGAAACCCTGGGATTTCAAGCGAGTGCCAATTCTTCTTGACCTCCTCTAGCAAATCATTCAAAGGAAGAGCAAGGAGTACAAGGGGAAGAGTGCAAACCAATGATGGGTGACATGAAGAACCAATGAGACTCTAAGTGTAGATGTCACGTAGACCCTACCATTAATACCTATCAATGAGGAGTAGCAGAATTGGGAGTCTCCGTTTGTGATGGCAAACTTGGGACATCCATGTTATCAGAATGCAATTTAACGAATCTGATGGCAAATCCAAAGATGATCCAGACATTCATGTTAGATTTTTTGCTGCATAGTACGCTTTACTAAAAGAGGTTAGGATGATCCTTGAATGTCTAAAGCTTTCTAGGCCATACTAGATGGGAAGTGATATGGTGGCTTACGAAGTTTGCTTAGGATCATTTTGCTACTTATGCTTCCTTGCATGATGCTTTTCTACGAACATTCAATCTAAATTAGTTGGTCAATTGTATATAACACTACAATATATGGTCCAATAGCCTAATCAATCAATTTTTTATTATGCTTCTTTGTTCAGAAGCATCCTTAAGGAAGATCCCTGACTGTAAGTGTCCCCTGGATGATGTTATGTGGTTGGTTTGTTGAAGGACTCAATCCAATCTTGAAGGAAAAGACTTGCCTCTATACTTTGGATGGCACTCGTACACTGGACCAAATTATAGATGTCATAGAGATATTAGAAGACAATTTAAAAATGGTGAGTCCTTACATGTAGAGGACTTTGGATTCGATAACTATAACTCCAATACCACCTATTGCAGTAATGGAATCCGTTAAACAAATTTACTACAAAAAGTGCCATAATCTAGGTCACATAATTGTAAATTATGTTTTAAATCAGTTGTATTGTGCAATATGTAATCTTACAAATCATAGTATTGAAACTTGTATGTATAATGCTCACAATAAGACTATAACTAGAAATCAAGTCCAATCTGATAAGCAGTAATTTGATGTTTGGTATCAATCACCATGTCGAAAAAGTTTGATCCGTAGATACAAGAAACATTGTCAATCTAGTGGTAGACCAGATATACCACTAGTAGATCAATGTGGTTAGAATTAGGACTATGGTCATGGTCTAAAGCCTTTGTAGGCTCTCTTGGTTGAAATTCATTCAGAAGCTCAAAAATTACTATAGATGCTAACAACTCTTTATCCTATCATGGAAGTTGGAAAGATCATTCTCACTATTGCTTATGGTGGTTCTTTCACATTGCTAGATGCCTTATATGTGCTAGGGATCAAGAAAAATATGTCATCATTTTCAGCATTAGGCAAGATTGTCTTGGTTATTGAATTTGTTGACAATGTATTTACAATTGATGATCTCTCGAATGATGATGTTATCATTGATTCTAACATTTTATGTCATGGGTTGTATAGGCTCATAGATTATGAAAAATTTTAAGAATGA
Organism: Ceratopteris richardii; assembly: GCA_020310875.1. Taxonomy (NCBI): domain Eukaryota; kingdom Viridiplantae; phylum Streptophyta; class Polypodiopsida; order Polypodiales; family Pteridaceae; genus Ceratopteris; species Ceratopteris richardii. The sequence continues at coordinate 79,757,901 of CM035426.1, forward strand.
TTCATGCATAGTTCATGATTCTCAAGTATTTCATATGCAAAACTCTAGCATGCATGCTTTGTTCATTTGAAGTTTGCTAGTTTGCTTCACTTGCAGAAATCCGGAATGGTATCCTCTCTATGCAAACTTGAGGCACCTTGCTAGTTTGCTTCACTTGCAGAAATCCGGAATGGTATCCTCTCTATGCAAACTTAAGGCACCATCTAAGCATGTCTATGAGGGATGTATTTTGGGTAAAATACAATATTCTTCCTTCCCCAAAGATGGTTTAGTTAGAGTTGCACATAAATAGTAGCTTGTTCATAGTGATGTCTATGATCCTATGGACATACGTTCACTTTGGAATTACATATATTTGTGAATTACATTGATGAATTTTCTAGACATGCACGGATTTATCATTGAAAGCAAAGTTTGAAGTGTTGATTTGAAAATATGAGGGCATGTAAAATTGGCATCCTTTGTTTTTATCCCTATTGTTTTATGTAGAAAGGGCATGAAAAGAAAAGTTGAAAAAGGCATTGTATGATTTGAGGCAAGCATCATGTGCTTGGTATGAAAAGATACATGTGTACATGCTAGCATATGGATTTGAGAATAGCCCAATGGAAGGCACCTTAAATGTTAAGCATGTACTTGATGTCTTGATCATTTTTATATGTGTTGATGTTATATTGCTCGCTGGTTCTAATGAGAAGCATGTTACTGAATTTTAGGCTGATTTTCATGCCTCTTTTGGCATGTCAGATTTGTGATATTTGCATCATTATTTGGGCATTCAATTTATGCATGTTGATGGGGAAATAAGTTTGTGTCAAACAAAATATATTGATATATTATTACAACATTCTGGCCTTGAAGATTGCAAACCTATTGCCAATCCAATGGAAATAGGCCTATGGTTGAGTCTTCATGATATTGGAGATGCATTTGATGTTGTTCTCTATAAATAGGCTATTGGGTGCTTGATTTAATTATGCATAGTGCAGCTTTATATTTATTTTGATGTCTCTCAAATGAGTAGGTTCATGCATCACCCAAGTATCAAGCATTGAGAGGTGGTTAAGCACATCTTTTGCTACTTGATTGGTACGTAGCTACTTGGATTTTTTAATCTCGAAGGGGTAATCATTACCGCCAAAGTGAGATGCTTTTTCTAATCTGGATTGGATTGATTGCTATGTTACTCAAGTTTTGACACTGGTTTTTGCTTCATGCTTGGTAGCTCATGCATATCTGGGTTGAATAAGAAGCATCCTACTATGGCTATTTCTAGTTGTGAGACTGAGTATGAGGTAGCTTTCAAAGTTACTGCCTTTTGGCTAATTTGGGTGTTAGTTAGTCTTGTGCCACTACCATCTTTCTTGACGATCATAGCAATTGGAAGTTGTGAGAAACCCTATGTTCCATGCTCCCACAAAGCACATTGAGGTGCACTATTATTATGTCTGGGAGGGACTCTCTACTAGAGAGATCAGTTTAGCTTATAAGCCCACATAGGATAATGTAGGCTCTACATAAGGAGAAGTTTGAAGCTTTTTGCAAAGCTTTGGGCTTACTCCCTTTTGTGGATTTATTTCATTTCGCATAGCTTGGAATTTCCTTATACATGGATGTTAGCTCCTTGTTCACCACATCACTCTTGGGTGGATTTATTGGTATATTTTGATATTGATGTCTATGAACACGCTTCAGGACTATGGTCCTCTAGGAGTTTTCTTCCCCTGGCTTTTTTTTATACTTATAACCCAAATGGGTCACTTATCTTGAACATTCAGTTCGTAATATAGTTTTCTCTCCAAGCTTCTTATTCTTCCTTGTGTTATCCATGTGCTTCCATAGTCCTTGAACTCCAACACCTCCATGAAACATTCTTGATGCATCCAAAGTAGAATGTGGATGGATTTGTGGTCAAATTTTCCCATAATAGTGGTAGAATACAAGAGCTAGAGGTTGACAGTTACCATCAAAGAGAAAAAAGGAAGTGGAGAAACCATGAATGGTAGTTCGAGTTTCTACATGATGCCATATTTACTAGGAGGGAACTTGGGCTAGAAGTGTCCAAAAAATAAACCACACCTGTTTCAATCATATTGTCTATTAATGGCATTTGTAACCATTAGGAATTGTTAAAAAACATAAAAATGATAATCCAAGACTGTGTATCTTTGGAGATTTTGTGGTTATAGCACTACCCAAGAATCTTTCCCTTTGTTTTTGGGAGGGCCTTGATTAAGGAAAACTAAACTCCTTCAAGATTGGGATTTGAATCACTTACGTGTGTCTATAAAGTTGGAAGGGCACATTGAACTTTAACTTGATGACAAGTGCAATCATGAACCAAGGGAGACCCATTATTTGCATAAGGGAGAAGATAAGAAATTCATACTAGAGGTAACTACTAGCGATGATTTATAGATTTTGTGTTGAGGTTTATGGGTATAGTTTCATTTGTTACTAGTGAGGAGATAGGAGACTTTGGTGTGGATGACTCGTGCGAGTCGATGCTCTTTGTGGGCTATGACATTTCTCTTTTTGGAAACATGTTGGGTAGGCAATTTAGGGGGTGTTGAGTTCTTTCTCAAAGTCCCTCATACCCAATTGTCATGCACAAGGTATTGGGTATATCACCCACACTGTTCTCTATTCTAGGAATCAGTAGACCATTTGCCTTATGTTGGAAGGTTACTTACATTTCTTCTTTAGAAGATATCTTTGCCCGTCACTTTGATTTCTTTATATATTTTTTTCTTCTCTCCCTCTAACCTCCACTACATGATGAAGGTGAGTGTGGTGGATGAGATACATAGGCCAACTAGATCTATGCTTTCTTGGGCTCTATCATCATTCTTCCTATTCTCTCTCTTCCATTTCTTCAATCTACAATGAACATGCATACAAAGGCTTAAACTAATCAAAGACACATCATAGCTGATGATGCAATTATCACATCTATACCTATTTTCTTTGTAGAATATCTCGTAAAATACATACTTTAGATTTAGCATCTAACTTTGGCTTCAAATCTTGAGGTACATTAAAAAAAAATAATAGATTCAAAGATACATTGTGAAAATTCTCCTTCTGCTCCATGCTTCCTCGTGGGTTAAGTAATGTAATTTTTGACATAGAAAATTTATTCATGACGTATGTGGTTGTACATGAAACCTCTTCCTAATAAAAATATGGTATGTTCATCTCATTCAATGTGGACCTTTCTATCTATCATATGTGCATATCCTCTTAAAGTTTACCACCATGCTTCTTTGAGGGGTTTATGTGTAAGTAAATAATCTTTTGATGCCATTGACTTACAAGAATGCAAAGAACACATGAGATGAGTATTGTCCCCAACTATGTAACGTAAACTCAATATTTTGATAAACTTTCCTGACTCTTGAAACAATGCCTTATATTGATTGAAGTGATAGAACAATGTAATATAAACAAAACTTCCTTAAGTAGTAATATAATATAATAAGAAATGTATTTCTAAAAAATGAGAATTCTCTTATTGGATGCAAAGAAATATGTAAATGAGTTTTAAACCATCTACACACATGTACTTTTCTTGAAGGCCATCCTTGAATGATTTCTTGGTTGAAAATCCATACAAAAATCATAAACCATTTAAAATATAAAAGTTCAATAAGAACCTTACCAAGATCTTTCTTAAAATTTACTTGATTTTTCAAGCGGGTTGTATCGTTCCTTTATTTCCTAGGTCCATCTTTTATATCTTCTTATCTACATGAGATTGTTCTAGATTTATTATTAGCATTCTCTCTTTGTTATTTCTTTTTCCTACGAGATTGCAAGCTACATTTCGATCATGTTCAACCATTTGCCCTAGTGAATTAAATTTTCTCATACTATTCAAAAAATATAATACCTCTGATATGTCATGAAACACACATATAATATGTGTCGTATCACCTCAAAATCTCTAGGTACACACACCTTTCCTTTATACAACACATATCCATCATGGATGTTGTAATTCTTCTAGTTGAATCATTCTTGAGTACCATCCTCACTAAAAATCCATGTATCACAGTCTCGTTTCTCAATGGCTTCCCAACTTTTGGAATATGGAGGATCAAGCCTACATTTTCGTCCAATGGACTCAAGTAGCTCACCAGTGATCTAAGTAAAATAGAGTCCATTGAACATAGGCATGCAACTAAGCAAGTTAGCCACTACATTAAACTTTTCCTTCCTATACTTAAGCTTATAATCAAACTCTTGAAGGGTTTTTGCCTGATGGGCCTTCATTTAAGGTATGTTTGATTAGAGAGCCACTTAATTCTCTCTTGATCAAACATCATCATGACTTTAGCACTTCTTCAAAGCTGGACAATCGTATGCAATTGCTCATAGACAGAGTAATTCTTCTGAGCAAGTTCTATCATTTTACTCTCAAAAGCCACTAGTCGACCATACTAAAGTAAAACCACTCTTATAGCAAAATCACTCGTGTCAATATCAACCACAAAGGTTTTATTGGGATCTCCTATATGTAAAAGTGAATTTGTAGAAATTGCTACCTTCAACTCTTCCATACTTTGCTTTTGCTCATCTCCACAATGAAGGGATTTCCTTTTCTCTTTAAGCCATTCCATCATCGGGACAACAATTTTGGCATAATTCTTAATGAATCTTTGATAGTGTCTTGATGAACCTAAGAAGATATGAAGCTCTTCTACATTCCAAGGGTGTTATCAATCCATAATAGCTTGTACTTTATCAAGATCCATCTAGATTCCATCTTGGGAAACTATATGCCCAAGGTATCTAACCTTTGCTTTGAATAATTCACAAAGAGTGAATTTTTCTCGAAAACTCAGAATATTTTTCTCAAGTGTTCCAAGTATTCCTGTTCTGATCTACTATAGATTAGAATATCATCAAAAAATTCTACCATAAACTACCCTAGATATTTTTGTAGTACATATTCATGAGCTTCATGAAAGTGGCGAGAGCATTGGTGAGACCAAAAGGCATCACTAAGACCTCATAGTGGCCATATCTTTTCTTAAAAGCAGTCTTAGGGACATCCTTTTCCCTAATCCTAATTTGATGATATCATGACCTAAGCTCAAGCTTGATAAAGTACCTAGCTTCATGTAACTTATCAAATGGGTATTCCAACCTAGGAATTGGAAACCTATATTTTATCATTACCATATTTAATGCCCTATAATCTATACAAAGTCTTATAGAGCCATCTTTCTTTTTTACAAGGAGCATTGGTGATGCCCAAGTTGAGTTACTATGTCTAATGAAGCCTTTGTCTAAATAGTCCTAAAGTTGCTTCTCTACAGTCTCATGTTGGGATACGCCAAACTAGGTGGCTTAAAAAAAGGGTTAGTATTAGTAAATACCTCAATGTCATGGTCAATGTCCCCTCTCTGAGGTGGTAATCCTATTTGTAAGTTAGTGGAAAAAACATATTTAAAATCAAACATAAGATCCTTAAAAAATTTAACTAAACACACTTGCAAAAACGAATAATAGAAAGTCCTATCCTTACTTAAATTACTAGCATGATGATATATATCAGATTAAGTGTCTATATAATGCTCAAGATCATGAGTATACAATAAAAAGATCTCTTGTACATGCTCCGAATGAAAGAGACTATACTGGGATGAGAAGTGCACTAGGTTCATGAATTCAAGAGTGTTGTTTTGGCAACTAGTTTAAGTATGTCTTCCAACCCCCATAGCCACGTCCTATCCATATTCATTATTTTGAAGTCTACAAGGTTAGAGTATCCCTATATCTAGACTTCCAAATTGAATACCATAGTATCCCATATCCTCTTATCTTCCCCTTGCATCATAGATACTATGTATTTATGTGCATAGGGATGTTGCAGAATGTTTAACTTTTGGACCAAAACATAGTTTATGAAGTTTTGTTTGGCGAAGTCATCTGTTATGACTCTCAGGTTGATCTCGTAAGCACTACGATGATGTTTAACTAATTCTTAAGGTCCAAACTATGGTGACCATAATGACTATGTCAAATAATAGGTGTGCTCTATATCCTCGTGCATCACTTCCATCTCCTTGTAGCTAGAGCTTCCATGTATTGGAAGTGTTTGCACTAGATGGACCATCTTTTTGCCCTTTTTAGGGGCCGTACTAGTCCCTAGTCCTCCTTTCCTTTCTTCCCCCTTATGAAATGGACAAGTCCATTGTACATGACTAGGAGATAAGCACCTAAAACATAGGTTTTTCCTTTTGGTCCTCTCATATTGATCAATGGGTAACTTTGGCCCTTGTAATCTTTGTTTCTTTATGAACATTTTTCCCCTGTAACTATTTTCTTCTTGAATTTATTGGTACCAACATGTTTAAGGGGCTTATCTGTCTCCATAGGAGTGTATTGAGGATGGTTATGGTCCTCATAAATCTCTACATATTTGATCACCTCCTCAAAGTTTTTTGGTGTGTTTCCTCTCACTTCTCTCTTTATGGCCTTATCTAAACCCCTTACAAACCCCCTAGTCTTTTGAAATTCATCTAATCTCTTAAGCTTCAAAATGATCTCTTTGTAGCAGGATATGTGGACACATAATGGTCTACTCCTATGTATAATCCTATCCCACTCATCCTAATTCCTCTTTTCCTCATCCTCAAGAAGAAACTCTTTCAAGAAAAGAGTTCCAAATTGAGTCCAATTAGTAAGGATGGAATTCGCCTCCCTGAGACTCATCCACTGCTTATAATCATGTGGGCCAAGGGAGAGACTCACTTCTAGCACACAGTACTCAGGTGAGGTGCCCTTCAATTGATATAAGTCATTCCACTTTTGCAAGCAAGTCGAGACCGCATCCTTATTTTTGTCACAGTCATCCCTCGTAAATGTTGGCAGTTTGAGGTCTTTTAGGATGGGGGTCTCCCTAGAACTCTCTCTTTTATGTTTGCCAAGTAGGAGGATATCCTTCCTAGCCATCTCAGATATATAAAAGAGACCATTTAAGTCTTTAAGTTGCTCTATAAGAGAGGTCATGCTACCCATGGTTGTCTCTATCATGAGGGCTTAGTCTTTGAGCTCATTGAATTGTTTGTGAGTCACAAACTCATCATGAAGCTCCATATAGGAATACTCTTCCTCTTGTTCAATCTCTAGCTCTTGCTCAAATCTCTTCCACTCTATGGTCTAATTCCTCTAGATTTTGTTCCCTAGGTGGAGAAATATGTTCTAAAGGTTCTTTACCCTTATCTTCCATGTTTAAGTCCTCCCAATCATGTAACTAGAGTTTTTAAAATAGATGGAAGTAAACTTTATAAAATAAGAAAGAGAGAAGTGATACAAGAAAACTTTCGTGATGCAATCCAAGCTTTCCCAATAAAATTTTAAGTGATTTTCCAAGTTTTTGAGGCTTTGATTTACACTCATCACTAGGTCCAAATGGAAGTTTGAAATGTTTGGTTGGTCTGAAGAGGGTATCGGCACCATAAACCAATGAAAATGATCCCAAAAGCAAGTGATAATTGCCTAACAAGCCAAAACTAGGCATTACTTAGCAAATTTTGCTCCTTTTTAGCTCTTTCCATAAATATAAGTTGTCCAACACATGTAGATCAAAGCTATGATGCCAATCCAAGTGACAAAAGGGAATTTAGACATTGAACGGTTGAAAATGAGGCTCAGGAGTGAGATCATCAAGTTCCTATTGAAGCACTATAGAGAGATTTTGACCTACTAAAACTCTTCTGAATGAGATTGTGTTTGATGCTATCGAATCTTAGGGGAATAACTTTGAAACTAGACAATAACTTCTTCAATTGGAAATTGTAGCACCAAGCTATGGCTCAAGGAATATCGGCATTTTGGAGTGGGAAGGTAGAATGCGAAAATTTGACAAGAGGGCTAATTTGGGGCTCAAGGTCTCACTTGAGCAAGATTTTTCTCCTTATTCTTTGGTTCCCCTCAGCATCCACAACCCATAGTACATGCATGCATGGTTATTTTCCTAGAATCTTGCCTATTTCTCCTGCCTTTGGTTCTTCAAAACAACAAAAAAAGTGATATTTTTACCTCCTCCTTGAAGAAAGCGAATGGTTCTTCTTGTAAATGCTTGAACTCATGCATGGGCTTCTCCCACTATCCCACATAGTAGGCAGTTTGAAGTTTGCATGACTATATATAAGAGATGGCTTCTTCATTTTCCACATCCAAGAGGGATGTAGAGAGAAGAGGTCTCTTGGCTTTTGCACATTTGCATGTGGTCTGTGGTGGATGGAGCTTCATCTTGATGTTGTTTGCTCCCTTGGTTGCTTTGATTTTCTTGGTGGTAGTCTCTTCTACCTCTTCCCCTTGATCCACCTTTGTTTCCCTTGCCTCTTCCACCTTTACCAACATAGAAGAGTTGATGATAGCGGCCCTTCACTTGTTGCCCCCGTTGTTGGGATCCTTACCATAAGAGAAATGAGTTTCTCAAAATCATGGAGATTCTTTAACATAAATAGAGATGATGATTCAATTTTTCATCTCCTATAATCCCCATTGAGTGTGTGGGCTACTAGGTTATCATTATCCAACTAGACATCCTATTGAACCAAGTGCATCAAAAATTACTTTGACCTAAAGAATGAAGTCATTGTTACTTTGACTTGAACCCTTCCTAAGAATTTTAGGTTTGAATCCTCATAGCATTTTTAAAGGTAGAGTATAATCTTTCTAGACACTCCCATACCCACTTTGATGTGTCTAGATCTTGGATATGACATATCGTGCAATTTATTATGTGTTGGGATAGTGTGAAGATACTACCCCTTTCCTCCCATTCTTTGGAAACTCTCCTCTCATTCTCAATTGGGGGCATGGGATCTACAAATGTCCGAATCTCTATGCCACTCACTAGTCTGTGAATCCCCTTATCCATGAGAAAATTTGGTATCCTAAACATGCATGGATGATAGTTGCTCTTCCAAAGCTTCAGAATTTGTGTATTGAGATCAATGATGATGGTTGGACCTTTGAAGACCTTCTAGTGTCAAAGTTTGGTATTATACCTTGAATATCAAGCTATAAGCTAGTTTTCTCTTTTTCATGAAGTCCTTGTTGATAGAAGCTCTTCCTTTCTTCAATGGTTCCTCCAAGCTTGCTTGGCCTTCACTTCAAAATTAGGCCTCCTTCAACTTTTATGTCTCATCTTGATGTCTTCAATGCTACAATACACGCTTTGATACCACTAATGCAGAATATACCAAATAAGAGAAAAACTATGATGGACCCTTCTTGGGATTTCATAGATGGATATAGTGATCCAAATTCTCCATTTCTCTGAAAAAAAATCCAAAAGCACAAACTTTAAATCACTTCAATCATATACTAGGTGGAATACTAACCATCCCACAAAAGATATATATTAGCGTCTACACAAACTATATGGGTGTGTGTACACACAATCACACCATGCTCAAAAGTTAGAGAGAATGCACTAAAGAGTTTTGATGCTGTACAAACATAAGATCAAGAAGTAAAAAAAGTATAAATGAATTATAGAAATATTCCTCTTAATGATAAAAACCAAGTGATCAAACAAGCTTGAAATCCAAGTATCCTACAAAGAGATATGGATAAATAAACTTGTAGCTTACACTAATGAGCATATTTAAGCATATGGAAGAGACACCAATACGTTTTGAATAATATCATCATATAATTGATGTATATATGTGGTTGATTGGAGATCCATTTATCACTTAAAAGTGCCCCTCATTTTCTCATCCAAAGTTGGTTGTCTTTCAATAGTTACTTGGGACTTGTAGCATGAATTCCTTTGACTCTTCTAAAAGTGCGTGATGATGTGGCAAAGGTTTTTGGGATCCATTCACATAGTTAAGATTGAAAATGCATTTTAGTTCTAATAGATCTCTCCTAATCCAATGATAAAGGGAATGTTCCCTAGAATATTGGCTATTCAACTAATATCACCTTTGAGGGAACTTGGAGAAGCTAGTAGGAGGTAGAAAAGTGAGTTATGAAGTGATGAAGTTTGGTCCAGCCAACCAACATAAGGCCACCACTTGAGATTTTGGAGATTCAAATAGAACTTATAGGCATGTTATTGGTGCAATAAAATCCAATATGTACCTTGGAGCATCAAGGAGAAAGGTTTGATACAAATTAGATAGGTTTGCACATTAACTAGCTCCAAAAACTTGTTGTCTTGGGATGAAACAATCAAACTTAAATGCTCAAAGCAACTGGCATGACTACAATTGGAAAAATTCCTTTCAGAGGAATGTTATACATAGTGTTGAGTATCTAAAATTCACTAGATTATAAGTAATAAAAAAGATATGCGTTTGGAATGAACTTAGACTCAACAGAGGTACCCTGATTTTTTCAAGGCTACATAGAGAAAGACCTTCAGAGAGTAAAATCCAAAGTTCTCAAAATTTACTAAGTAAAAACTCTCTACAAATATTTACACATAGACTAGAGATTAATACCATTTCAATGAATGCTCATTCATTCAGTTTGAAGCTCTGTAGAGAGAGCAACATTCTTTGCAAGTTCACTATTATTGAAGATGGTGGAGAGAAATGGAGCAAAACAATGATGATCCGAAGTGTATGTATATTGCTTCAATGTAATGTAAAAGTGGTTTCAAGTATTTATATAGTCTCTTGAAGTGCTCCGCAACTTCTACAAGTGGATGTTGAATCAAAATTAATGCAAGATAGGTTATTGAAGAGAGTCAATTTATTGTCCTAAAATCTAGGAAAAGTGAAGATCTACTCTGATCTACTTTTTGGTGATTGATTGATTGACTCAAGCACCTCAAATTCATGGAATTTGAGCTCTTCTTTTCTCATTTCACAAGTACAAAGCTCTAGAATTTTACATTGGTAAATGATCCATAAAAAATCCTTATGAAAATACCATAAAAATACATTTTGATGAAGAACCTCTTCAATGAATATCTTTGACACAATTCAAATGATGAACTTTTTATGTAGAGCTAATCCACCTCAAGCATAGTGTAAGCTTGATGTTCCAACAACTCCCACTAAAACTAAAATATGCTTGTGTCTTCATTCTCTAATAGGTTGAATACCTGCCATTCATTTAGATCTGAAAAGTTTGCCATCAAGTGCCTTTGTCATCATATATGTTACTTGCTTTTCAGTTGGAACAATAGAAATGTTAATCTCCTTTGTCGTGAGCTTCTTTATAATGAGGTGGTAATGAATCTCTATGTTTTTGGTTCTTGCATGAAAAATAGGGTTTTATGCCAAGTGCATAGTTCTTGCATGGAAAATAGGGTTTGTTCCCAAGTGCATAGAGCTTACATTGTCTGCGAGATTTGGAACTCACAATTCCCAAATATGAGTACAATGCTTTTAACCATATTGCCTCTTTAATTGCTATGGTCAAACCTCTATACTTTGCTTTAGTTGAGGATAAAGCAACTATTGGTTGCTTCTTGGAACTCCATGATAGTAGCTTTGAACTTGCAAATGCTAAGTAGCCAAAGGTACTTCTTCTATCATCCTTAGCTTCTTGCCAATCAGCATTTGAATAGATTTTGATATCCAAATCTGAAGAGTAAGGATAGAATATACCTTCATTGATTGTACCTTTGAGGTACTCAAATACTCTCTTAGATGCATCCATTTGTGGTCTTCTTAGAGAGTGCATGGATTGGCTCAACACTCTTACATTATATGAGATACCTACCCTTGTATGAGTAGCATATATCAAGCTACCTAACAAGCTTTGATACTCTTTAATGTCTTCAATTTTATCACCTTCATAAGAATCAAGTTTATGATTCATCTCCAAAGGTATACCTACAGGTCTAGTGTTCTCCATTTTGAACTCAAGGAGTAGATCCTCAATGTATCTCCTTTGCCTCAAATACATTCCTTCATCTGTATATATGAGTTGCATACATAGGAAGAATGTGAACTCACCTAAATCACTAATTTTGAACTCCTCTTGCATATGCCATGTGAAGAGATGAATTTGTATTTGGTGAAGATGAAGTGGTGCTGCAGAAACTTTGCACTACACCAGCAAAATGAACTCCACGGATATGTAGTGGACCCTTTTAGCTTGCCAAAGGATGTACTAAACACCCTATGTACCTTGGAAGGTCAATCTCAAAAGGATGAATCAAAACAGATATATTGGAGTTGATCCAAGAACAAAAAAATTGTTATTTTTGTTCTTATACTTGTTAGACGTTTTGAACAATTCTCTGAGCACAACATCAATTAGGTTATTTGTTGGTGTAAATCAAGCCTTCACACTTGGCTTTGATTTGTAGCTTGAAGACATCACATAAAGCTTGAATTAAATTCTTGAAGATTGAGCCATAGAAACTCATGCTTATGAGTTCTCACTTTTTTACTTATTGTAAAAGTCACTGTGACTTGGAATATTTTGTAATCACACCTACTTGAGAAAGTTGTGGAAACTTGAATGTTGTAATGGAGAGAATATCTCCCTATTTTTAGAGGAGAGATTCTAGGGAGCCTTAGTTTGAATTTCAAATTCAAATCACCATCAACTCCTATAAAAACTACACTTGAAAAGTCGCGAGAAGTCCTGTCACTTTAGCTCACTCCCCGAGGTATTTTCTCATTGTAACTGTGTGTGTGTTAGTGCTATTCCATAGCCTACACCACCACTCCTCAATTAGCCATGCTTAGCATGCTAATGAGCTTGTATAATCATATCAATCAATAGATATATACACATTCAACATATCTGATTCTCTGTGTTTCCTACTCCAAGTCTGTCAACTTCCAAGGAGCATTTCTCAGTGCTCACTGAACCAAATCAAGAGTTTAATAGCTCATTGGAACCAGCTCAAGGTCTTCTACAAGCATACAAAATCGCAGAAGATTTCATTCAGCCATTTGGGAGAAATCCGCTTCGAAGTGCACACTGGTCTGTGTCTGCAGAGTTCCTAAAAAGTCGGGGGTAGTCAGAATTTTGCTAAACTTATTTCTCAGTGTATGGTTTATCAATTTGAGTGATTCCACTTGTAATTGGTAGCTTATTAAGGTACTTGAATACTCCCAAAAGGAATTGTTTCAATTTCAAGTGTGCTGGTCACACTGAGCATAACATTGAGCAGGTGTCATTACAGAAATAGCAAGTTTTCTAGAATTTGTGAAGTGCAAAGTTGTCTGTTTTGATTTGGTCATTACACAAATCATTTGCAAAGTACATATATGGTTTCTTTGTGTCATTTGGAAGCTAAGCAAGTGTACTAAGCATATCTGGAACCAAAGGAGGGCAGGTGTGAAGCAGGTTTTGCAGCATCAACTCATTTCTTGAGTGCATCCAACCATCACTCCCAACATTATTCCTTTTGGGGAACTCTAGTTAACTTAGTAAGCTAACAATCATGAGTGATTTCATAAAAAACGATGGACTACATGCAAAAAAGGAGTTTAGCAAGTTACAACATCATCCCGACTTTCACGAGCTGCAACAATCATCAGACCAGTGAGCAAAGATACATTAATATCTCATGATTCCAAGAAGCAATGGTAATGAAACTTTGTAAACATATAATAGACAATATGTTGAATCTAACTGCTTTAAATCATGGCAAATGATGAACTACACACTGAGAACAAGATCTGAGAACATCACTGTTTTGATGGAGTTATAACAGAGAAGTAAGATAACAATATAATGATCATATATGTATTTAACATGTACAAATACAATGTCATTGGCAATCAAGCATTGCTCGATGTGTGAGAGATGAGAGAGCTATGAGGTGAGCTCTCAATTCACAATGAATGTACTACATAATGATCTGTCTACCTCGAGATACACGCGTGTCTTTTTTATCCTCTTCTTATAGTTGAACTTGGAATCAAGCATGTGGGCTTGGGTATAATTGCACCAACAGCTCCCCCTCAAGCCTAACATGCTTGGTCTTCATTGCTCCTTGATTTCCTGCAAACCAATCATTAATTTGAACTTGTTCATCTTTGTTCCATCCAATGCCTTTGTGAGTATATATGCACATTGTAAATGAGTTGATACATAGGATAGTTGAATATCCTTGCTAAGCAATTTCTCCCTGACATAATGATAGTGTTCTTCAATATGTGTAGTCCTTGCATGGAAAATTGGATTGGTAGCCAAGTGAATGGAGCTCATGTTGTCACCAAGATTACTTGGAGTTCTAATCTCCAATCCAAGGTTTGTAAATAGTGTCTTCATCCACATTGCTTCTTGAGTAGCTATGACAAGCCCTCTGTATTCAGCTTCAGTAGAAGAGAGAGCAACTGTGGGTTTCTTTTTAGATGACCATGAGACAAGTTTTGATCCTGCAAAGGTAAGATATCGGGAGGTGCTCCTTTTGTCTTCCTTGGAGCAAGCCCAATCTACATCAGACAACAACTTTAGACTTAAATAAGATACATAAGGGTAATATAGCCCTTCATTCATGGTCCCTTTGGGATATCTGAGTATCCTCTTGGCAGCATCCATGTGGGGTTTCTTGGATGTGTGCATAAATTGACTTAGCACACCCACACTATAACATATATCTACTCTTGTCAATGTGGCATAATTCAGACTACTCACAAGGCTTTGATAACAGGTGACATCTTCTATGAGTTCACCTTCATGTGAGCTCAATTTATGATTAATCTCCATTGGAGTAGGTGCAATCGTGCAATCTTGCATCTTGAACTTTGTCAACAAATCTTTAATGTACTTCCTTTGAGTAAGGAATAGAACATGATTTTTCTATACTACTTCCAATCCTAGGAAGTATGTAAGTGATCCTAAGTCACTTATCTTGAACTCTTCTTTCATTTGCTCCTTAACCTTCTTGATCCCATCTGCATCATTTCTTATTAGTATAATATCATCCACACATAGACACAAATAGATGACTTCAAAGTTACTCTTTTTTATGAAGAGTGATGGATATGCCTTGCTAGGTTGAAATCCTTTGTCTTGCAAGAATGAAACAAGCCTATGATTCCAAGCCCTTGGAGCTTGTTTGAGTCCATATAGAGCTTTATTAAGTCTATATACATAATCAAGATGTACTTGATTCTCAAAACCAAGTGGTTGTGCCCACACCTCTTTTGTTATCCATCCATTGAGAAATGCATTTTTTACAAAAGTATCTTCCAATTCTTGGAAGAAGCAACACTAAGCAGGACTCTAATTGTAGGCATCTTTGCCACAGGAGAGAAGGTCTCCTCATAATCAATTCCCTAAGTTTGTGCAAAGCCTTTTGCACAAGCCTTGCCTTATACGTGTTAATGGAGCCATCTAAGTTCTTCTTCAATTTGTAAATCCACCTTGAACCTATCACTTTCATTGATGAAGATTTGGGAACTAATTCCCAAGTGTTATTTTCCTCAAGAGCTTCAATTTCTTCTTCCATTGCATGCCTCCTCTTTGATTTCTTCTTTGCTTCCTCAAATGTTGAGGGTTCCTCTTGATTTATGTCATGTGCTAGATAGATTGAATGTTTAGTAACTAGAGAAGTATCAAACCCATATCTTTGGCTAAAGATTCCACATTTTGAGTTTTTTCAATTTGAGTTGCTTCATCATCCTCTGAGGTATCCTACTCTTCAATTTTAAGAGGGTTGTTCATCATCCTCTGAGATAGAGTTGAGGAGATAAGACCTTGCAAGTGCATCCTTGGAGCACCATGTGCTCAATCTTTCTTGCTCTTCTTGTGTAGGTTTATCTTTATTCTTGAAACTCAGCATAACTTCATCTCCTACTATATAACCATATAGATTCGTGCCTTGAAGATAAGCTTCCATCCTTAAAGACCAGGTTGAGTAGTTACCTCTATCCAATTTTTCAATTGATGAAGGAAATCCATCTGCCATGTTGTCCAATCTTGCTCTGATACCACTGTGAAGAGATGGATTTGTATTTGGTGAAGATGAAGTGGTGCTGCAGAAGCTTTGCACTACACCAACCAAATGAACTCTAGGGATATGAAGTGGACCCTTTTAGCTTGCCAAAGGATCTATTAAACACCCTATGTACCTTGGAAGGGCAATCTCAAAAGGATGAATCAAAACAAATATGTTGGAGTTGATCCAAGAACAAAAAACTTACTATTTTTGTTCTTACACTTGTTTAGTGTTTTGAGGAGTTCTCTGAGCATAGCAGCAATTAGCTTTATTCCTTTTGGGGAACTCTAATAAACTTATTAAGCTAACATTCATGAGTGATTTCATAAAAAATGATGGACTATATGTAGAGAAAGGAGTTTAGCAAGTCACAACATCATCCCAACTTTCATAGGCTGTAACAGTCATCAGACCAGTGAGCAAAGATACATTAATATCTTGATTCCAAGAAGCAATGCTAATGAAACTTTGTAGGCATATAAAAGACAGTATGTGGAATCTAAGATGCTTTAAAGCATGACAAATGATCAACTACACACCGAGAACAAGCTTTGAGAAGATCACTATTCTTATGGAGTTATAACAGAGAAGTAAGATAACAATATAATGATCATATATGTATTAAACATGTACAAATACAATGTCATTGGCAATCAAGCATTGCTCAATGTGTGAGAGGTGAAAGAGCTATGAGGTGAGATCTCACTTCACCATGAATGTACTACATAATGATCTCTCTACCTCGAGATATACGCGGGTCTTCTTGATCATCTTCTTATAGTTGAATTTGGAGCCAAAGTTTGAATTCAAATTCAAACTTCTACCTAAAAGGTGAATGCTAACATATAGTATAGATTCTCTCTTTGCTCAACAACCAAGTGTTACGTGATTTAGAACTTCCTAACTCCTCGTAAGTGTAATTCACTTTTACCAGGGTAAATATGAAGTACTTTTACAAGAGGTTGATCATATGATGCTTTTCATGGGTTATGGCAATAAGTTTGGGTGTAGGTGACTTGATCAAGCATGTGGGCTTGGGTATAGTTGCGCCAACATTCCACTTTATCCTTTGTATGCCATTCAAGTCATCTTTGCCATTTGACCCCTTGTATGCCATTCAAGTCATCTCTTGTCACACTTATGCCATCTATATATACACACAAATAAAGAACTGCATTGTGATCCTTCTTATTGAACAAAGAGATAAGATATATAATTACACTTTTCAAATCCTGGAGGTTGTGACATGTATAACTCTTCACTTATCCAACCATTGAGAAATGCATTCTTCACAGTTGAAGTAGACTCCAATTTCTTGCAGCAGCTACACTTAGCAATGCCGTGATTGTATTCATCTTTGAAACTCTTGAGAAAGTCTCCTCATAGTCTATACCATGAGTTTGAGCACATCCTTTGGCAATTTATCTTGCTTTGTACCTACAAATTGATCCATCTAAATTTCTTTTTAGCTTATAGATCCATCTACAACCTGTTACCTTATGATTAGCTTTCATTGCTATTTCCCAATTAGGGTTAGCTTTTGCTTCTTCATAGATTTAAGGTTATTTTGAAATTGATTCTTTTGCCAAGTAAATTGAATGCTTTGTAACAAATGTAGAATCATATCCATACCTTTCATGTCTTATTTTTTCTCTTGTTGACCTTCAAGGAGTATGCTTGGAGCATTCTCCACATTATTGCATTTTACCCTTTCCTCTTGACTCCCATATCTTGTAATCCTTTTACCTTCATCTTGGTCATCATGCGTATCAGTTCTTGGATCTTGGACGTGCGTATCATGCTTGCTTCCTAATTAACGCAAATAAAAATCAAGATCATATGGTAGAGTTATCTTCTGTTTGTCTTCATCATACTAGGATATGTGTTCTTCAAAGTCAATATCTCTACTTGTGGTAAATTTCTTGGTAGAAGGATTATATCCTATCTGAGTTGAGTCATAGCCAATGAATACTGCCTTAGTTGCCCTCTCATCAAGTTTACCTCTGATTTGTGAAGATACATGTACAAAAGCTAAACAACCAAATACCTTGCAATGACTTAGACTTGGTTTTCTACCATTCCAAGCTTCATAAGGATTCATACCTTGAAGAGACTAGGATGGAAGTTTGTTCATAAGATATGCAGTTGTTGAAATAGTCTTTGCCCATAAATAATGTGATAAATTCTTTTCTTCAAGCATTGTTCTAGATGATCCAACTAGATTCTTTTTTGTTCTCTATATATAATTCCATTCAATTGAGGAGAATACCTGGTATTCACTTTGCTTTTGATGCCTTTATCTTACAAGAATTCATCAAAATATTTGGAGAAGTATTCTCCCCCTCCATGAGATCTAAGTTTCTTCAATGATCTACCTGTATGATTCTCTACATTTGCTATGTACTTTTTGAAGCATTCAAACACTTCATTATTATTCTTGATAAATTATAGAATGGTCTATCTATTATGATCATCAACAAAGGAAACATAATACCTTGATCCTACACATGAAGGTTCTTCACTTGGTCCCCACACATTAGTTTGTATTAAGTCCCAAAGGTTGTTGTGGATGTCACCTTTGTGGTTGAATGGTTGTTTTTTTGCCTTCCCAATTTGACATGCATCACATCTATTGATCATGTGTTGCGTTTATATGTTTGGAAACCCTAGAACACTTTGATCCCTGCCTATATCCTTCAAACTTCTTTCATTCACATGAGCAAGTCTCTTATGCTAGAGTTCAAGCTCACTTAGGGTTCGAGACCCAAAGTTGAATGGAGCCATGTTCTTGGTTTCTCCTACTTCAAAAGTAAAGAGCCTACCATGCTTCTCATCTCTAGCTATCTTCTTGGTGTCTTGACATGGATCTTCCAGAAAAGCTCCATGTTGGGTAAACCTAAATTGAAAGCCTTTTTCAACTATTTGGCCTATACTTATTAGGTCCTTACTAATAGTGGGTACATAGAGAACCTTACTCAAAATGTTTGTCCTGCCATTGAAATCTTTGAAATTACCAATCTTCTCCACATTGTGCTTAGTGTTATCCCTTTTTTGTACTTCATGTCTATGTTGTGGACTTTCTAAGTCATCCTTCTTGTTGCCTGTCAACTTCTTGTATTTCTTATTTGCATTAAGATCACTTGTAGTATTACCTTGATAAGAGTTACCTTCCTTCATATTATTGTTAGCCTCTTGGTTGAAGAGTTGTCCAAGGAATATACTCAAATATGGGGTTTGTACATCCATGATGAGATCATTAGGTGTGGTGAAGGATTTCCATTGTTTATCACTTCTAATTCCATTTAGCATCTGCCTCATGATGGCCTATTCTTCAATCAGCTCTCTAATGGATGATAACTGATCTGCAACCTCCTTCACCTTGGTAACAAAATCTATGATAGTTTTTTTAGGTGTCTCCTTCATTTGATTGAACTCATTCCAAAGATGGTTCTTTCTAAACGTGGTACTAGCTAAGAAAACGGTCTCAAGTGCATCCCAAGTCTCTTGAGATGTCTTGCATCCTCTAATATGTGGTAATAGGGAATTAGAGATAGATTTTAGTATGTATGACCTTGCTTGAGGATCCCTTGCACAACGAAGTGTGAATTTCTCAGTCTCCTCTTGTGTAGGTCCTCCTTATCTTGGAGTAGGCATAGCTTCAACACCTACTATAATTCTATAAAGATTTCTACCTTGCAAATAGGCCTCCATTCTTATTTTCCAAGAAGCATAGTTGTGTCTATCAAGCTTCTCAATCATTAAGAGAAATCTATCACCCATCTTGATCTATCCCTGATACCGTTGAGAGAACTTGGAGAAGCTTGTAGGAGGTAGAAAAGTGAGTTGCGAAGTGATGAAGTTTGGTCCACCCAACTAGCACAAGACCACCCCTTGATCTTTTGAAAACTAAAAAAAACTTATAAGCATGTGATGAGTGCAATAAAATCCACTACATACTTAGGAGCATGAATGAGAAAGAGTTGATACAAAACAGATAGGTTTGCACATTGACTAGCTCAAAAAACTTGCTATCTTTGGATGAAACAATCAACTTCAAATGCTCAGAGCAGCCAATGATTACAATTGGAAAAATTCCTTTTTAATGAATGTTATAACTAGGTTTAATTTTCTAAAATTCACAAGAGTATAATTAATAAGCAATATATTCTTGTGGAATTAACTTAACACTAAACAGAGGTACCCGTGATTTTTTACGGCTACACAGAGAGAGACCTTGAGAGAATAAAATTCAGATTTCTCTAAATCTATTGAATCAAATGTATAAAAATGTGTCCACATAAAATAGAAACTAATACCTTTCAAATGAGTGCTCAATCATCCATTTTGGAGTTCTATAGAGAGAGAAGCAACCTCTCCAAGTTCACTATTGTTGAGGACGATGGTGTAGAGAAATGAAGGAGCAACACAATGATGACCCAAAGTGTATGTATATTTCTTCAATGTCATGTACAAGTGATTTGAAGTCTTTATATAGAATCTTGAAGTGTTCATGACTTCTACAAGTGGATTTTGAATTCAAATCAAGTCGGGATAGGTTGTTGAAGAGAACCAATTCACTTCCCTATAATCTAGGAAAAGTGAATGTCTAATTTGATCTACTTTTTAGTGATTGATTGATTGATTTGTTCTTGAGATCAACCACCTCAATTTAGTGGATTTTGAGCTCTCTTTTTCTTTGTAAAAGCTCTAGGATTTTACGTTGGTAAATGATCCATAGAAATTCCTTATGAAAATACAATAAAAATAAATAATTATGAAGAACCTCTTCAAGGGATATCTTTGACATCATTAAAATGGTGAATTTTTTATGTAGAGATAATCCACCTCAAGCATAGTGTAAGCTTGATGTTCCAACAACCTTCATGTTTGTTGGATCATTCGAATTGACCTAAGCTAAGTAAAATAACCAAAGTCAAGTAAATTGACGAATTCGGTTTGAAAATACTAAGGTGCTTTTTGGCTTACTAAAATCTTGTAGAACCTATATACATGGATCCCATTTTGTAGTCTTTGTTATAGATCACTTACCCAATTTGTGTTTATAGCCTAAGCTTCTCATCTACTTTCTGTTTGTATCAACATCTAAGCTCCATTATGGGAGCACATGGGCAGAAAGTTTTATTTTTTTAATTATTTTTTTGAAGAATTGAAATACTTATGTGTACCCTCCATCTCTTTCTCAAATTCAATTCATTGTGTTCTCTATATTCTCTTAAAAAGTATAGCCTTTCTAGGCACTATGATACTTTCCTAGATGTATCTAGGTCTTGTATATTTCCTAGAATTCATTTATGTGTTCTGATGGGATGAAAATGATGCTCTTTCCACTCTCTCATAATTAATCTTCAACCATTTTTTCTTTTGAAACAATTATGATGGGTTTTGCCTCGAACCCACTCACTAGCCCCCATAAACCTTTTCCCATTAGGAAATAGCTAATCCTAAATGTTCCTAATCGATGGTGTTGTTTCCTAAGCTTATAAAGATGAGCATTGTGTCAACCATGTCATCTTTATAGTTTTTCTATATCTCCCTCTTCCAAATAAAAATTGATTTACCTCAAAATCAAGATCTCTTTTCAGCTAGATTATTAAATTTCGATCCCCTTTCAAAGCGGATATAATGGAATTCTATGCGCAATATCCAACATTAAGCTAGTAGGGGATGTGCTTAACCAAGTGGTGAGTTTTGATACTTGTTATCACAAAGAAATGGGATAATGAAAGCCATCAGAGTCTTCTGAGTTATATTGATAGTACCTTAACCTCCTCATCCATATACATGTGTGAAATTATAGCTCCAATTACAGAAAAATATCTCTTACTTTTTCTCCTCCCCATTTCCTTTGATTTGACCCAAAACTTATGGGAAGATCCTCCTTTGATTATTATTTCTATGGAAAATGATACGTGAGAATTGTTCCCATCGTTTTGAGCTTCAATTCCGGTTTGATCTTCTAGTGGATTTGCATCCTCAAAGAAACTACATTTTGAATATTCACTATTGGTTGTTCTTGTGGATGTTACAAATGATAACCTTTGCTTTCAAAATTTTATGAAATTTAAAATTACATTCATTTTCTTATCATTCAATCATTTAGATAGCTACTACGTAACTAGTGAAGATAAAAGAAAAAGTCAAAACAATATAAATGACAAATAGATGGATTTCATCCATGTGAAGCCTCTAAAGGATTGATAAATTATGATGCTTTAATGGCACATTTGTTAAGTGCATACATAACTCACATAAAAAATCTAAGCTAAAAGCTATGAAGAAGAACTTGATTTGTGATTTTTCATATTTCCATTTACATGAGAGACCAATTTTCTCTTTCCAAAACATCATTCTATTAAAGAGTCTATAGCACCACACATTATTATCATATCCCAAAATTATCTAGAAATATGTTAAATTTGGATTACATGTACTTCCTACCTTGTTTCTTTTTTGGATTTTGGGGAGAACGGAGCACAAAAAAACATGATTAATAAAAAGAAGAAGTTTATCATCACAATACACATGTATTGCTAAATGTGGCGTAATAGATCACTATGTTTTGGGCATATGTACAAACTAAGGGGAAAGAAGCTCCTAAAGAGGGATAAAAGTTCCTCGACATTACAAAGTCATTCATATATATCACTACCAAAATATACTAACAAATCCCCTTGAGAGTGATGCAATGAACAAGGGGTTGGTACTCATGTGTAAAGAAGTGCCAACCAATGTGGACTAAGATCAATCCACAAAAGGGAGTAAGCTCAAAGATTTTTTAATAGCTTTGAAATTATCTTGAAATAGATCCTTTATGAAAAGGTGTGCAACATTATCTTATGTGGTCACATAAGACAAATTATACTCTATCTTGTAGAGATTTATCCTTGATATAATGATATTGTACCTAATTGTGCTTAATGCAAGAATGGAACTAGATTCGTTTCAACTATTGATCACTCTCACTTTGAATAAATCTGGTGGTGGAAAAAATTCAAACCAACACTAAATCATCCACAAGGCATCTGAGCTACAAACACTCAATAATAGCTATGTAGGTTGTCCTATAATGAGCCTCATAACTAGACATGACCTTAGTAGCTTGCTTCTTGATCATCCAAGATATGCATGACCCAAAAATCATGAGCATGGACCACTTTTGGACACATGAGTTGCATAACAATTAGCCTAATAAAAGTTAGAAAAATCATTTGGACCTAGTGGTACTAACCCCCCCTTTTAGTACACCCTTGGGATAAAACAACCCAAGAATATGCTTATCAAACCAAGCTCCCAAGTACTAGGTAAGTAGCAAAAGAATATACTTAACTACCTACCATTGCTTGGCAGTTGGTCCATGCATAAATATTCACATGTGAGAGAAAAAAATGAATGTCAAGTTAAGTTATTTATACATAAATAAGGCATCCAATAGCTAGCTGATAGAGACTGACATCAAATGTATCTCCAACATCAAATGCATCCTCAACACCAAATGCATCTCTAGTATGATGAATACTCAATCACAAACTTGTTTGCATGGGAGACAATGGGTATATCATCCTCAATTCCAAAACATTTCAATAAACTATGCATGTATTTTGTTTGACAAAAAACAATGCCCTCATCAACTTTCATAAATTCAATGCCTAAATAATGACGAAAATGCCCAAAATTTGATATTTCAAATGAGGCATGCAATTTAGCTTAAAAGGAAAATATGCATATCATGAGGAACAATAAGTAGCATGCAATCAATATAAATAAAAATGATCAGAAGCACATCATTTGAATGCTTTACATTCAAGGTTCTTTCCATTGGACTATTTTGAGATCCATGTGCTAGTAATAAGTAAGGGATGCATTTTTTTCATATCAAGCACATGGTTATTGCTCTCATCCATGCAATGTTTGATCTAATCTACATGCTTTGTTTTCGTTCCCTTTTCTCACAAAACCAAAAGTTTGAAACACATGCACTTCTTCATGCAAGTCCCATTTAAAATGCAATTTTGATGGCCAATTGATGTAGATTTGAGCCATTTTCAAAAACAATTGCAGAAATGTTATGAACAACTGTCATACTACACCTAGGAATGAAGGTATTATAAAAAACAATGCCTTTTTCTTGAGCATAAACTTTAGCGTAGAAGCCTAACATTATAGACCTCAACACAAGCATTAGGATTGCATTTCAACTTATAGATCCATTCATAAGAACCGATTGCCTTCTTGCCAAGAGGCAAGTCAACATAAAAACCAACATATAAACATCAAATAACAACCATACATTTTTCATAAATTTTTATACTTTATTAGAAAGAGAACATGCTTATTCTCATCACAAAAGCTAGAAACAATAATTGCATCACTATTTGATGCAAAAGAAGCATCATGGTAGCCTACGTGAGGATGATTTTCTTCATCAAAATTCTATCCCTCTCCATTGAATGCATCATGAAAATCTACATAAAAAATGAAAATATTCATATCCTCATTTAAATTCTACATAGGATGCAAAATCACCCCACCAAGTGTATTTAGAACACCATGGTCTACCTCCATTGGTTGAGGTCCGGAACAGAGCTCGAGGGAGCTGAGGCTCTAGCACGCGTTTTTGAGGTTATTCATGAGGGGTGTTTGGACCTTAGGGAAGACTCTAGATATGCATAAGAGCAAGGGCTATTTAAAGTTGGGAGAAGTTTGGAAAGTAGTGTTACATGTTGATTTGTGTAGAAATGGTGATCTACTACTGTGATTTATATGCAAGGAACCAAGAAATAATTCCCCAAGTGAGGATGACTAAGTGTTTTGCATTTATAGATATATGTGCACATGGGAGCATGGATAGGTTTGTGAGTGCATGATTGTAATAGGAAGATGCATTTGTGAGCATGAGGGATTGTTGCTACAAATAAATGTGTTCAAATAAGGTACTCACTACTTGTTGAGGTTTTTTTAGAAGGAGGTATTGTTGCAGCCACAACCTTAATTAATATATATGGTGAGTGTAATATGGTGGAAGATGCAAGTAGCATCTTTGGTAAGTTGCTTTTTCATACTGATGTTTCATGAATTACAAGAGACGCGACAGGAGAAGCAATGCAATTGTTTATAAGGATGGATGTTGCCAATGTATGCTCAAGATATGTAATAGGCTTAGGGGCGATGCAGCAACTTCAGTTGCCTTGTAATTTATATGGCCAAAATATGGTCTAATGGATAAGGTGAGGAGGGGGGATTAAGCCTTTTCTAGCAAATGCAAGTTAAGGGCACTAAGCCAACCAATGTCACATTCCTTTCCCTTCGTGATGTATGCAATAGTCTAGAAGTTCTTTTGGTACACGAATATTGTTGATAATTAAATTTGAAAATGCGGATTTAGAAGAGGGGTAACCCTATGCAATGTCTCATGAACATGTGCATCTACAAAATATGAGGATGGTTGTGGATAATGGTGCATTGTACCTTCTCATTGTATACTCGTGTGAAACTATGATATTCCATGGTGCACATTCATTTTATTTTGATAGAAACCGATGAGTTCCAATTGTACAATGGAAAGCCAAGAGTGTTTGAAGAAATACGATTCAGTACCAGGAGGAAATGCCCCTTCATTGCACACGCTTTGGGTAGGGGGATGACTCTCGATGGCTGGCAGGAGTGCTTCAAAGAGGAGCCGAATTGGGGGCAATATACAGAAGGGAGGAGAAATGCTCTTTCTTCTTGGTTTTTTCTTCAGTTTTTTGGGACAAGAGGAAAAGCGGGGGCTTCGTCCAGTGTTCTTCGATCAAGGGAGAAGGCTGGCGTTTCACTCGGAGGTGCTCTGTGTGGCTGAGAGAAGGAAGGGTACAGGTGCAGAAGGGTGTGTTCTGGAGGCTTCAGTTTTCATTCGGGGTACTCTCTCAATGATGGAAAGGAAGATTCAGGGGATGTTGCCCAGATGCTTCTGAGCGTGCTAGACAAGGAAGCCCGCTGGGAGAAGGGAG
Organism: Ceratopteris richardii; assembly: GCA_020310875.1. NCBI lineage: Eukaryota > Viridiplantae > Streptophyta > Polypodiopsida > Polypodiales > Pteridaceae > Ceratopteris > Ceratopteris richardii. The sequence continues at coordinate 79,783,800 of CM035426.1, forward strand.
AACTGTTTTGCAGTTTTGTTATGACTCGGGGGTGACTGTCCTCTTTATCTAAGCAGCACGAAGAAAAGGGGAGGAAGGAGATGACTGTCCTTGTCGATGCTAACGAAAAGGATCGTTTTTTAGGGAAGCAGACCGGAGAGCTGGGGGCAAGTGGGCAAAGAGGGGATCAAGAAGGAACAGAGAGAGAGAGAGAGAGAGAGAGAGAGAGAGAGAGAGAGAGAGAGAGAGAGAGAGAGAGAGAGAGAGAGAGAGAGATTTGATTTTTCTTTTGCTGTTGCTGTCTGGCGAGGAGATCCAAATCGAGATGGCAATTCCTTAGCTTGTTGAGGCTTCGGGAGCACAGCCGCATAACTTTCCTCTGCTTATTTCTCCAGAACAGAGGAGAAGGTGGAGACACTTGGTGGGGAATAGGCGACATCCCTGTGCGCCCCGTTATTATCTCCACATCCCCTTCCACAAACCTCAGTTTTCATCAGCATCTGAGAACCTGAGCCGCTTCAAGAGCACGGAGGAGGGAATGTGAAGAGCTATCTACAACTATCGGTTGCCTACTGCAGAAGTCTGGCAAGCATAAATATTGCCCTGTGACCTGGTAGTTCAGACAACGAGTCGTGACGTCGAGTTGCAAATTTGAAGTACTTCTCACCACAGGATTCAATAGCTTTTAGCGTGCCTTGGGTCAATAGATACCGCATGCCGGAGGTTGTCTTTTGATGGTTCAAAGGATCCATATTTGATGATGCAGTTATCTTTGGGGGGTTTGAAATTCTTGGCAGTACGAATGATAGGTGACATACACCCGTTTTTGCCTGGAGCTGTTCCAAGGAGGGGGTACATGAATATACTAGGTCTCAAAGGGTTCATCCACATCTCAGTCATGGAGTCAACATGATGCAAGCCAAAGCAAATAGAGGTGGAGGTGAACCTAATATCCTGTGATCTGGAACGTGCTTCAAATACCTGAGCAAGCTCTACTCATTAAATTCTATCGTTCCTATTTGCTGCACATTCTGAATGGTTGAAAACCTTGGCAAATTAGTGTTTTGAGACTACCGCTGTATGGCCTGTTGCCCTCGAATTAAGAAAAGCTAGAGAAAGTATATAGAGATGCATATTCTTTATCGAAGGAAGATTGTACTGGATGTTCGACCATTTCAGCCAGCTCATTTTTTTAGATGTAGAGGTTGACTGTATTGCGCTTTTGCAGATATGGAGTGAATACACATACACGAAACCTACTAGGAATCTGTTCTCTAAACAAACTGAAATCCAATCTATGACATTAGAAGCAAGAGAACCGATGAATAGTGGCTCAATGTGTGGTCTACAGGTCCGAACAGGTGATCAATTTCGTGCAGATATCTGATCACTCTATCAAATGGCACAAGAGAATGAGTGTGCGGAGGGAAATGATGAAATCTTAAAATGCAACTTTTTGGCAGAGTCTTGTGCTTAACATTTTCCTTGCCAGCTCATACATTATTCAATATCGTGGATAAGAGCATAAAATGTGACGTGTTCTTGACCTTGTTGCGGTAGATTACAAAGGAAAAAACCATAGGTAGTGAATGGGGTAATAAATCGGGCTAGGCGAGATTGGTAAATGTCATCTCAGTCCCTTTGATTTCTATGCTCAATTTCTCACTTACCTCATTATATTGCTAAGGGAACGAAGCAAGTGCAAATGAAATAAAAACCTCAAATCATGAGATAGGTATCATCTCCAAAAGATCTTCAGATAAGGAATGAGTGTAGGCTTCCTATACTACGTGGAGGCTAAAAATCGGAAAAATATTTAAAAGGAGAGCAGGGGAGAAGAGAGAGAGTGTGCACGGGTGTGGCTGAAAGGAGGCTGGTGGAAAAGTAAGAAATAGAATGTGGATGTGTGTGTGTGTGCTTGGGGTATATGAGCTAGCGTGCGAGCATGAGGAATTGAAAGAGTGCAAAAGTACTAAGAGAGAGTGGTAGGAAGTGAGGACACAATGTGTGAGGACATGGATGAGTGTATGTATGTATAAGTGTTTACATAAGAATAACAGGTGGATAGAGTGGGAGTGTGAGAGAGGAAGAAAGGCAGAAAGAGGTAGAGTGTGCGTGGTGGCATGTAGGATAGAAGAAAAGAGTGAGGAATCGTGGGAGGAAGAGGAGGTGCGGTGCATGGTCAAATGTCCATGCTCTTCGACGTGGAAGTGAGTGTGGTGTCTACCATGTACATCGGAATGGTAGGTGGGGTGTGTGTAGTCGTGGTGAATAATTGTGATATGGGTGCTAAGAATGGGACCTACAAGTATGTTTGGGTGTAGCGTGGGAGTAGTTTAGAGAAAAAGGCATGCATGGGTTGGAGGATTAGTGGGATGGAGGTTGGAATGTGAGAGCTTGGAAGTGGGACTGCCATGGAATGAGGTTCAGTGACAGGGAAGCCTAGAAAAGTGGATCGAAAGTCTAGGTGGCCTATGACTAAGTTTGTGGAGGTGAGATGTCCCAAGGCAGGATCGATGAGGGATTCTATTGTGACAGTGGCAATATGATACAAGGGGTTGTCGAAAGAAGAAAACAGGTGTGAACTAGAAGTGGGGCTACGGAAGATGAAGGTTTTCTCTCAGGTAGCAGTAGTAGGAATAACATTTACAACCTCTGTGCAAGGAGGTGATGGTGTGGGTATTGGAGGAAATGGCTCGGTTGTATCTTCATTGACGACAATTGTTTCACGGCCAAGAGTTTCGAGCAGTTTCCTAGGTGGACTTGGCATGGAAGTGTTAGTGCCTTGGAAATTTGTCTCGCCCCGGGTAGTGGAAACTATCGTAGTAGTCGTTTCGATTGGTTTGGCTATCATAGTAGTTGCCTCCACAATGGTGATGGGAATCTGAATGTTCTTTCTTGACCTTGGTTGTGTTTGTAATTTGTGTGGGTCATATTGGGCATAAGGAGTGTGCAAAGTGTATCGTATAGCTTCTACAACACCACAAGTATTCGAGAGGAGTTGCGGAGTTTCACTAAAGTGAGAATCTACACCAGCCTCTTCCAACAGCTGGCCATGAGTACTCTAGAGCTCTCTTCAAAAAGCAACTGTTTTGCTCGAACTCTTCCCAATGTTTGATATAATTATCAAAGATGGGTAGTATAAGTTGGAGCTCCGCTATCTTCTTCTTCTTCTTCTTCACCTAATCATTCCCACACGTTGCCAAATTCACACTTGGACTCCCATATGTATGTTAGAGTCTCCTAGCTGCCCTGTCATCCCATTGAACCAATGATAATGGCTACTAATATTCTCCGTAAGTCCTATTGGTGGATTGGGAATCGGTATTTGCTGGATGCGGCATAGCTCTATAGGTTGCTCGATTAGAGGCACTTCAATAGGTAGGCTTTCCATATTGAATCTGGTTTGACTTGTCCCTGCCTGCAAACTAGTGCCTACTACTTCAACCATAATGCTAGTCACAATGTTTTTCTTTGAATCTGCTAGAAGAGGAGATCATATTAGCATTGTATCGAAAACATGATGATACTTTGTCTCCCTTACAACACCAACATGATACTCATAGTGGTTAAGGAGTTAGTGGTTGAGGTGACCCTTGCGTCTATGAGTGTTGGTTAGTCAGTTAGTGGTTTTCCTAGATGCATAATTTGGATGTGCATTGTACTCAGAATGCATCTACTCTGGTGCAAATTGATTTACAAAATCGGATCAAGGGGTTGGATACAAGGTTTGATTCTCCAAATTTTCAGCATGGGGTGGCATTTTTTGGTAGTGGTGACTTTTACATGTGGCAAGAATAGACCATCTCAGATTTGGGACGGGTACCCATTTGCAGATAATCCTAGGTGTGATTGGAGGCGTGGAGGTGTTGAGTGCATAGGTTTGCCATCAAGTTTGTGACATGAGTGTCTATGAGTGGTGATTCAAGCTTGTGTGCTTATGTGAAGCTACTTGAGCTTGTAAGCAAGTCTTGGGAACCCAGATTTGTCATGCATTGGGGTTTGCCTTCATCAACTGCTTTGGGACCCAAATAACAATGGTTTGGCCTGGCAGATTCCTAGAATACTCGTTTCTTGTAGACTTTGATTGAGTAGTTGACTTGGTGTTTTGATGAGTTGGTGTCTCCTGAGCAGAGGGTCGTTCACCCTTACATATCAAGATCTGCTTCACTCCATGAGGTACTTTATTTTGCACCGGTCATTGAGCATGCATCTTGATTATCTATCTCATCTGCTTCTCTGGATACCTTGCTTGTTTTTCTTGGACCATCTTTGGAAAAGAAGGGAGTTCCATATTGTCTTCTATGCCTCCTTCATGAGTGACATTCTTCTACACCATAGAACTTTGGACAAGAATAATATCATTATGGTCATTTGTGCTCCTGGAAGGACCAAGAGTAAGTGCCTTAGCTAGTTCCTTGAGTGATTGATTTTCTAACTCCATGGTGATGCGGTTTTCATTTACCCAGACCTGAAGGAGTCCACTTCTTAGGTTGAGGTTGACTACATGGTCATAGATCTAGTATTGACCCAAGACAAGAGGTTCGATAAGATCCTCATCTTGACATGCTAGCACTTTGACTGTCATTAGAGCATCTTGAAGGAAGGTTGGAAGCTCCACCTCACCCATGCAAGGGGTTTCCACACTGGATAAGGTCTTTAACCTAGGAAAATGCACAAATAATTGTAGCTAAATCTAGCTATCTCTTCTCTATTTCTCGTAATCTGCCAAGTTTATCTTACCCTCAAACCACAATTGTGCCCGATTTGGCTCACGTTTCTGATCCCTAGTAGGATCAACAAAATAAAGTACTTGTGGAGTGTTCACAAATGTATCTTGCTAGCTTATTCTTGGGTCCTTTCCTAACCTTGATCTTGATTTCATTGCCCACTTTGCCCAAAAAGTCCTTTTTATGGTCCTATAGGCACTAGTGTTTTGTGTTGACTTTTCATCTTGTACTTCTCTTCTCTTCACTTTCTTTTTTCTATATTATTATAGTTTCTCTTCCCCTCTCGTTCTCTCCTCAAGTCTAGTTCACTCTCCCTTAACTTTCAGATTTCATTGTCCCTCTTTCTCACATAGGCACAGACAACTCTAAGTCTTTCCCTTTGTCTTGCTATCTCTAGTCTATTCTGCCCAGTTTTTATTTTTGCTCTACTCCCACTCTCATTTCTAGCCTCGATTCCTCCCCTTTTTCTCTCTTATTATCACAACCACTCCAACACTCTCACTCACTCGCTTATGTACTTACTCAACCAAACACATGCCTACCCAAACACCCTAAAACCTACTTACATACACACTCCCACACACTAACATGCTCACATGCATTCAGTCTCATACCCCCTCACCCACACATGATCATAGGCCTATATTCACACATGTGCCACTCAAATTCACACTTAGACAACTAGGCACTCACAATCTAATAGTTAGACACTCATAGTTAGACTATTAAACACTTGTACTCACACTCATGCAGACTCACTCATTTAGTCACTAGCTCACACAATTTGGCAACAGACTCTTTCCACACACTTGAAGACACACTTAGAATGTTCTGCCTATTAGCTAACTCAGTCCAACAATCTTGTTTCCTCCCATTCAGACGATTTCAATCAAAAGCATAGAAACTATCCCTCACTAACATTCTCAATGTATTCTCAGCTCATTCTTAGCTTCAACTTCACTTTCCATCAGAGCCCCACATACCCAAGCACTTCCAAACTCGTGCACTTACCCCTTCACAATTTCACCAACACACTTGTACACAATTGCACACTCTTCACATAAGGACATTATTAGATGCACACACTCAGACCATCCGACACACACCGGAACTAAAGCATCCAATCAAACACTTGCAATCAAACCATCAAACAATCAAACATACTCATTCAAACATGCAAATGTATACCCACACACACACACACACAAACCTTGTCACTCTCACCCACTCAAGCATACCCACACTCATACATCGACCACACTGTCAGTCTTATCATTACAAATCACACAAACTCTTGCACTTTCTCATAAAACACACACACATTCACTCTTCACATTCCTAAACAAATGCACTCACTTCCTATTTTTTATTTTAGGGAATTCTTCATCAAACATTTTTTCATTCTTACTTTTGATAGAGGAGGTTATCATATCCTAGTATGTCTTATACTCTCATGATAGCCATGAAAACATAAAAAAATTTCCATGTATACCTTTCATTTCTCTCTTGAACTAGGTGCAAGGATGCATTCTCATACTGAGGTGAACAATTTACAATGGATTCCCAATACACCAATGGCTGAAGGATACCCTGAGAACTCATCTTTCCATGCTTCCTTATTCAAACTTAACATTTAAATCAGAGTAAAAACAAGTCCCATATCAAGGGTACAAGGAATCATACACACAACATGCATTAACAATGTTGAGCACCCAAGATACATCAGCCTTGTGTAGTCCAATGCCTTCCCTTTTGGTATACATAGGTTGTGAGGTTCCCATGCTTCTCTGTTTGGTAACAGTGATCTTTGCTCTTCTTAGTTTACATAGTAAGAAATGAACGTTATGTAACTCAGTGCCCTATAGAAGGATGGACTTATTGATTCTCGTGATAAAAAAAACAAGCATACATCAGCTTCACACTTTCGCTTGGGTTCTACTTTGTTTATTAGGATACTGGAAGTGTTCCCTAGCGTCTTTACAGGCAATATCCCAACAGGGAAATTTGGTTCTTATAGATGGATGATCAACCATGCACTACATCTGTTGTGGATAGAACTAACCAGAACTCCAACATCACCTACTTCATGAGGGTATTAGACCTTACCTTGCTGCTTGAACTCTATTGTTTGATCAGCACTACGCCTCTCAAGACACTGTATTCTGCCTTTTTGTACCTCTCTTCTCCCACAGGACTGCTCCTTGGGATGTTCATAACTGCTTTCTCCTCCGGAACTGCCTCCTTCGTGACCACCTCCCCTATTTCCTTACAATCACTTGTAATTCTTGATCTCCATCATGATTCTCTTTTTGTGGTGGCTCTTTTTCTTAGAGTTACAAGCTACAAAATGACTCCCTCCCTCTCAATCAAACCCCTATTGGTTCCTCTCTACCTCAATCTGCAGGCTTCCTCCCTTAACATGATGCCCCCTTTTTTAGAATAGTTCCAACAAATTTTTATTGGGAGTGGGGGGGGGGGAGTTAGATCCCTATTGACCACACATGCCTGAAGAGGCTTGGGATTCATGTGGAGTGGGGTTTAGGACTGCTCTATGCATGTGGAGAGTGGGTGTCAGAGTAGAGGGAGAGTGGGCAGAGGCGTAGAGGAGAGTGGGGGACAATGGCAGGTATAGGGTTTGACAAAGGCAGAGGAATGGGGGGGAGATATCAGTCAAATCGTGAGTGGTGGTAGCTTCCTAAAATCTAGGAGGTTGCCAATCATAGATGTGATAAGCCATATAGCCACCACATGCGGTTGTACTTTGCCTCGAATAAGAGCTCATAAAACTGCCCATTTTCTATCCTCTCCTAAATTTCATCGAGCTTTGACTCCAACATGTGACAAAGCTCGTCCTCTACTTGAAGGTAAACCTCCTAACAAAGATCTTGGCATTTTGAAGGCTATCTTGGGTATCTTCCATGTTGCCCTTATGTGCCAATAGCCTTGCCTGTTCAATCACCGTTGCAACATGTAGCCTATTACATTGCCGATCCATCTCTAGACTGATTACTTGCTCTACTTCTTTTGAAGCCAAAGGTCGGTCGACAACTTCTCTGCTCATATATGATTGACTTCTCTTGTGACAGGTTCTTCATATAGACAACTAGCTTCCAGTAAAGGCATAGTCGTTGCCTCATCAGAACTTATAAAAGTAGGAAGTTGCAATTCCACTAAGATATCTCTCCATTCTTCTGCATACAAATCTCCTAATTCTACAATGCCACATCTACCCTAATTAGATATAGAGTTTTAACAGCTTCAAGCATGAATCACATTAATGTGCACTCCCGATGACAAACAAGAAATGCTCAAGTTGACATCTTGAGCTACAACACTGAGTAACCTGCCAATGCATTGTGCAAAATCATCCTGAACTGTTTCCACAACTTGGATGAAAGAAAATATACCCCCTGAATCCTCACATATGGCATGCATAGTGGTTGCATCATGATTAGACCAAAACCAAAAGTATGTGTCGGAATCCTCAAATGACCAAGACCTCTGCTATTAGACCCGATAGAATGAGGTGCCAACCTCCTTGAATCTATCTTACCCCCACCTAATAGAAGCAACAACTGCCTTCTTGAGCTTATATTATATGTATCTTTCCCATCTAAAAGCAACATAATGGAAGAAATTCGGTTTCTTTCTCTACAATCTTCAAGAATCTCCACACCCTTCTTGAGCCCTTCTACAATATTTGTTTCACCACTCGCCATAAGTGCATCAATTGATTGTATTGCTTGTAATTGTCCCTCCTCACCCATCATACATAGTGGAAAAACCTGTTTTGCTGTAGACAAGAAAATTACTAGAGATAATCGATCAATAGAGATTAAATTTTGTATTATGAAGTCCATTGCTTGCTTCACAACTTCCTTCCTGGTCAATTGCAGGTTTATTTAGAAGCTCTCGACAAGATGCATCTAATGGTCATACATCTAGTTGAATCTGAAAAACGTACTTCAAGTTCTGAGCAAAATAGTGAATGGCGAGAAACACCAATACCTACTCCACAACTCCTCAAAGCACACACACACTACAATAGTTCAAAAGCGATGGGAAGGGATAGACAACAATCCTATACACATTTAAAGAATTGCACACACACAAAAGATCTTGGAGAAGATGATAATCAACAAGGAAGAGGCAACTTCAAAATTTTTTCTCCAAATCTCACAATGGCAAAAATTCCTTTACAAGAGTCACCAAGTGACTTATATACATGTGCCCTAAAATTGGTCCTTTCACACAAGAGACCGGCACTTTTATTGAAAAACACTAATTTCCTATTTGGTTACGAAAGATTATGTTACAATGACTAGGGTTTATGCATCTAGAGGACTCCTCTAGAGCATTTACATGGCTTCATGAGAGTTTCATCAAAATTTGAAGAAGAAAATTTATGCCCCAAATCTGAAATTTTTTTGGGGGCTTTCCTTTTCTATGTTTCTTTACTCTGCAACACTCTCCCCCTCTTTGTCTTTCTCGTCCCTTGACAGGCTTTGCTTCTTGTCTTTTGCTTTGTTACCACTACCAGCACCTTCTGAGGCCTTAATGGTTTAGATGCAATGTACTACCTTCTTAAAGAACAAACCATAATTCAAGACCTAGATCATTGGGTTTGGCTAGTCTATTTCATTCCACTGCATGCACCTAGTGGTCGAGGAAGTGGCTAGGACTCGCAGAGAATTTGTTACCTTATCCGAGCCTCAGTCCTATGCTTCCGTTCTCCCCTTGGTATTCCTTACATTCATACATTTGGGTTGTTGTATTATCGTTGATACCTGTTAAGCTCTTTTTTCACCGCACGCATCTAGTGGACGAGGAGACAGTTAGGACCTTTAAACAATTTGTTACTTTAACCGATCTTAAGTCCTTTGTGTCCAACCTCCCCTTCGTATTCCACACATCCTTTGTGTTTCCATGCACGCCTCAATGGTAAGTGTTGCTTCTCTTTTAGTGAGGGTGGTGCTTGAAAGGTCCTATTGTAATTCTTTGTTTCCACTCTTCGGGACCTCCTTCTTTCATGTAGTGGTTTGATGTGTGTGAAGCTTGATACGTGCCCTGCGGGGCTTTGGGTAGAGGGTGGTTCTTTTTATTGGGAATTTTTGTTTTTTTATTTTCTTCTTCTTCTTCTTTTACTTGATTCTCCCTCCACCGGCGTCCCTTTTCTTGAACTCTGTCATCCCCGATAGGCTTTTTCTGGTGACGTGAGTATGTTTGAATGACTTCTGCTCTCTTTGATTTAGAAAATTGGCTTCACATATCATTAGTTTTTTCCACTATGCTGAATTTACTCCATCATCTGGTGCCTATCTGTGATCTACAAAGAAACTCAACTCGTAGGCCACCAATCTAGCATTTAAATTCGAAGTCATTTTTACAAAAATTTTTGAATCCGATTCAAAGAAACCCTGTAAATAACACTTCGTCGAATGTCTGCATACATTGACTTGGTAAGAACATTAAGCGCGAGTATATAGTCATTATTGTAAGCCGGCCCGGCATGATAGATAGATAAAAAATAAGGGCGTTTGTGCCTTGATTAATGTTGATAAAAATTAGAAATGTATATTGTGCATGTTTGAATACTTTCAAAATTGTAAGGAGCATGCTCAACACTTTATTTGTCCTCTTTATTGCAAGGTCTGGGACTATAGCATATCTCAATAGCCAAATTTCGATTATGTGTACCATATATTCTTTCATAGGTAAGTAATTATGTGGTGGGCTTAGTAATAATGGATAGTTGAGCCATTGATTATTGATTTTTCCATGACGCTATGCTTCCCAAAATTGCATCCACGATCTTCTTCTAAGGAATGGGCAAAAATATGGATTTACCTATAGTAAGTAAGGTGGTGATTCCTAGTGAACCCATAAAGTTGGATCTTTTCCAAGAATTTCTATCTCCAAATCATATCTGCTTTATCAAACTCTTCCTCTGTGTAAGAAAATGTATCAATTTTGAACTGCAGATCCTGATCTGGTTCTTTCTGCATTGTTCTCTTAATGTATTGCCTAGTTTCTTCTTTTAACATGCCGTATGGTACATTGAAGGGCTTCAAAATTTGCTCAAAATTTTTACTGTTGATTTTTGCTTCCTTCATTACTTTCACCACTTGATCTTCAAATTGATCTGTAAGTTGGGACACTAGTAGTGCCCTCTCATTATGGCTTAGTTTTGCAATAGCCTGTTTATGTCTATCAATGCCCTTTTCTATGTCTTCCTCTCTTATTGGTGAATGATGCATGGGGGGAGAAAGAGGATGTACCTCAATCTCCATAGTAGCCACTTGGGAGCTTTGAACCATTGGTGTCCCCATTTGATTATTCTGTGATAATTGAGCCCTTAGGTTTTCAATGATTTCATCTTTCTTCATGATTTCATTATTCGCTATTGTGAGTGCTTCCCTACTCTTCAAGAGTTGTTCACCAATCACCGCTACTTGATCTACATCTTCTTTACATTTCTCAACCATTTTTGCTTCTACAACCTTCCATCTTTTTTCAGAGCTCATTTGTATCATACATACATTTCTTTTCCCACTCTCCTCTTAATTCTTGCTCTTGCTTTAGCTGGTCTACATACTTAGCTATCTGAGCTTCTAATTCTTGTATATTATTTCGTTGACTTTCTTGCACTTCCACAGGTTGATTTAATAGAATTGAATTCATTAATTCTTTATTTCTATTCCTCAGATTATGAGCCTCATCCATGTATACCTTGATTTGACTTTCTAAGATTTTGCTTCTATTTATGAGACGTGCTTTTTCGGCCTCATTGACTTCATACCTTCTGTGAACTTCTTTAAGTTGATCTTGCATCTTTATATTTGCTTCATTGATTAGGTTGCATTTTTCCCTAGCTTCCTTTGTTTCTTGTTCCTTAGTTGCAAGTGCTTGTTGAACTTGTAATACTTGTGTAGGTAGCTCCTCACTTAAGGATTTGAATTGATTTCGCTCCAGTAATGCCTTGTCATAATCACTATATACTTGCATGAGATATTGTTGAGTGTCCATGGTTATCTGGATCATTTGTTTTACCACTGGCTTGAGTTGTGCCACATCTACATTCAGCCATGTTTTTGGTATGCTTGGTTCTTTGCTTGTATGTACATCTTTTCCTTTTTCCACATGTAATGTTTTGTCATGCAGTTGTCTGATTTGTAGCTGGATTTGAGGTTCTTATTCTTCATGTGTGATAGGTTTTATAACACTTCCTTGAAACGTGACATCCAACGAGGAAGGCTCTGCTACTACCTTGATAGGTGTGAATGGTTCTGGTTCTTCCGTGTCCTCTTGTTCTTTCTCTTTCTTCGAAATCTTCCTTGTCGCTTTACTATCCAAGTGGGTCTCTGTTATTTGAACCTTTGTCAAAATTTGATCTTGCTTTTTGCTTCCTACTTCAGCAGAGTCCATCAGTTGGTTGATTTCATCCCATTTACCATTGTCGTTTGATTCACTTTTAATATCCACATTCATAGGGGATGGTTCACATTCTTCTTGGAGGTTAAGAAGAGTTGGAGTTGACCAATCCCAATTCTTTGTATCTGTAAAACTTTGTGAGTATCTTTCCCTGCAAAGCTTCTGTATGAGTTTTTTGATAATGGTGCCCTTGAACTGGTAGATTTACTTGTCCTTCCATGAACTTGTGAGTTTCTTCCATAGTTTCCTTTAATTCTTCCTTCGTGATAGGTGTGGACTATTCAATTTTGGATCTGGGTAGTACATGTTTCTTTTTTATGAAGGAGTTGCTTCTTCGGTCTTCAATGCTTCCCTTGATCTTTTTGCATCTCTCATCATTGGTTGAGAGCTTGTGCCTGCTTCATTGATTACCTTCACTACTTTCTTCTTTCTTGGAACTGTGGTTGTTTAAGGTATTCCCAAATACCTAATGCATGGTATATCAATATTGTTAAAGCCACACTTCCATTCAAGAACTTTTCCTGACCCCATTGTTTCTTGGCCTCGAACAAACGTTCTTGAATATAGGATGTCAGGATTTTTTTATGTACATCTGAAGATCATTCTTAGGATAGTAGAAGCTAAGTCCTATTCCGGTTAAGGAAATGTGCACCACTACTTATTGAAGAGGCAATGTGTCGAATGCATGGCCTTATAATGTGCCCATATCATGCATACTCTGGATGCAATGGATTCTTCATGAGTGCAAGTAGAATCTCCTTGAATCTGTTCTTCAGTTCCTTTTTGCTTTTTGGGTCTCCATATTAACTTGATTATTTGTGCTTGTGGCATTTGCTTCCGTCGAGTTCGTTGGCTCATTCCCGTTGGTGGGCTGAGTTTTATAGATCATGGTCCTTCAGTATTTTTTGCGAGTCTTAATAGATTCCTTTGCTTCACATTGCTTGTATGCCATCTCATTGAGTTTTTCTATCTCTTGATTTGCTACTCGTCTGACTGCTTTCGGGATCCATATGCATTTCTGAGACTTCTAGGCCTCTAGCAATGATTTGGGAAGCCATACACAAAGAAGTTTTGGTTTATCCCTTTGCAATTGAGAATAGTGGTTGTTTTGTTGTATTTCTACTAAATGGTTGATCGGTTCCTATGTTGTACTAGCATGTTGAGGTACTCGATCCTTTCGTACCCATTGTAGTCGCATAGTGAATGGATGTGATGTTTGGACAATTGTCATCCATGTAGGTTTCCTTCTTATTGTGTCGATAGGTAAAGAAGAATTGCTTTCCCTATTTCTCTCAGGCTCATGTCTCGTGGCAGAAGTGGTCACACAATCATGTAGTACTTCCTTATTTGTAGGTAAATCTAGACTAGAGCACTCCTGAGACACATCCTTTCCTAAATCTTCTTCTATTTCCTTTTTTGAGTTCTCTTCAATAGGAATGATGACACTATCGCTTTGTGAAGCTCTATATTCCAATAAACTAAAGACTTCTTTATGCTCTATCTTGGCTGATATGTATCCTTGTGTAAGGTGTATACTGACTTCATTCTCATAGATCCAATTTTTTCCTAGGATCAGGTCTTCATCTTTGCATACCAAGAGTCTTTGTTTCATAGCAGAATTTCCTAGGTGAAGGGATATTAGGGCTTCTCCTAAACATTCGATGATTTTTCCTCCGATTCCTATCATACATGCTTTAGTAGGACTCAAGGTTGTTTTGAGATGAGTGGTTAATGACACTCGTATGCAACTTAGTGTTGCTCTTGTGTCAATGAGAGCATCCACTACTTGATATTTTGTGTTTTCAATTCCTGGGTTTAAGTATGGCTGGAGATACTATGGCTCACATTGTTTGTATTGTTTACTTGGTAGTTGGCCATGGGTATAGGTTCTTCTCCTTGTATATATTGTTTTTCTCATTGCATAATCCACTCTTTCCATCATCTGATTCACTCAAGGGCTTCCATTCAAGCATCTTCTCTGATCCATTCTTCTTCCTTCTTTCGATTTTGTGCTCCCAAAATTCATGCTAACATATGTTCTATTAATGGTTCCATATATTTTTTAACTCTATAGCTGTTAATATAATTGGGAAGTACATCTCTGTCTACTGTGGTTAAATTCACTGCTGCGCTTGTTGAAATTCGATTTATCAACAATGGTCCATATCCTCGCTGTTGCAATTTCTTTGCATGTTGGTTTAACATGTACATTAGTACCACATCTCCTTCCTTTAAGCCTTCATCTTTGATGTGTGAATCATAATATGCTGTCTGTCTCCTTTTTGCCACATAAATCCTTGCTACTGCTTGTAATCTTGTTTCGTGCAATTTCTCAATTTGGTCCAATTGCTTGGATAGTTCATGGCCGTCCAATCGTACTGTTGTGCTACACGTAGGGTAGGCACTAAAAAATCAATCGGTAGTATTGCATTTTGTTTGTATACTAAATTAAAAGGAGTAGTTCCTATGGTTGTCTTGTAAGCCACACGGGGCCCAAATTGCATGATGCAATGGTTTGTCCCAATCAGATCTCTCCCGTTGTTGACTATTTTGGTCAACATTGTGCATAATACCTTATTGGAACTCTCCACCTAACCGTTAGTTTGAGGATGGTAAGGGGATGATTTTTTATGAATCACAAGGAATTCATTTATTAGTGATTCTATTACTTCATTGATGAAGTGTGTTTCCCTATCACTCACTATTTCTATTGGCAACCCAAAGCAAGTAAAGATATTTTGGAAGAAAAACTTAATTGTAGTTTGCATGTGCATTCTTCCTAGTTGCTTTCGCTTCTACCCATTTTGTTAGATAATTCATGGCCACTATTATATATTCGGCATGTGATCCCTTGGCTGGAGGATTAATAGGTCCTATGAAATCAATGCCCCATTTGGAAAAAGCTAGGCTTAACCTTGAGTAACTCCTCTAACGTGAGATTGCACTGCACTTTAGTGTTCTTTACTACCTCTATATTTCTAGGTATGATAGAGTCTTCGTTTCTTACCATGATTGTGGGTGCTCTCATACAGGTGGACAGAATTAGACTTGAAGTCTAATCGTTCAATAGGTTGGGTATCCTCTTGTTCTCCATAAATAGAAGGAATATCTTATGGGAATTGATCATGTAAATCATGCACAAGTTCAATGGGAGGAGGATTTTCACTTTTTTTTAGCCCATTTCTCTTCTTGAATTTCTCTTAAAAACTCTTGTGAGTATCGATTTACTGAAGTAGAGGTTCTTGACTCGGTGGAGTTGGGAACATAAGCATCCTTGGGAGGAAGACTTATCCTCTCACTTCTAATGTTACTCATAGGTGATGTAGCTTGCTTTGCCAACTCAGCTATCATCTTTTCCAATCTTTCTAATAAACTGTCAAAGTGTAACTGAGTTTTGGTCGAGGTTGTGTAGTTGAAGAGGCGACTAGGCTCAAAGATAGTTTGAGCCAATTCTACCATTTTCGCACAAAGATTTGTTCTTTCAATCTCTAAGTCAACCCTAGGGTTACACTTTTTATGATGTATCACATTTGACCCTTCTTGGGTCCTAGCCTGATATGCTTTAAGTATCATGTCTAGGTCTTTGGGGGTGGGATCTGCTAAGACTGATCCTACTCTTGGTGGTGGTGAGTGAATGGGAGGTTTTGGAATTGATGGGGATGGTGGTGGAGATGTTTGAGAGTGCATTTGAGATGCAATTTCGATTATCTTGGCTTTTGTTTCTCTTAAGCTTTTCTCAAGCTCGCTCATCTTCTTCGACCATTTTCTTTTCATTCGCTCTCGGCTTTCTTTCCAAGCTCTTGTCCTTTTCTTAGTTAGATTCTTAGTCTCACAAACCTCATAATTCTTTGTGTGACCTAAGCCTTGGTTCTATTGTAATGTCTGTGCTCTAGTGGCCACTTGCACTAGGGCAACAGAAGTCACACTTCTAGTGGAATCTATTAGTAACCCAATGATGTTGATAGGAGTGATCTTCGGCCCATTGCTTGGGTTCTTAGGACAATCTCGTAGAAGGTGCTCCTTCCCACAATCTAGAAAAAAGCCTTGAATTGTCACAGATTGGGGCTACATAAGTGTAGGTATAGAGAAATCATGAATGAAGTGATCTCCCTAACATCTATAGCATGATCCTCTAGGTGGCGGGGATCTTATCTGTCTAGGTTGGGGCCTAGAGCTAGGGTTTGCATATGTGACATTAGCATATTCTCACTCCCAACTAGGTTTTCGAGGATTTTCTTAAGGGTAAATCTCGTTATGCTCTGGTATATCCAGATACTAGGTTAGTGGACTATCCATGTTAGCTGAGTCAAAACTGTGATTGTTTGGATCACTTTCTGAGATCAATGGCGATGCTAGTTCTAAGGCTCTGTTCAAATTTTCTTTAGTGGTTGCATACTACATTGGGATCACATTGGCTGGAGGTGGAGGTTATAGGACTAACACTAGTTGAGGTCTATGTTGTGCTTGATACTGTGGTTGGTAGGGTTGTTTTGGTATCTCCCATGTTGTGGATATGGATATAGATAATTTTGCCTAACCACTTGCTTATTATATGGGCAATCTTGTGCGGTGTGGTTAGTATACCTCCGTTCTATGGTGTAGTATTGACTATTAGGATTCACTTGGGGGGAGCCATGATTGGGCACACATTAGCTGTATGGTCTCCTCCATAAGTAGAACATTGTTTTACTGGGGCAAATCGAGGTGTCTGCTTGCTAGAGACTCCTAACTTTTGAGGTACCTTTTCTGCCAATTCCTCAATATAAGTAGATGGTTTGGAAGTGAGGCAAGGCATTATATGGTTTGAAGCAAGCACCACATGATTGGTATGAAAAGATACATGCCTACTTGACTTCACATGGTTTTGAGAACAATTCAATTGAGTGTTAAGCGTGCAAATGATGTACTTATGATCATTTTTGTATATTTTGATGACATGCTGCTCATTGGTCCTAATGAGCAGCATATTAGCGAATAGAAGCCTGATTTTCATGCTTCTTTTGAGATATCAAATTTGGGGCATTTGCATTATTATTTAGGCACTCAATTTATGCGAGTTAACAAAGGAATAAATTTGTGTAAAAAAAATTATATTGATGCATTATTACAGCATTTTGGCCTTGAACATTGCAAACCTATTTGTGATGCTGGAGATGCATTTGATGTTATTCTCTACTAGCAAGTTGTTGTATGCTTGATTTACGTATGGATAACTCGGCTTGAGATTCAATTTGCTATCATTCAGAAAAACATGCTTATGCATTGCCCAGGTTTCAAGCATTGGTAAGTGGTTAAGCACATCTTTCACTACTTGAGTGGTACCCGGATCCTTTGATTATTTTATCCTAAGGGGATCATTGCTACCAGATTTACATGCTTTTTCTGACTCAAATTGGGCTGGTTGCTATGACACGTGTTTCAAGTAGTGGTTTTGGTTTCATGCTTAGTACCTCATGCATATCTTGGTTGATCAAGAAGCAGCATATTCTAGCCACTTCTAGTTGTGAGGTTAAGTATAGGGAAACTTTTGTAGTGATTGTTGAGTGTGTGTGGCTCAAATGCCTTTTGGACTATTTGGGTGTTGGTGAGTCTTTTGCCACGACTATCATCAATGATAGTGAGAGCACATTGGCAATTACGAGGAAACCTATTTTCCATGCTCACACTAAGCACATTGAGGTGCACTATCATCATGTGAGGGAGAGGTTCTTTGGTGGAGAGATTAGTTTGGCATATCTACCCACATAGGATAATGTTGTAGACATTTTCTCAAAGGCTCTATCTAGGGAGAATTTTGAAGATTTCTACAAAGATTTGGGCTTACTTCCTTTTGTGGATTGATCTCTTTCCACATAGTTTGGAACTTCCTTATACATGAGTGCCCACGTCTTGTTCACCGCATCACTCCAGGGATTTGTTGAGATATTTTGGCATTAATGTGTGTGAATACCCTTAGGACCATCGGGGCAATTTTTCCCTCTTTAGGAGGTTTTTCCCTCCAGCTTGCATATATGCATATAACCCTAATGGTTCAGTTATCTTGGTAAATTCACTTGGTAATACATTCAATATTGTGTTGTGCTCCAAGCCTCTTCTACTTCCTTGTGTTTTTCATGTACTTCCACAGATCTCAAACTCCAACACAATTAACCATGCAAGATATTGAAGATGGATGGATCTTATTTGCTTAATTTCATACATAAACCTCTGCATATACTTGATAAAGAGATTCTAAAAATATCAACATGAGACTCAAATTGATCAAGTGGATGTGATTTAAGTGCTAAATTTTTGAAGTCTCATCCTCTACATGCTCTCCATCCCTTATTTTTTGAAACTAGAGCTAATAGATTTTAAAGTATAAAATTAAATTTGATCAAAGTAACCTCAATCTCTAAAGGCTAAGAAGTTCTTGTATTTCTATATTTTCTATTTCATCAAATGATATAGAAAATGATTTTTGTTTAAAGCATTTCAAGTACATTGAATGCAACTATATAGAAATTTCTGTAAAAATTATATAAAAGATACTTTTTTAACCCTTGAAAACTTCTCTATATTTTTTTATAAAAATCAAGGATCTCTAATCATTTATGGTAAAATATCCTTTAGAATCACATAGATTCAAGAAACAATATAAAATCACAAAATCTTGTAGAGATTTTGTATGCATGTCCTACATTCTCTATTTCTAAAATTAACAAATTCTCCCAATGCCCGCTATGCTTTCTCTTACTTGCTTTCTAGATCTCATGCCCTCCTCAATCCAATTTCACATCAGTTCAAAGGAGAACCCTCTTACACCCTATCGAACCTCCAATCCTTCAAATTACGATGATGGATGCTCAACAAAGGAGACCCCGTATCACTTGCTGACATGTTGGTAAGTTTGGTCATACTAAAGATAAATGTAGGTTCTGAACTAATGACATGAAGCATGTTGGAGCTCAAGTACACAACATGAAGGTGGTTCTAGAAGACATTCAACCTGATTGAACCAAAGAAACATTGGAAAAGGATCTAAGTACCTTGGGTAATGAAATTTCTATTCATTCTTTACTTTGCATGCAACGTACTATTAATGGTACAATTATTAATATTTTACATGAAGATGGTAGTTTGCATGATTTTATTTCTCATACGTTAGTGCAACATCTACAATTAAACCCACTTCCTTCTATCTATAAAGTTAAGGCTGCATTTCAAGGAAATAGATATAATGTTACAAGTGAAGTGCATAACATTCAGATTTGTATAGGTTCATACATAGATGAATTCATATTCTTAATTGCTTCTTTGTAGTCCAATGATGTTATATTGGTTATGCTTTTCATCATCAATATAATCCATGCATTGATTATCATACACACACAATGAGTTTTAAGTTTAACAGTCAAGATATTTCTTTGTCTGCAATGCATGGTTCCAACCATTTCGATTAATTAGTCATACTCAAGTAAAACATGCATTTAGGAAAGGTTACAACTCATGTATTGTTTTTGTCAATAACATAGATGATTACACACATACACTTCCTAATGTACATAAATCATTTATGGATTCCTATAAGGAGTGCTTTATATCTGATTTTCCTTCTAAAATACCACTTTCTAGGGGATCTGTTGACCATAGTATAGACTTAATTCCTGGTAATTCTCCTCCCCATAAAGCACCTTATAGGCATGGATCTTTACATCAACAAGAAATAACTAATCAAGCTAAGGATTTACTTCACAAAGGAATTATAAGACCTAGTTCTTCTCCCTTTGGAGCATCTGTTCTCTTAGTAGAGAAGAAGAATAAAGCTATCAATGCATGCACCTGAGCATCTCTACCATCCCACTAAAGTTGCTCTATAGTAGGCAAAGAAGGAGCTATAGCACACATAGGAATTCAAAGATCATCATCTTCAACACCATATGCATCACCTAAAAAAACTATATTTGCAAGTGTAGTAGGATGTTTTTCAATACCCTGCACAATATTCCACATCCCTTTTGCTACCAATACATGATGCATCATATATCCCCACAATGGTTAATTTGTACCATCCGACTTATCCTAAACAGCCAACATACATAATACATCATTTCTTATAGCGAATACATAACATGATGCACAAAAATAATCGTATCTCAAAAAGTTGAACAGAAAGACCCTCATGTGCTCTATTGAACATGTAGAAGTTTTTGAGGCACTTGTACAAGCTAACGAAAACCTGTATATATGTGTGGAACAAAAGGAAGAAATTGCCTACTTAGTCGTTGAGATACTGCATTCGGAGGCCGAAATGAGCTCAAATCAAAATTTTGATGCCACATAACGAACCTGTTCTAAACTCATAATCGCCTCAACTAGGGGTGTCAACGATGTCCTAGATGAAGCAACAACCTGCTCTGATACCAATTGTTGGAGTTTGCAATCTCTGAAAGTACATTAACAACACAAGAAAGAAGAAGAAGCTTGGAGCACAACTTGATACTAAATGTATTACCAAGTGAATGTGCAAATATAAGTGACCCATTAGGGTTAAAGGCATATATACAAGTCAAGGGGGAAAACCTCCTAAAGATGGAAAAAAGTTCCTCGATGGTCCTAAGTGTGTTCACACACATCACTACCAAAATATATCAACAAAGTGATAATATGTATCAATGTTTGCAATACATGCATGAAAATTGGAATTACTAGCTAGATAGAGAGCACATTTTAGATCAAAATGGACCAATGACTATCCGTTTTGAAGATTCATCTCATGAAGAAGTGTGCTTAACCATGTGGCTTTGTTAGGAGTCTCTATGATTTTACTATCTTCAGCATTTATGGACGGTAATTTAAATATAATTTTTATCCTTATATATCATTATAATACACCATAAATCACTATTAATGTACATCATCTATTTTATATTTGAGCATAAAAGGATTCCTCTATATGCATACAGATTTTTCCATATCCTAAATTTAATTTCTATGTGCTCCTTGAGTGCCTAGATATGTTGGAAGTGAGGTAGGCCCAATAAGATGGGTTCGCAAGATCTTCCCAACACTAGAAACCATGCACACATACACACCTTGAACTAAACAAGATACGTAATACAATAGAGAGTAGAAATTAAATGAATCGCAAAATAGCTACTCTAAAATAAATAACTTTATGGAAACTAACTATAAAGTCTGAATATACAAGAAATAAATAAATTTTGAATGAATAAATATACAAGAAATGACAAAGTATGAATATGCACTGGGTACAAAATATAAGGGAAAAGTGCCTAAGAGGTAAAGAAATGTATGTATGTGCTAAAAAATAATGAAAATATTAAAAAAAATGGAAATCGCAATCAATGTAATGTTATTGGGGTTAAAATCCACTTTGAGACAGAATATTACATAAGGAGCTATGAGACCCTCTCTACTTGAGATAGTAGGTTGAAAACACATGGTACATGAGCAAGTAGAAGAAGAACCTAGTGTATGAAGAAGAAGTAGACAAATGAAAAACACCTCCAAAAATAGCAATAACACTTTTAAAATAAGTGTGTGTGTGTGTGTGTGTATGAGATAACCTATGTATGCCCCCAATCCCTCCTTATACAGGTCTTAATTCCCTCACTTTTCCATGCCAAATTAAAAAAAAAAAGTGCATCAATGGCTTTTATGATGTTTGGTTAAGTTAATTTAGCTTTTAGAGCATGTGTGGAGACCATTAGAGCTCTTTATTCCAGTCATCTAACCTCAGCCATTACATATGAGCGCCATTCAAAGATTTAAATTTAGCCAAACAATATAGTTTCAAGTGAAAAACACTTGAAAAATTGAGATTAGGGTTTGATTTTTTAGGAGCTTCTGGATGTCAAATGGTCAAGTGTTATATATCAATAGATACCTCTATTGAAGCACTATAATAATACCCCATAATAATTTTGACAATCTTTGACCATTCCATCCTACAAAGTTCTTTGAAAATTAGGGTTTTCTAGATATTAGGGTTTGAGGCAAAATTTGACATTGTTTTTAACAAAGTATGGACTTTAAATATTTCCAAGGGTTTCAAATTATTCCAAATATGATTGCATATTCAATATCTAATCTCATTTCTATTTCATAAACACTTCATATATATAGACAACATTTTTCATAGCATAATCATTTTTCATTTAGATTTTGAATGGTTATCCCTTAGCTTTCTTAGGAATCCCACTACATATACAACATTTTTTCTCATTGCGTGAATAAAGAAGATATTTTATTTTTTCATATTTATTATCCAATCATGCATCATGAAACTAGCCTAAGAATGTTAGAAAAATCGAAGGACTTAGGATCAATACCTCTATGGATAAAGGAAAGAATGGTTTCTATCAAGCAAAATCACTACATATTCATGATACCATCACTAATAATTAATGGATTCTTTTCACAAGGATAGCTCACATATATATTTTTTGACATAATCAATGTGGTTAGCTAAGTTTGGACTACATGGATTGGGCACATTACTCGGATCTATGCATAGGGAAAATATCATGACATAATTGTCAATTTCACTATGCATAAAGTAGTCAATTATGCCTTGATAAAAAGGTTGAAGCTTACTCAACATACTACATAGTCTCTATGATACATAATCTCCACGATACATAGTCTCCATGATACATAGTCTCCACAATACAGAGGTAAGATACATAGTCTCCATGATACATAGTCTCCTAAGTGTGTTCACACACATCACTACCAAAATATATCAACAAAGTGATAATATGTATCAATGTTTGCAATACATGCATGAAAATTGGAATTACTAGCTAGATAGAGAGCACATTTTATATCAAAATGGACCAATGACTATCCGTTTTGAAGATTCATCTCATGAAGAAGTGTGCTTAACCATGTGGCTTTGTTAGGAGTCTCTATGATTTTACTATCTTCAGCATTTATGGTAGGTAATTTAAATATAATTTTTATCCTTATATATGATTATAATACACCATAAATCACTATTAATGTACATCATCTATTTTATGTTTGAGCATAAAAGGATTCCTCTATATGCATACAGATTTTTCCATATCATAAATTTAATTTCTATGTGCTCCTTGAGTGCCTAGATATGTTGGAAGTGAGGTAGGCCCAATAAGATGGGTTCGCAAGATCTTCCCAACACTAGAAACCATGCACACATACACACCTTGAACTAAACAAGATACGTGATACAATAGAGAGTAGAAATTAAATGAATCGCAAAATAGCTACTCTAAAATAAATAACTTTATGGAAACTAACTATAAAGTCTGAATATACAAGAAATAAATAAATTTTGAATGAATAAATATACAAGAAATGACAAAGTATGAATATGAACTGGGTACAAAATATAAGGGAAAAGTGCCTAAGAGGTAAAGAAATGTATGTATGTGCTAAAAAATAATGAAAATATTAAAAAAAATGGAAATCGCAATCAATGTAATGTTATTGGGGTTAAAATCCACTTTGAGACAGAATATTACATAAGGAGCTATGAGACCCTCTCTACTTGAGATAGTAGGTTGAAAACACATGGTACATGAGCAAGTAGAAGAAGAACCTAGTGTATGAAGAAGAAGTAGACAAATGAAAAACACCTCCAAAAATAGCAATAACACTTTTAAAATAAGTGTGTGTGTGTGTGTGTGTGTATGAGATAACCTATGTATGCCCCCAATCCCTCCTTATACAGGTCTTAATTCCCTCATTTTTCCATGCCAAATTAAAAAAAAAAAAGTGCATCAATGGCTTTTATGATGTTTGGTTAAGTTAATTTAGCTTTTAGAGCATGTGTGGAGACCATTAGAGCTCTTTATTCCAGTCATCTAACCTCAGCCATTACATATGAGCGCCTTTCAAAGATTTAAATTTAGCCAAACAATATAGTTTCAAGTGAAAAACACTTGAAAAATTGAGATTAGGGTTTGATTTTTTAGGAGCTTCTGGATGTCAAATGGTCAAGTGTTATATATCAATAGATACCTCTATTGAAGCACTATAATAATACCCCATAATAATTTTGACAATCTTTGACCATTCCATCCTACAAAGTTCTTTGAAAATTAGGGTTTTCTAGATATTAGGGTTTGAGGCAAAATTTGACATTGTTTTTAACAAAGTATGGACTTTAAATATTTCCAAGGGTTTCAAATTATTCCAAATATGATTGCATATTCAATATCTAATCTCTTTTCTATTTCATAAACACTTCATATATGTAGACAACATTTTTCATTTAGATTTTGAATGGTTATCCCTTAGCTTTCTTAGGAATCCCACTACATATACAACATTTTTTCTCATTGCGTGAATAAAGAAGATATTTTATTTTTTCATATTTATTATCCAATCATGCATCATGAAACTAGCCTAAGAATGTTAGAAAAATCGAAGGACTTAGGATCAATACCTCTATGGATAAAGGAAAGAATGGTTTCTATCAAGCAAAATCACTACATATTCATGATACCATCACTAATAATTAATGGATTCTTTTCACAAGGATAGCTCACATATATATTTTTTGACATAATCAATGTGGTTAGCTAAGTTTGGACTACATGGATTGGGCACATTACTCGGATCTATGCATAGGGAAAATATCGTGACATAATTGTCAATTTCACTATGCATAAAGTAGTCAATTATGCCTTGATAAAAAGGTTGAAGCTTACTCAACATACTACATAGTCTCTATGATACATAATCTCCACGATACATAGTCTCCATGATACATAGTCTCCACAATACAGAGGTAAGATACATAGTCTCCACAATACAGAGGTAAGATACATAGTCTCCATGATACATAGTCTCCATGATACATAGTCTCCTAAGTGTGTTCACAGACATCACTACCAAAATATATCAACAAAGTGATAATATGTATCAATGTTTGCAATACATGCATGAAAATTGGAATTACTAGCTAGATAGAGAGCACATTTTATATCAAAATGGACCAATGACTATCCGTTTTGAAGATTCATCTCATGAAGAAGTGTGCTTAACCATGTGGCTTTGTTAGGAGTCTCTATGATTTTACTATCTTCAGCATTTATGGTAGGTAATTTAAATATAATTTTTATCCTTATATATGATTATAATACACCATAAATCACTATTAATGTACATCATCTATTTTATGTTTGAGCATAAAAGGATTCCTCTATATGCATACAGATTTTTCCATATCATAAATTTAATTTCTATGTGCTCCTTGAGTGCCTAGATATGTTGGAAGTGAGGTAGGCCCAATAAGATGGGTTCGCAAGATCTTCCCAACACTAGAAACCATGCACACATACACACCTTGAACTAAACAAGATACGTAATATAATAGAGAGTAGAAATTAAATGAATCGCAAAATAGCTACTCTAAAATAAATAACTTTATGGAAACTAACTATAAAGTCTGAATATACAAGAAATAAATAAATTTTGAATGAATAAATATACAAGAAATGACAAAGTATGAATATGAACTGGGTACAAAATATAAGGGAAAAGTGCCTAAGAGGTAAAGAAATGTATGTATGTGCTAAAAAATAATGAAAATATTAAAAAAATGGAAATCGCAATCAATGTAATGTTATTGGGGTTAAAATCCACTTTGAGACAGAATATTACATAAGGAGCTATGAGACCCTCTCTACTTGAGATAGTAGGTTGAAAACACATGGTACATGAGCAAGTAGAAGAAGAACCTAGTGTATGAAGAAGAAGTAGACAAATGAAAAACACCTCCAAAAATAGCAATAACACTTTTAAAATAAGTGTGTGTGTGTGTGTGTGTGTGTGTATGAGATAACCTATGTATGCCCCCAATCCCTCCTTATACAGGTCTTAATTCCCTCATTTTTCCATGCCAAATAAAAAAAAAAAAAGTGCATCAATGGCTTTTATGATGTTTGGTTAAGTTAATTTAGCTTTTAGAGCATGTGTGGAGACCATTAGAGCTCTTTATTCCAGTCATCTAACCTCAGCCATTACATATGAGCGCCTTTCAAAGATTTAAATTTAGCCAAACAATATAGTTTCAAGTGAAAAACACTTGAAAAATTGAGATTAGGGTTTGATTTTTTAGGAGCTTCTGGATGTCAAATGGTCAAGTGTTATATATCAATAGATACCTCTATTGAAGCACTATAATAATACCCCATAATAATTTTGACAATCTTTGACCATTCCATCCTACAAAGTTCTTTGAAAATTAGGGTTTTCTAGATATTAGGGTTTGAGGCAAAATTTGACATTGTTTTTAACAAAGTATGGACTTTAAATATTTCCAAGGGTTTCAAATTATTCCAAATATGATTGCATATTCAATATCTAATCTCTTTTCTATTTCATAAACACTTCATATATGTAGACAACATTTTTCATTTAGATTTTGAATGGTTATCCCTTAGCTTTCTTAGGAATCCCACTACATATACAACATTTTTTCTCATTGCGTGAATAAAGAAGATATTTTATTTTTTCATATTTATTATCCAATCATGCATCATGAAACTAGCCTAAGAATGTTAGAAAAATCGAAGGACTTAGGATCAATACCTCTATGGATAAAGGAAAGAATGGTTTCTATCAAGCAAAATCACTACATATTCATGATACCATCACTAATAATTAATGGATTCTTTTCACAAGGATAGCTCACATATATATTTTTTGACATAATCAATGTGGTTAGCTAAGTTTGGACTACATGGATTGGGCACATTACTCGGATCTATGCATAGGGAAAATATCATGACATAATTGTCAATTTCACTATGCATAAAGTAGTCAATTATGCCTTGATAAAAAGGTTGAAGCTTACTCAACATACTACATAGTCTCTATGATACATAATCTCCATGATACATAGTCTCCATGATACATAGTCTCCACAATACAGAGGTAAGATACATAGTCTCCATGATACATAATCTCCATGATACATAGTCTCCTAAGTGTGTTCACACACATCACTACCAAAATATATCAACAAAGTGATAATATGTATCAATGTTTGCAATACATGCATGAAAATTGGAATTACTAGCTAGATAGAGAGCACATTTTATATCAAAATGGACCAATGACTATCCGTTTTGAAGATTCATCTCATGAAGAAGTGTGCTTAACCATGTGGCTTTGTTAGGAGTCTCTATGATTTTACTATCTTCAGCATTTATGGTAGGTAATTTAAATATAATTTTTATCCTTATATATGATTATAATACACCATAAATCACTATTAATGTACATCATCTATTTTATGTTTGAGCATAAAAGGATTCCTCTATATGCATACAGATTTTTCCATATCATAAATTTAATTTCTATGTGCTCCTTGAGTGCCTAGATATGTTGGAAGTGAGGTAGGCCCAATAAGATGGGTTCGCAAGATCTTCCCAACACTAGAAACCATGCACACATACACACCTTGAACTAAACAAGATACGTAATACAATAGAGAGTAGAAATTAAATGAATCGCAAAATAGCTACTCTAAAATAAATAACTTTATGGAAACTAACTATAAAGTCTGAATATACAAGAAATAAATAAATTTTGAATGAATAAATATACAAGAAATGACAAAGTATGAATATGAACTGGGTACAAAATATAAGGGAAAAGTGCCTAAGAGGTAAAGAAATGTATGTATGTGCTAAAAAATAATGAAAATATTAAAAAAAATGGAAATCGCAATCAATGTAATGTTATTGGGGTTAAAATCCACTTTGAGACAGAATATTACATAAGGAGCTATGAGACCCTCTCTACTTGAGATAGTAGGTTGAAAACACATGGTACATGAGCAAGTAGAAGAAGAACCTAGTGTATGAAGAAGAAGTAGACAAATGAAAAACACCTCCAAAAATAGCAATAACACTTTTAAAATAAGTGTGTGTGTGTGTGTGTATGAGATAACCTATGTATGCCCCCAATCCCTCCTTATACAGGTCTTAATTCCCTCATTTTTCCATGCCAAATTAAAAAAAAAAAAGTGCATCAATGGCTTTTATGATGTTTGGTTAAGTTAATTTAGCTTTTAGAGCATGTGTGGAGACCATTAGAGCTCTTTATTCCAGTCATCTAACCTCAGCCATTACATATGAGCGCCTTTCAAAGATTTAAATTTAGCCAAACAATATAGTTTCAAGTGAAAAACACTTGAAAAATTGAGATTAGGGTTTGATTTTTTAGGAGCTTCTGGATGTCAAATGGTCAAGTGTTATATATCAATAGATACCTCTATTGAAGCACTATAATAATACCCCATAATAATTTTGACAATCTTTGACCATTCCATCCTACAAAGTTCTTTGAAAATTAGGGTTTTCTAGATATTAGGGTTTGAGGCAAAATTTGACATTGTTTTTAACAAAGTATGGACTTTAAATATTTCCAAGGGTTTCAAATTATTCCAAATATGATTGCATATTCAATATCTAATCTCTTTTCTATTTCATAAACACTTCATATATGTAGACAACATTTTTCATTTAGATTTTGAATGGTTATCCCTTAGCTTTCTTAGGAATCCCACTACATATACAACATTTTTTCTCATTGCGTGAATAAAGAAGATATTTTATTTTTTCATATTTATTATCCAATCATGCATCATGAAACTAGCCTAAGAATGTTAGAAAAATCGAAGGACTTAGGATCAATACCTCTATGGATAAAGGAAAGAATGGTTTCTATCAAGCAAAATCACTACATATTCATGATACCATCACTAATAATTAATGGATTCTTTTCACAAGGATAGCTCACATATATATTTTTTGACATAATCAATGTGGTTAGCTAAGTTTGGACTACATGGATTGGGCACATTACT
Source organism: Ceratopteris richardii (assembly GCA_020310875.1). Lineage (NCBI taxonomy): Eukaryota > Viridiplantae > Streptophyta > Polypodiopsida > Polypodiales > Pteridaceae > Ceratopteris > Ceratopteris richardii. Next base: position 79,812,810 of record CM035426.1, read on the forward strand.
CGGATCTATGCATAGGGAAAATATCATGACATAATTGTCAATTTCACTATGCATAAAGTAGTCAATTATGCCTTGATAAAAAGGTTGAAGCCTACTCAACATACTACATAGTCTCTATGATACATAATCTCCACGATACATAGTCTCCATGATACATAGTCTCCACAATACAGAGGTAAGATACATAGTCTCCATGATACATAGTCTCCATGATACATAGTCTCCTAAGTGTGTTCACACACATCACTACCAAAATATATCAACAAAGTGATAATATGTATCAATGTTTGCAATACATGCATGAAAATTGGAATTACTAGCTAGATAGAGAGCACATTTTATATCAAAATGGACCAATGACTATCCGTTTTGAAGATTCATCTCATGAAGAAGTGTGCTTAACCATGTGGCTTTGTTAGGAGTCTCTATGATTTTACTATCTTCAGCATTTATGGTAGGTAATTTAAATATAATTTTTATCCTTATATATGATTATAATACACCATAAATCACTATTAATGTACATCATCTATTTTATTTTTGAGCATAAAAGGATTCCTCTATATGCATACAGATTTTTCCATATCATAAATTTAATTTCTATGTGCTCCTTGAGTGCCTAGATATGTTGGAAGTGAGGTAGGCCCAATAAGATGGGTTCGCAAGATCTTCCCAACACTAGAAACCATGCACACATACACACCTTGAACTAAACAAGATACGTAATACAATAGAGAGTAGAAATTAAATGAATCGCAAAATAGCTACTCTAAAATAAATAACTTTATGGAAACTAACTATAAAGTCTGAATATACAAGAAATAAATAAATTTTGAATGAATAAATATACAAGAAATGACAAAGTATGAATATGCACTGGGTACAAAATATAAGGGAAAAGTGCCTAAGAGGTAAAGAAATGTATGTATGTGCTAAAAAATAATGAAAATATTAAAAAAAATGGAAATGAATCAATGTAATGTTATTGGGGTTAAAATCCACTTTGAGACAGAATATTACATAAGGAGCTATGAGACCCTCTCTACTTGAGATAGTAGGTTGAAAACACATGGTACATGAGCAAGTAGAAGAAGAACCTAGTGTATGAAGAAGAAGTAGACAAATGAAAAACACCTCCAAAAATAGCAATAACACTTTTAAAATAAGTGTGTGTGTGTGTGTATGAGATAACCTATGTATGCCCCCAATCCCTCCTTATACAGGTCTTAATTCCCTCATTTTTCCATGCCGAATTAAAAAAAAAAGTGCATCAATGGCTTTTATGATGTTTGGTTAAGTTAATTTAGCTTTTAGAGCATGTGTGGAGACCATTAGAGCTCTTTATTCCAGTCATCTAACCTCAGCCATTACATATGAGCGCCTTTCAAAGATTTAAATTTAGCCAAACAATATAGTTTCAAGTGAAAAACACTTGAAAAATTGAGATTAGGGTTTGATTTTTTAGGAGCTTCTGGATGTCAAATGGTCAAGTGTTATATATCAATAGATACCTCTATTGAAGCACTATAATAATACCCCATAATAATTTTGACAATCTTTGACCATTCCATCCTACAAAGTTCTTTGAAAATTAGGGTTTTCTAGATATTAGGGTTTGAGGCAAAATTTGACATTGTTTTTAACAAAGTATGGACTTTAAATATTTCCAAGGGTTTCAAATTATTCCAAATATGATTGCATATTCAATATCTAATCTCATTTCTATTTCATAAACACTTCATATATGTAGACAACATTTTTCATAGCATAATCATTTTTCATTTAGATTTTGAATGGTTATCCCTTAGCTTTCTTAGGTATCCCACTACATATACAACATTTTTCTCATTGCGTGAATAAAGAAGATATTTTGTTTTTTCATATTTATTATCCAATCATGCATCATGAAACTAGCCTAAGAATGTTAGAAAAATCGAAGGACTTAGGATCAATACCTCTATGGATAAAGGAAAGAATGGTTTCTATCAAGCAAAATCACTACATATTCATGATACCATCACTAATAATTAATGGATTCTTTTCACAAGGATAGCTCACATATATATTTTTTGACATAATCAATGTGGTTAGCTAAGTTTGGACTACATGGATTGGGCACATTACTCGGATCTATGCATAGGGAAAATATCATGACATAATTGTCAATTTCACTATGCATAAAGTAGTCAATTATGCCTTGATAAAAAGGTTGAAGCTTACTCAACATACTACATAGTCTCTATGATACATAATCTCCACGATACATAGTCTCCATGATACATAGTCTCCACAATACAGAGGTAAGATAAGAGGATATGGCACACTACGATATCATATTCATATATATAAATAAAAGGATTGGAGTTAAGGTGGTCTAGATTTTTATTTTTCACAAAAAAGTTATGGGAACCTTGGAATTTTAAACAAACATCAATAAATTATCCAAACAATGTGAGCATGATGTTTCTAGTTCTTCCTTTGTATTTGTGATCAATATTTGAAGACTTTTTTATGCTGATGATTGTGATGACATATATATGATGTCTATTTAATATTTTACTAATGACCAATCTAGTATAGAGTGTGATTTTGATTCACATTGGCGTTACTAGAGAGATCAGTTTGGCATATGTTCCCACACAAGAGAACGTTGCAAGCCTTTTCACAAGGGCCCTACCTAGGGAGAAGTTTGAAGCTTTCTGCAAAGCTTTTGGCTTACTTTCTTTTATGGATTGATTCCACATAGCTTGGCACTTCCTTATACATGAGTGCAAGCTCCTTGTTCATCACATCACTCCGAGGGTGAATTTGTTGATATATTTTGGTCGTGATGTGTGTGAACATATTAGGAACATTGGGGCACTTTTTGCCCTCTTTAGGAGTTTTTTTTTTTGCTTGTATATATGCCTATAACCCTAACGGGTGAGTTATCTTTGTACATTCACTTCATAATACATTGAGTATTGTGTGTTGTGCTCCAAGCTTCTTCTTCTTCCTTGTGTTTTTTGCGTGCTTCCACAAACCTCAAACTCTAATAGCTCCTATCTTTCTTCAACCTATAAACTATTACAAAAATGGTTCATTTGAGAGGAAAACATTGGGAATCACCTATATATAGGCTGCCTTGTAAAGTAAAAGGATTTTCAAGATGATAGTGCTAAGTGGAAGAGAGTGGGAACACTAATAAAAATGGTTTAACGATTATATTATACCTTGAGAGCATTTCCAAGGATACGATAGTGGATACATCACAAAGATATGTGCAGCTATACATGGGTTTCAATGAAAGAAAACACTATTACTTTCTGCCTCTTCATACCTTTCAATGATACTTGTTAAGGGAAAAATCGACTTAAGGGGAATGAAATGTCATATAGAGAGGATGTTTGCATGAATCCCTTCTAGTTTTAATGAGATAAGGGCCACCTCACATTTGTGCCAAATAGCACATATATGAGGTTCCATTAGGACACATTAGGTTTTGTGGTAGGTCAAATCTAGATATGTATCATGATGTGTAAAAACAAATGCATGCAAGTACATCATCATCATCATCTCATACACTATGCAAAAATAGAGCATCACAAGGAGAGCTCATGGTGGAGTTAATAGAACCAAGCCCAAATACAATGATATCAAATGATATCGACATATATGCATCTAATATATAAAGTTATCCATTGCAATAGTATCATGAGATGAATCATCTTGTAGCAAATCCATAGTTGTTCATATCATAGCAACCAAATCAATGTCAAGACATTGTGAAATCATGATGGCTTAAGTTATCAAAAATAGGTTTCATGATCCTATTGCATCCTTTTGTGGTTCTCAAAATCCAACATATTCCATTTTATCGAAGGATCTGTCGAAAAAACTAACTTCAATATATATTTTTTTTCTTTCAAAACCAAAACTTCAAATTCAAGTATAGTATATGAATGCCCCATTGAATGTCTGAAATGAAAATCAAAGATAGTCCCTCAAGAACCTCTAAAATGGAGATCTTTCTAAAGATTTATTTTGCTTGAAATAGAGATTTTGTTTTTACTTGAAAGAACCACACTTAGTAAGTATATGAATTACCACAAACCTCAAAATGAATGTGAAGATATTTTTCATTGAATATTCAATGGTGTTATACTTATGTGTCCCTCAAGTAGCTTTGATGTGAACTCTTTTGATATACATGAGCACTTTTTATTCGAGCATTGGCTAGATGCTTTTTCCCCATCTAAACATGTATACATGATATATGCATATGTGCTAGTACTTTGAACTTAGGGATTCACTTATAGCTCTCACTTTACTCATTATCAGTATACTCATCATCCACCAATAGTGAGAATTTCTTGCCGTATTCTTTCTTGGTGTGTGGATCTCCTTCTTCTCTCTTATGTGTACTATTCTTACTTGCTCACTCACTCACACACCCAAAAATGGTATCAAAGCAAGTTCAAATCCTTCTCAACCTACTATTTCTTGTGTTCATCATCATGTACACTTTTAATAGTGCAAACCAATTCCATAGCATAAAAGTACAAAGTTTGGAACTTCAAGATCATTTCCACTAGGTGGGATTGGCTTTAAAATCCATTCATGCAATTTGATTTTCAATCATAGCTACAATTTGTGAGCTGCATTTCAACTTTTGTTGGAGTTCATATCTTGCCCCTTTTTGAGTTCTTTGGTGGAATGGCAAGAAAAAATGAGTTATTTAATATGCTTCAAGCTGAACATAAGCTTTATCATACTAAATATGCAATTTGTTCTTACATGATGAAGCATGTTCTTGTTGCAAAGCAACTATGGAACATAGTGTCAGATGTTGACAAGAGACTTGGTGGTTCTTCTACTCTACAAGTTGTTTGCATAGGTTTTTGTTCTTCTTCAAGTGTAGTGGAAATGCCTTCTCCACCTATGAAACAGAAAAATAGATGAGATGGAAAGGATGATCAAGCTCATGCATTAAGATCTTTCTGAGAAGCGGCATATTGTTCCACACATCTCATCATGCACTACTTCAAGATAAGCTTGGGATACAAATGCTTATATGTATGCCATGTGTAATTAAGCATGTAATGATTACTTGAGAAAGAAAATTGAAGATGTATGTATGGCTAAAAATGATTTAGTGGATGTATATGTTACATGCATTAAACTTTAAAAGAGCAATTCACAAACATTGATAAAATCATTCCAAATGCATCACTCATTTCTACGTTACTCAAAGGATTGTTGGTACTAAACTTCATTTGTTGCAAAAGGAAATCCAAATATGTGTACTTTGATGAGGTTCTGTCTCTTCTTTTGCAAGAAGAGAAACTAGGCATGAATAGAAGTGTTCTGCTTGATGGAACACAAACACTATTACACAAAAGGGAAAAAAGAAGTATGGTTCAAATTTTTGGTTTATCATAACCAAAGGCTCACTCTTCCTCTTCCACCTCTTCCTCTCTTGAAGGTGATATGAAAAATAAGAAGAGATGCAAGTGTTGTCAAAATGCTCGACATAACATTGATGGATGTAGAAAACTTTCTAAGTGTAACGGAAAGAAGAAAAGATCCAACATCTCTATTGTTGAGAATACACCTAATGTAAAGAGTTTTTTGAATTGTTTGGGCATTCATTGTTGCATGTCATTATGATTCATCATCACATTCTACATGTATTATTATGGATGAGTTTGATTTGGATTGGTTTTTTGATAGTGGTGCTTCAAAACATATCACTCCATGAAAAAGTTTTTTTGCATCTTTGAAGGATGTGCCCAAGGGAGGACATGGTGTATGTGCAAAAATGCTTCTATCCTATTATTGGAGTTGGAGAAATTCATCTTACAACTGCAAATGGAGGTATTGTTACTACACGAATGCCTTGTGTATACTTGATACCAAGAATAAGTTGATTTCAATTCCTAGTGTTGCTAGTGTCCGACTTCATGTATTTGTTGATAGCAAATGTATGTTTTGTGATTTTAGCAATGGCAATGTTGTTGTGATGTTTGATACACTATGTGATGAATTGTATCACATGGATACATATAAGAGATTTCCTCAAATCCTTGATTACTCATACTCCTTCTAAGGCTGAAATCGAGTTATGCCATGCTCATTTTGGTCATTTGAACTTCAATAGTTTGCTTTACTTTCAAAAAAAGGATATGAATATTGGTTTTCCATCACTTGATTCCATTGACAAGTATGCATGTGAAGTTTTCATACTTGGAAAAATGCATCGTGCTTCTTTTCGCAAAGATGGTGCTACACATGCTACACAAAAATTGCAACTTCTTCATAGTAATGTATGTGGTCGAGTCAAGACTCCATCTTTTGGCAAGCATGTATATTTTGTTACCCTCATTGATGATGTAACATGCCATACTTGGATGTATCCTAATAAAGCAAAGAATGAGGTATTCACTTGCTTTAAAATATTTTTAACTATGGCCAAAACTTTTGTGACAATAATTATGCTTTTGAATCTTCACACAGATCATGGTGGTGAATACATGTCATGTGAATTTTATGATTTTATTTCTGAAAGAGGTATTTCACACCAATTTATAGTGCTATATACAGTTTCAACAAAATGGTGTTGTGTAGTGCAAGAATAGAACACTTCTTTAAATGATACAATGTATGGTTAATAGAAGGCATCTTCCACATACATTTGGATGGAAGTGGTTATGTGTGCAAACTATACTGACACATCTAGGAGCATAGAATCATGAACCTAAATGATGTTTAACACATGGAATGGAAAAAGAGACACCTAAAACAAGTAAACATACACTCATGTCACATGTTACTCATTCAACCATGCAATCCGACACACACATAGTAGTCAAAACTAAAATGACCATATCTCATAGCTCAAATATAGAAATATATTCAATCATCGGTTCATTTCAAATCTCTCAAGTAGATGCTCCTTTAGAAACTATTCTAGAAAGAATCTAATTTTTTTGTAGAGTTATTTCTAGAAAGCCAGATTTCAAGAATCACCTACTTACACTTTGAAACTCCTAACACCTAGAGTACGTGAGAGGATGATGAGAAAAGAGGGTCAAGGGGTAGACAACTTATCTAGGCATTCATTCCACACCATAGACATGCAAAAGGGTTCACAAAGAAGGAAAAAAGAGGTCGAGAAAGAGAAGTTATGAGATTGCACTTCTTCAAGTTAATTTTCTATTCAAAATGAGAAGATAACTTATATACGTGTTTCCCTAGTCATGCCCTTTCACAAAAATGGATTCGAAACTTTTAAAAGTTAGTCCTAGACCTATAATATTACAAGAGTAATATACATGGTTGGGATTGTGCAAGTGAAAGAGTCCTCTAGTGCATTTAAAAGGATTGTTATATATCAAAATGGGATTTGTTAATAAGCAATGACAAGTTCTTTGAAAACATTTATCAGCATTTAAGCTCCCTCTCCACTTTTTAGCTCCTTTTTCTTCTCTTTTGCTTCACTTCAATGTGCTATGCAACACTCTCCCTCACCTAATCTCTATCTTCCTTGACATACCCTTTTGGTATTTGCCATGGGTGTGAGTTGTCTGTACCATTGCATGAGAGCTTCTTCAAGGTGACTTTGCAAGGGATGATGGTTAGTCCTTCAATGTGCTACATTGCATTAGTTTATGAAGGCTCCTTCTTTTTTTACCTCCTCTTATCTATTTCACATATTCTTCCATGCTTGCTCTTAAAAATTGATCCGTCGACTTTATTTAATGTATCCATGTGCATGATTCAACATGAGACATGAGTAAAAAACATAAGCATGCCATTTTGTATAGGTTAGTCCAAACACATGGATTAACTAATGGTGTGATGCGTGCGATTTTCGAAGAATGTGCCTTTTGCATGGTCTTGTAAGATATCCTTATGCATGCATACTTTGGAATGCATTAAAAGAATCATGGTGCAATGAGATGGATTCTGAGCAAATTGCTTGAGGGAATGTAAATGGTGAAGTTTCCTAGTTTAAGAAGATTGAAATTTTTGCAAAGCTTATAGAATTCATGTTTGACAAGTGCATATTTGGATTACAAAACGTGTTTGCAATGTCTGTTCATAGGAGGTTTGGCCCATTTTTTCCCATTCTTTATAAAAGATCTTCCAAATATCTCGATATGTTTTGCACTTTATTGTTGATGAATTGAAACCTATAGTCAAGTCCAATACGTTGGTAGCCAGTGATTTCATAGACTTCCTAATCTAACATCTATATTGGCCCGATATGATTGTTTGTTTTCATCTTTGCTTTTCCCTTTTTTGTATTTTCATTCTATCCTCAATTAAGAAAATCCAAAATGTATGCAACTACATCTCAAATGATAAAATTGTGATGGTTTGTCGCATTCAAAGAGAAAAGATTACACTACACCTAATGAGAATATTTTATTGTACAAGGAGATGAAAACCAATTTCTTTGAAGATTTGCACAACTAGATAGAGGTCACAAGCTAGGTGTGTCGGTGCAAGGCCATATAATGTGGCCTTGTTGATGCATACTTTAGGTGCACAAGAACACATGGGTGCATTAAAAGAGTCACTTGATTTCCACATCAGTTTTTCATATGATGAATGATGCATGGGATGTAAGTGTAGAGACTAAGGTTGAGAAGAACATTGAACTCCCCGAATCGGTCTAGTTGGTTGTGAGTTGCATTGGCACTATTTTTCTCTTGCCCTTTGGATCCTTAATTTGTGATTTGGTAGTTGCATAGGATTAGCCTCTCGTGTTTCTTGATCTTCTTACGAACGATCCTTGAGTGGCCCTTGAAATCTTTGGAAAGCATACAGGGGAGGTTGTAGTACTATGGGTGTCTGACTATGAAAATTTGAAATCTCCCCCTCCTTGTCTTGATCATAATTTTCCTTTTTAACTTCAAGTAAGTTCTCTTCCTCTTTGGGAACTACTATTTAAACTTCTTTTATAGAATCCTTTTGAGTCTTGGAGTTCTTTTCTCATGTTGCTTCCTCAAATTCTTGTAATTCTTGGCCAATTGGCCCTCAAATTCAAAGTCAATATCAAGTCTTGGATCATCAAGATCCAAAGTGACTTCATATTTTATTGAGGATCTAGAATGAAGTGAGTCCACAAGTTACTAACCCACTCTATGATTTTTTTTATTGTTCTTCGGCTTAATTTAATGTGTACTTCAAACTAGATGGTAGCTCTTGAGAAACATGAGTGGGTTGATGTGACCTGTAAATTGGGGCTTGTTTACCATGAGTGAGTGATTCTTTACCATTGACTCTAGCCAACAATGTGCCTTGGGCAAGGTCCAATCCAATAGAATGATTATAAAGCCACTCATGGCCTAGGATAACTTCTTGTACAAGATCTTCATCATCATCACACACAAAATTTCACTACCTTACTTGCATTTCCAATATGAAGTGGAATTTACACCTCACCTAAACATTGTAGCTCATATCCTCCTCTGTTGGTGATATATGCCTCTATTGGTTGCATAATTGCTTGTAATTCTTGTGCAAGCGATACTTGTATTGTATTGAGAGCTACACATCTATCTATGAGAACCTTATAGATTCCCATCTTGGTATTTCTCAATCCTACTTGAATATAGGGTCATCAATCAATACTTTTCTGAAAGGATGATATACTAGTTATACCTATGGCCATAGGAAAGAAAATTTTTTGTTCCCTTGCACATTGGCATGCAAAGGATTTCTTCTAGATAACTCTGATCCTAAAGAGATCCATATCATATTCATCTTCATCCATGCATTCTTCCATTGTGACAACTTGTTCATTCACACAGTCATCCAGTGTGGCTAATATTTCCATCCAACCTTGAGGTTCAAATACCTCTTCTATAAAATTTTGTGGAATATAGGTAGGGTCCTCCACAGGTCTTTCTTCTTTTTTTAATGGAATTACATTGTTTAGTCTCTTTTCTTCTCTTTTTGCAACCTTACAAATCCACAAGTCCACATCCTCATGCATCAGTGATTGATCACTTAATCAGGCCTATGGACTGAAATATAATCTTCTTTTTTATGTTCCCTTGGTGATTTAGATATAAGGATCTCTTCCGTAATCTTGGACTACCTTTAGCTGATGCATGAAGAGTACCCCATAACCATTTCATGAGTACCTACTTTCCCATATTGACAAATGGCAAGAGTATGCACAAATTCAACTCCACATGTGGTCAAAGTCACATTTTCTAGTGGGCCTTTGATGGGGTAAAGTTTTGCCAATGGGGATATAGGTTTTATAGGACCTATCCACCCACTTGCAAAAGTCTCACATGCATAATACATCATATTAGCTATTGATTATCTCACAAAGTGGGTCAAAGCTATAGTTACTACCAAAAATAATGCTCAAACAACTGCTTAATTCCTATTTGAGTATTTGTGCACTTTGGACTTCCCATAGAGATTGTGAGTGATAGAGTGACTCATTTCATCAATGAAGTGATAGAAAATTTGCTAACTACATTTCTTATCACGCATAACAAATTGGCACTCTACCACCACAAGTAAGCAGACACCTTGAGAGCTCAAACAAAGTCCTTTACATAGTGTTGACCAAATTGTTAAATAATGGAATATCAAATTGGGATAAGAAATTGCATCACTCAATTTGGGCTTATCATGTGGCCTATAAGATGTCTTTGGGTGAAATTCCATTTAACCTAGTCTACAATCAACAATCTATTTTATCAATATATTTCCTCATACCTACTCTATGAGTAACACAAAGAATATAATTAGATTGGACATGAACTCTCTCAATTAGTGGATAGTCTGGAAAACCTCCAAGAGATGCACTTGAGAGTCATAGGAGGCATTTATATGACTAAAAAGAGATAGAAGGCATACTTTGATGCTCACATCGAAGATAAGTATTTATAGAAGGAGACAATCCTACTAATATGCTCAAAAAACATGTGAAGAAGCTTCAAATGAGAGGTTATGGACAATTGGTAACCCATAGGATTTCACCCTGTGGGATTGTACAACTCACTTCTTTGAAAGGAGAGATCATCCCAAATTAGTTTACTCTATGGATAGTGAAGTTCTATCACGAGTCACTGACAAAAGAAATGTTGTTTCAACTACAAGTCTAAGGATACAAAAGCAAAAGAGCCATGAATCAGATAAGAAACTCAACAAGAAGCCCTAGAACGAATCAAGGACAAAAAATTAATGCAACAATGAGTGGAAAAATACCTAGACAAACAACAAGACATTCCTATGGGAATATGTGCGATTGAAGAAATTTCCAAGCGAGTCATCAATCAAAGACCACACATATGGGCTGCTTTAGGACATAATTTGAATGCATCATCCAACATTCTCATAGATACTAGAGTTGTAAGCAATATAATATTGTTTTATCTTTGGTATAAAAGCTCTGAATTTACATCAAACCTTTGAATACTACATTGATTGGCATGGAAAATAATCATACACATTGCATTGGAGAAGCAACTATCCTAGTTCATATTGTAGAATGCACCACTAGAGGTAGATTCCTAGTGTGTAGTGATGCTTCTCTTTCTAATAGTTTGGTCTTAGGATAAGATTGGCTTCTACATCATCTAGTAGGCTTAAACTTAGCCACCAATCATCTCACTATAAGAATCAATGATGAATAGATTACCATACAGTTAGGACACCTCATGAGTGAATCACAAAGCAATTCCCCACACAAGCAAATTCAGCACATGGATTCTAAATGTCACACTAAGTTGGATTCTAAGAAACTAACTAGACATCAAGTCTTGTAAGATCAAAAGAAGTAGGTCAAACATAAAGTTCCTCAATCACCAAGGAAAATATGGATAGTGCAAGTTTGTATTGCTTCCTTGGTTTCAAACCCTAAGGAGTCTCAACAATGAAAGTCAAAGGAATGGATGCACAAGGCGTTTTCCAACTGGACTTATCCCTCAAGGAAAATTTGGATCCCAAAGGCTTTAGCAAAAGCACAAGAATTTTGTACTCAAATTTTGGTCCCCAAACCTAGTATTGTACCTAAATCTCTTCAAAAAGTCATGAATATAACTCCTAAAAGGGGAAAGCAATTCAAAAAAATCATCCCACCTAAGTTGCAACAACAAAAGGGAACTTCACAACAATTTCCACCACCTCATGTTACAAAGATCATTTGGAGAAAGAAAGCTCCACCAAAGTTGTCTTATCCGGATACATTAAGGCAAACGCAAGTTGTGATTGCACCACCCAAAATGCCTCTCACAACTTGCACTTGGACTATTCTCGAGTTTCCAACTAAGAATAGTACCACTAAGAAAACCACTCTACTTATCCAGAAACGGATATGTAAATAGTCTTACAAACATTGTGTGATCTACACATAATATTGCTAAATGTTCAGATGATCAAAGAGATATGGGTGCTTAGTGACTTTGTGTAATAAAGCTATATCTTTTGATAGTCACTAAAACCAAAATCGTATTGGATCCTTGTGTAGCAAGGCTCTCTCTCTTACAGACCAATAAGTATAAGCAAAAAGTCCAAATTCTTGAACTTGGAATGTGAATCATGCCTATGATGAATAGGTTCTTGCTAGATTGAGAGAAATAATGTCTTTTGTGATGAAATACTTTGCTTAAGAAACTTCGTTTGATGAAAGTTTAGATTTTGGTGATGGACATGGAAGGATCCTCGGATCAATGGGTCTTCATGCCACCACCTTTCCCATACAACTCTATAAAGTTAGCAGGGGTTTATTGGTTTCAAGTCTATGTAGCAGATTTGTGGAAGAGAGGAGAGTCCATTTGCTTCTTCATCTTAGAGTTCATCACAAAGGATTTCCACATACTGGGAATTGAACTCACAACCTCCTAGCTAGGAGTATGATGGGCTAACCATTAGCCCCAAAAGCCATGGATGAGGATTAATTCCTAATCCTCTCTCTTATGGTATGGTTCAACCATCCCTTTCTAGGATTATGAGACATTCCTTTTCCCCTTAGACTTAGCATTGCCCTCAATGCTCACTTGTGGACCCTTCTGACTCTCTTGGACACACTTTTCATGCATGAGTGCTTCCATCAACCTCAAACTCTAGCACTTGGACCAAATTTGGACCTATCCCACCCTCTATGGGTGCCCAAATGCCCATGCACCTTCATTTAAGGCCAATTTCACACTCATCAAGGACAAGCACTTTTTCCAAGTCCCCACAAAATGAGGTGCCTTACCTCCGTCTAGCCCAAGTTTCTCAACTAGGCTTTAATTCCAATGTTGGGAATTGAACTCACAACCTCCTAGCTAGGAGTATGATCAACTAACTACTAGCCCCAAAAGCCATGGATGATGATTACTTCCTAATCTCTCTCTTAAGGTATGGTTCTACCATTCCCTGCTAGGATTATGTGACACCACACCTTATAAAATGGTGACCAAGCCATTATGAAGATATGGGATGCATTAGGATGTGGTAAAATTCTTGAGATTACCACTAGTCTGACCTGATTTATTAAGAGATGAGGGATTCAACAATAGTGTCACTTAGAAAGAAGGGCACATATATTCAAGAGTTCATGGTCTAAATCCCAAATTATTTGAGTTTAAATTCACATAAGATATAATAAGAAAAGCTCTATATTTCTAAAAGATCATCGTGACTCCAGACTCAGCAACACCAAGGTCCAAGGGAAGTAAAGAAGCCTCTACATGGAGACATATGGAAACAGACTTGCAAGTGAATATAGTAATGAGAACCATTCTTGCTTTATGCGAAAATACATCTACTTACAACAAGCTGAGAGATACACTATCCCACACAAGACACTATTGCATAGCATGGAATATAGCATAGGCAATAAGAAATCTATATAAATGGCTCTATATGTCTATGAGAGTCTAAGGAGCCACTCTACCATAAAACCATGGTGTTAGCATAGGAATATACATGGTACCCAAGTGATTATAGAAATCATATTTCATGTGGTGAAGATGTGATTTTCAATTCAGAGAGGAACTCCAAGGCATCCTAGCACAAGTCAACCATATGTGTTGGCATAAAAGCTATAAGAAGAGCATACAAGCACCAAAGAGCAGTCAAGCACAATCTAGAAATGAGGCCTAATCATTTCTTTTACCAAAACTTACCTCCAATTAAGAGTGATGTATATCACTTCACAAAATTTACACCTAGTCAAAAAAACTATACAAAGAGCTAGAGAGCTCATTTTGGAGGTTAGATTGTTAGTGATTTGAGCTTGTGTAAGAGACTTTTTTGACTAATGCAAAGAACACCATTGTTCCTCTCCTTGTTCTTGCCTTGTGTGTGTGTGTGCGCATGTTTGTGTGCTTCTCACTCATGCACTTGTGCCATCACTTGCTCATAGTCTTCATACTAGTCCTCATGTCTCCACGGATTGAAAATAATGAGGTGGATCTCCTCACGCTGGTACTTTCCATTGTGCTAGAGTGACACCAAATTTGGCCCTGTTACCGGGGAGAGAGCTTCGAGGACGAGAGTGTGATGGTAAGACGTAGAGTTGAGACATTGGATTCATAGGTAATATCCTTAGTTTTCCTTATTTTTCATCTTTTTTTCTTTTTTTTTTTGCATCACCATCATCATCCGCACCACCTCCCACCTCCATCTCCACCTTCGTCAAAATTTCAGTTTTTGGTCATATTCCCCTCCCCAACAAATTTCCCTCATTTCACTTGTGAGAGAGAGCGAGTGAGAGCTTGCATTTGCATGCATTCTGTTTTTGTGTGCTTTTGAGCATTTCTTGTAGGTTTTGGCCACATCACCATCTCCAGCAGCTTGCGCAGGTACGATAGAACTCTGCACAGGTCTCGAGACGATGACCTCTATCTCTCACGATAGATAGAGAAAGTTGATATTTTGTGTTTACATGCACAACACGATAACCTACACCATTAGAGCACTCCAAATCATTAAAAGTTTCTTGAAAATTTGCGTTTTTTCCATCTATCATGATAGACATCGTCTATCGCAATAGATAGCATCTATCACAACAGAAAGCACCCCACGACAGAGAGCGTCTATCGCCACAGACACTGTCTATCGTGACAGATAGCATCCCGCGATAGAGACTGTCTATCGTGACAGACACCGTCTATCGCAACGGACACCATCAATCACGACAGACAGAGTCCCACGATAGAGACCGTCTATCTTGATAGACACCATCTATTGCGAGAGACAGAGTCCCACGACAAATTGTGTCTATCGCGATAGACCCCATCTATCACGATAGACCAAAAGCACGATAGATGACAGACCACATCTATCGAGACAGACAGGACCCCACGATAGACCCCATCTATCGCGATAGACAGTGCTGCGTGACAAATTGTGTCTATCGTGACTGACACCATCTATCGTGTTAGATAGGCCCATGCAATAGTCACCATCTATCGTGATAGACACTATCTATTGTGACAGACAGGACCCCACGATAGATATCATCTATCACGATAGACACCATCTATCGTGACAGATAGGCCCACGCAACAGTCAGTGTCTATCGTGACAAACACCGTCTATCACGATAGACAAGCATTTTCGGCAAAAAATTAAAATGGTAATTGTTTTGAAAATTTGGGCTAAATCTTGGGAATATTTTCACACTCAATTACCCATATAATTACAAAGGCCTTATGAAAATGCACTAAAATCCTGAAAGGTTTTGATTCTCTATTTTAACCCCCTAAACACCCTGGATCGACATAACTTTTTCATACAAAATCCGTTTTTTGAGCTCTAAAGCTTGTTGGAAAGCTCGTGGTGAATGCTACAAGGATTCACGTTTTTTGTAAGAATAATGTGTTGATTTTTAGATAGTTTTAGAAGAAATTTTTTTGGCAATACAAAAGGGGGGAAAATGGGTGTTTAAAAGTTTCTCAACCAAATCATCTGTCAATTGAAGGTAAAAACTTGGGCTAAACTTGGAACTTTTACAGGATCATTGAGAGCTCTCGGAGAAATGCAAGAAAGTACCAGTGTGTGAAGGCTTGGGAACACGCTTCTTGGGTGAAGTACCAGTGTGTGAAGGCTTGGGAACACGCTTCTTGGGTGGACAAGTGCAGTAAAGAGAAGCTACTTGAGGTTGGAAGATCTCTCAACCCTCTCAGTCCATTCCTAGCTTAGGCTAAGTGCAGATAGATTTGTTGATTGATTAGAGGTACAATAGGAACACTCAAGTTCTAAGAGACTCTAATTTCTCAAATCTAAGAATAGGTTAAGTTGCAATCAAGGGACAACCTAAGGGGAAAGAACTTAAGCTAAGTGGACAAAGAACATCAAGTGTGACACACTTAAGTGCTCCTGACAACGCTTAACAAAAGACAAGAAAACAAGTACCCAGCAAATTAAAGGGAATAAGTGATTGGTATCAAAGAATCAACAACATGGTTGTACAAGGATCATTGAGTTAATTTGAAGGGCATATGAACCTGAGATCAAGAAGACACATAGGGAGAGATCGTGGAAGTGTTAGATCGTCAGAGGCTAGTGTCAACCATACAGCTAGGTCTTGGGCCCAGCAGTTGAGTGATTACCCCTAAACTCAGGAACTAGTGACTATGATATGTCTTATAACTTGGAAAGGCCTGTAGGTAGCTCAGGAGTGGCATACCTAGAAAAAATCGAGGGTCCCTACAAGACTCAACTGGAATATATCAGGACAAACTGCTTAGGTGCTCACATTTATGAGGATGGTCTGAGAAGATCTGTTGTCTAAATTAAAAATCCGGATCAGCCCATTGGACTAGAACACCCTATAGTCAAGTTCAAAAATGGTTCCTACATAGATAAAGAAGGAACAATGTGGTCACCAGCTAACCAGAAAGGACGGATGAATTTGGCAACATAATCATAGATCAAAATAGGCGACATAGAGCAAGGGAACTTAGGAAAAGAGCCAAAAACCCCTCAAGGCAAGTTGGTTCTTACTAGAATAATCACTCTAGGGTGGGTTCCCCAAGACAATAGGAGCATAGATTTGCTCTTGAATCGAGAGACGGATGAGGCTTTTTGGAGGTATAAACTTGAGCAGCCTAACAAAGTGGGAGCACTTACCATCTATGAATTCAAAGATCTTGATAGCCTAGAAAAAGTGACCTATCTAGATAATGCATCAGAGAGGATCTTTGTGGTCTCAGAGCATGGAAGACATGCCTACACTTGGAAGGGTGAATTTGTTTTTCCCCAACCACGATCCACTATCTCTTATGGTCACCAAGGAGATCGAACCTCCCAAGCTCATGGAACTCAAAGAGAGAGTAGAGAAAGACCCAAGGTGAGCTTTGGTAACCCACTGGGAAGAGAAAGAACGAGAACAGAGATGGATAGGATGGAAAATGAGATACATAGGGACCCAAGGAATCCAAGAAATGCAGATGAATTCTCTGTGTCACGGCCTAGAGAACACACAAGGACCTTGAGGCTTACACAATTGGTTAAGTCCATGAAGAATTGCTTCGATGGCATAGGAGACCCATATGACCATGTAGGAGAGTTTAGGCAAGTTTTGAGAGCTGAACAAGTTGAAGAGTTGTTCACTCAATACAATGCTTTTGGACTAACTCTCAAGAACATCGCACTGGCTTGGTTTCAACTGCTTCACCAAGGTCAGTTCAGAAATATAGATCAACTTCTTGCATTCATCACTGATTTTTCTAAGAGTGGTATTGGGCATAACACATCCTCCCTGATATACAGCTTCAAGAAAACACCTCAAGAGACAGTGAGGCTCCCAAGAAGAAGGTTTAGGCAATACCTAGAGAGATGCCCTATTCTTGAAACACCCATTCCAACCAAACAAGTGGCCTTATTTATAGATGGATTGTTAAGTACAAAACTTCTTGAAGCATTCATCACTGAAATGCAAGATAAGGAGTTAGTAAAAACCCAAAAGTACCATATCATGGCAAGGAGTATATACAAGCATACAAATCAAGGAATATTAGCTTGTTGTGTGGAAGAGGATGAGTACGCGAAGTGGTTGCAATTAGTAGATGTGGGTGCATTAGAGCAACACTACTCGAGGCAAAGAACTTTACATACACTAAGGAAACTCAGAGTGCACTTGCCAACTATGGAAGCAAATGTCTATAGGATGTGCAAGGAATGCCCAATCTACAGCACTATGCCTCCAATGGAACATGCCACTCTCTATCAAGTGTCTTTAGTGCCAGATTGGAGCGAACCACTAGTAGCCTTTTTGAGGACAAAAACATTCCCTCAAGAGATGAATTTGGCTAGAAAAAGGAGCTTAGAACAGGAGGCACTGGACTACTCACTCATTGGAGATAATTTATACAAGCGTGGTAAAGATGATTACCTAAAACTATGTGTCCATGAGAGTGAATATCTCAAGATCGTGGAGACTGCTCACCAAGGTGTAGCAGGAGGACACTTTGGACCAGATAGGGTGATCAAGGCAATACTATTTGCAGGCCTTTGGTGGCCAACTCTTCACATGGATGCTCATACCTACATGAGGAGGTGTGATATTAGTCACTGAACTCAGTATCCTATACGTAAAGATGAGATGCCATTGAAACCTATGATGGATGGACGTGCATTCTCTAAGTGGGGAATAGACTTTGTTGGTCCTATTGATCCCCCAGCTAAGGGTTCACATGCTGAATACATTATTGTCGCCACAGACTATCTAACCAAATGGGTAGAAGTAAAAGCTACAACAAAAAACGATGATCAAATGATTGCTAAGTTCCTATTTGAGAATGTGTTCACCAGATATGGGCTATCAATAGAGCTAGTAAGTGATAGAGGCACACACTTCTTAAAAAAAGTCATTGAAAACCTTCTCCAAGAATTCTTGGTGATACATAAGAAGTTTGCCCCCTATCATCCACAAGCTAACGGGCAAGCCAAGAGCACCAATAAGATTCTATGCAATGTACTGGAAAAATTGGTTAATAATAAGCACTCTGATTGGGACAAATAGCTACACCATGTTGTTTGGGCGTATAGAGTTGCCTATAAAATGGTACTCCAAGCCACACCCTTTCATATGGTGTTTGGCCAAAATGCAGTGCTACCATTGGACTTCTTGATACCTACATTGAACGTAGCACAAGAGCATGATTGGACAGGCCATGAGCACTCCTCTAGAATCTTTGATCTTGAACGACTAGGTGAAACAAGATTGAGAGCAGCAGCAGGAATTTATGTAGCCAAGAAAAGACAAAAGGCATATTTTGATGCACATGTGAAGGATAAGGGCCTGAAAGCAAGAGACATAGTCTTAGTCTACACTTGAAGCAACATGCACAGAAATTAGAGAAGAGAGGCTATGGACCAATGATGATGAATAGGATCTCAACAAGTGGTGCAGTTCAACTAGCCACTCTAGAAGATGACATCCTACCGAATTACATTAGTGGATGTAGAGTTAAATTTATCAAGAACCCCTCACGGAGGAGATGTTGTAAAGAAGAAGATAAATGAATTCGAGAAGAAGCATAGGGAGAAGCTTTGGAACGCATCCGACGAATGAAATTGTGAATACAAGGTAGATATCAGCCTATGTCTAACACTCAAGAAGTTCCAAATTATCATATGGCCATGTGCAAAGCATTGCATCTGTCAAGTTAATCATGCCCAAGAAGACCCTTTCCCTTACATCCCTAGTAGATTCAGGAGCCTCCTCATGTTTCATCAATGAAGGATTGATTAAGAAACATGGAATTCCTATACTTTGAAAGAACAATCAGTAGTAGTTGAAGTAGTAGATGGACGACCTCTAGCATCTGGGAATATAACCATGGAAACCACACCATTAAGAGTACACCTTGGTGACCATGAATCCCACATATGTTTCAATGTTATATCTAGCCCAATACATCTAGTTATCATTGGAATGCCGAGGTTAAAGAAGCATAATCTAGACATCAATTGGGAAAAGAATAAAATCACTTGTCGAGATATCGAGAAGAACCCAACATATGTCGGAGCCAAGGCCTTCATACATGCAATAAGGAAGGAACCAACATATATGATCTATGACGTACCAGCCAAAGAATCCAAGAAAGATGATCTAGTGCAGCTACCCAATCAGTACAAAAGCTTTGAAGATGTTTTTGAAAAGAAGAATGCAGATATCCTCCTAGAGCATAGACATTATGATTGTCCCATAGATTGTCAAGAGGGAGCACAACCACCCTTTGGACCAATCTATAGAATATCCCCAGAGGAACTTACAGAACTACGCAAGAACATTGATGAGAATCTAGCAAAGGGATTTATTAAACACTCAAAGTCTCCAGCAAGAGCCCCTATTTTATTTGTAACGAATAAGGATTGGACTCTCCGTATGTGTGTAGACTATCATGTATTAAAGAACAGATACCCTCTACCACTCATATTAGAGCTCTTGGAATGCCTTGGAAAAGCAGAGCTCTTCACAAAAATTGACCTTCGAGGATCTTACAACCTTGTTAGGATCAGAGAAGGAGACGAATGGAAGACAGCATTTCGAACAAGGTATAGGCACTTTGAATATGTAGTTATGCCATTTGGTCTCACGAATACTGGAGCTGTCTTTCAAGATATGATGAATAATATATTTCGAGAGTATTTAGATGACTGTGGTAATATATCTCAATAATATCCTGAAATTCTCCAAAAATCTAGAGGATCATGAATATCATGCAAAGATAGTCCTAGAGAAACTAAGAGAAAAAGGATTATATGCAAAATTGGAGAAGTGCTCTTTCCATCAGGCAGAAGTGGAGTTTCTAGGATACATTGTATCAGAGAAAGGAATCTTTACGGACCCGAAGAAGATCAAGATAATTCTTGATTCGCAACCACCTTCCTGTGTTTGAGATGTACAATGTTTTTTAGGGTTTGCCAATTTTTACAGGATATTCATAAGAGATTACTCCAAGATAGTGACATCTCTTAACAAGCTTACAGGAAACTCAAAATTCTCATGGACCGAAGAAGCAAAAAAAGCCTTTCAGACCTTGAAATTAGCATTCACCACTGCTCCAATTCTAGTGCATCCTGATTCTAGCAAGCCCTTCTTCCTAGAGATAGATGCATTAGACTTTGCTCTAGGGGCCATTCTATCCCAATATGGAGATGATGGACACTTATATCCATTTTCATATCATTCAAGGGAATTTTACACTCCAGAGATTAATTATGAAATCCATGATAAAGAACTTCTTGCCATAGTAGACGCGTTTGATACCTGGTGTCACCATCTAGAAGGAGCAACTCACAGAGTTACTCAGCATTTTATGACCACCCGCATCCTTAATAGAAGGCAATCTCGATGGAGTAACTTTCTATCCAGGTTCGACTTTGTCATCACCTACCGTCCAAGACGTCAACAATGTCAGTCAGATGCCTTGCCCAAAAGATCTTACCTTACACCAAGAAAGGTGAAGAGGCCTTTGATCAACAAGAGAGTGTATTACTCAAGCCAGAGCATCTTCAATTAGCAGCCATCTCTTCAAGCCATCATGAAGATTCAGCCTTGAATCATTTGATCTGTGAGAATCTACCACAAGATGAATTGTTTTGTAATGTTAAGCAGAAAACCCAAGAAGGAAAAGTCCAAGAAGTAAATGAATTTCACAAAAAGGACGGGTTACTATTCTATAAGAACCTATTGTATGTCCCTCGAGGAAAGCCCAAGATCCAAGTACTTCAACAACGTCATGACAACCTTAAAGCAGGACATTTTGGAGTAAATAAGACAATAGAACTCATATCCAGAGATTTTTGGTGGCCTCAAATGTGGAAGGAAGTCAAAGAATATATCCGAACCTATGACACTTGCAATAGATCAAAGGTACCGCGACATAAACCTCATGGCCTCTTGCAACCTTTACCTATTCCAGAAAGGACATGGGCTTCATTGTCTATGGATTTTATCACAGACCTACCAAACTCAGATAAGTATGATGCCATTCTTGTTATTGTGGATAGATTCACAAAGATGGCACACTTCATTCCAACTACAAAGGCAATCACAGGTGCAGCCACTGCTAAACTTTTTCTCAGATACATCTTTAGGATTCATGGATTGCCTCATGATATTGTCAGTGATCGAGGTCCACAGCTCATATTCAGCTTTTGGAACAGTCTTTGCAAGTTCCTTGGTGTTCAAGTTAAACTATCTACAGCAAATCATCCATAGACTGATGGACAAACAGAACAGGTGAATCAAGTCCTAGAGCAATATCTCCGTTGCACTAGCAACTATCACCAAAATTATTGGTTTGAGTTGTTACCCTTTGCAGAGTTTGCCTATAACAATAGTGTTCATGCATCTACTAAGCAAACTCCCTTCTTTGCAAACTATGGACAACATCCAAGGATGGATATACAACTCTCAAATCATGTCAAGAGCCCAGTTGCTAGAGACAAGGCGCAGTACCTGATGGACATTCACAAAGAACTCAAGGAAGAGATCCATAAAGCTCAACAACAATATAAGTACTATGCAGATCAACATCGTGTCCAGAATCCATTGTATCAAATTGGGGATAAAGTATGGTTACTGAGAAACAATTTGCAAACTTCAAGCCCTTGTGCAAAGTTAGATCATCAAAGATTTGGTCCATTTACCATCTTGGCCAAGATTAATCCAGTCACCTTCAAGCTCCATCTACCAAGTACCATGAGAATACATCCAATTTTCCATGTATCCATGTTGGAACCATATCATATTTCACCATTGAGGGGGGAGAAACCTAGTCCTTCACCACCTATCAAGATTGATGATCATGAAGAATTTCAAGTCGAGCATATCCTAGATTAGAGAATATCCTGAGGAAGATTAGAGTACCTAATTCATTGGAAAGGGTATGACATCAGTGATTGTACTTGGGAACCTGTAGAAAACCTTCTGAGAGAACCAATCAAGGTTCAAGAATTCCATAAGAGAAATCCAATGAAGCCGAGACCAGAGAACATGACCGCTCCTCGTGGAACTCGTCGTTTGAGGGGGAGGTGATGTCATGGACAAAGGAAACCATCCTAAATCTCAGTTTCCATGTGAATCCTATATCTTATGATTGGTTTGAACTAGGAGAAACCAATGCTTCCATTGTGTCCAAAACATGTCGAAGCCCTAAGATCGGTTGTCTTCTTGCTTCAAATTGATGACATCATCGATTATATCATCAATTCGTAACCGCCCTTGAACTGCCCCTGGAAAACCTATATAAGCAGGGGTTGGCCACATTCATTCTCTGTCTTGCCAATAACAGACTTGGGAGCTCAATGAGTCGTGACCGCCATGTAAGTACTCTCCAAGTTCCAGTTCAAGTTCTTGTCTTGTTCCTTGTTCTAGTCTTGTCTTGTCTAGTCTAGTTCTTGGACATCCTGTCTTGTCCTCTTGTAATCTCGTAGTATGAAATCTTGTTGATTTCTGTCTTGTATCTAATTCATCTCCCAGAAGGGAGTCCTTGTAATCTAGATATCTTGTTCTATACTTACGATCCCGGGTTGTGGGATCCCCTGTATCATCTCTAGTCTAGTTTTCCATACCTATCACTCCTGGGTTGTGGGATGTATTGTATCAGTTACGTATTCTTGTATCATTTTCCCTACGTGGGTGCTCTTGTAAGCATAAGTGTATTTCCGAAATCTTGTCTAGTGTAGTCAGAGAGCACAATCTAGTGCTCCCCTGACAATACTAGACTATGAAGTAGAAGAACCTGCGGGTCTTTGATCTACATCTGCCACTATGTTCCAAAGTTGTTTTGCAATAAGAACATGCTTCATCATGTAAGAATACATTGGATAGTTGGTCCCATCAAGCTTATCTTCAGCTTGAAACATGCCAAACAAGTCATTGTTGCCTTCCATTTTACTAAAGAACAAGAATGTGATAAAATCTTTACTTCAACAAAAGCTGAATGAATGTTGAAAATTGAGCTCACAAACCATCACTCTAATGGCAATTCTGACTGCATGAATGGCTTCAAAATGGGGGTAAAACCCAAGTGCAATCGGTGGAAATGTTTCTCGACTGTTGAAATTCATTGTTCTATGCTCCGAAGTCAATTTGCACTATTAAATGTGTGTGTGCATCGCAATGCAAACCAAAACTTGAGAAGGAGTTGAACCTACTCTAATACCACTATTGGGTGTGTGTAGAAGTGCGAGAGATACACAAGAAGCACACACAAGGAGCAAAAAACGCAACAAGACATATGGAGAAGATGGATGGCTATAATAGCTCTCTCTATTGATGATGATCAGAACTAAAGTAAGAGCTGAATAATATCCCTAAGTTCCACTACATATGAGTGAATCATGTATGTGGTAACATGGGGCAAAAACCTCTAGCCATCACTAGATTAAAATGTTCCCATGTATAGGGAAAAGGTTCACATCAAAGCTACTCGAGGAACACATAAGTCTAACAATTTCATAGGACCAAGCAAAAATAAAAAATCATAGGTTAAGTGAAACATTTCTAAAATACCTACCAAATTCGGATAAGAATTAAAAAATGTTAAGATACATGTCATACTTATCAAAAATGAAAGAAATTTAGAACGCAATAATAAGACATCAATAAGAATACTCAAAATAGGCATATAGAGGAAATAGTAAATCATATCAAAAATGTGGTAGATATGTCATTCTCGCATTCATGTTATGCCATTAATTAGGTCAACATCTCATACATCACCTCATTAATTAGTTCATAGACTCATTCATCAGCTCATTAATTAGTTCATCATCTCCAACATATGAATAATATCTATCCCATTACAACATGAATCCATACTCCAATGGATATGGATATGGAAACTTTGGAACAAAAAATATCTACCGTATCTAATGATAATGCAAATGCATTTCTCAAGTTAGACCTACAAGTAGCATGTATATACCAAGATATAATACATACCAATACTAGAACTTATGAATGAAATAATGCCAAGTAAGAAGTGTTAAGGATAATTTTAAATCCATGAAGTGACATTCGAATCACACAATAATGTGTAAACAATTATCTTCATCAAGAACTACATTAAATCCAACCCAATACTCCTGCAAACACCTAGGAGAACTAGTGCATGGATAACAACCATGTGACACATGTTGCACATTGGATCAACTACCGTACTTTTACCAATCTATCATACAACCATTTCTTAATTGACTCATCTGAGTAGAACTTGCCAATAGCATTCATACTCTATATGCATCTGGATAGACCAAAATACGCCATCCAAAGCTAAGGTTACCATTCAAGATAATTTTCAAGACAATTACATTAGTCAACTACATAGTTAATCAATTCAGTTCATTTTTAGTCAAACAGTAACCATAAAACAAATAGTTTCAATACAACCAAAGAAAAAAAATCTTTATAATTTAGATACTATATGTGCATTCATTATGAAATTAAGAGAATCATATTGGTAGAAGTAAATAAATAAAAACAAATACTTTCAAAAATCGAAAAGAATTTATGTCAAAAAACCCCTTGATTACTCAAACATATTATCCCAACATTGTTAATTTATTCCAAGACACAACTTCAAACCATAAAATGCCAAAATATTCATTTTTCAATATTAGCATCCCAACCATCATTTCCCAAAATACCTTATCTCAATACCTTAATCAAATAAGAATTCAATATTCATCTCGCCACTTAGTTTTCTTCAGTATAAACATATAATCATTCTAAACAAATTTGGGGTATTGCAATAATAAGGAACATTGACATCAAACTACTTGTCACTATTATCAAAACATTATCTATGCCTTTGTGAAAACATTATCCCAAATAATGGTTATTTATATTGAGAAAAAATAACCTTATTAATAGAATTTGATTAAGATTCAATAATCTTTAATACAGGTCTAAAGTGTTTAGGACTAGTCAAGAAATAATTTTCCTTTTTCAGATTATGAGAGACATATATCAAGGAGAATTCATTCATAGACATAGTTTGTAATGGAAAATTCATCATGGACAATGTGCCATAGTTTATGCCATTGTATCTTGATCAAATGCTTCTTTTAGTGTGTGAATATTACCATCTTAAAATGCAAAAATATAAATATATCATTATGTATTAAAATTCATATTGTGCGCCTACCTACAAAAAAATTCCTATATGATTGTAATAAGTACCCTTTAAACATTCAAAAACATCATTATTCTATATATGCATTAGTTATATCTCACTATTTTCCATGCATAACCATTATATAGAATGGCTATGGTGTGTATGGGAAAAAGTGAAAAATGCATCTAGCAAGATAGTGCATACGAAACTATAGATATTATAAGAAATTCATGTTGACTGCATCCATAAAAAAGATATGATCCAAAGATGGCTAAAGAAACTCTCTTTTAAAACTTCTAGTTATAGGTGCTTAGAATTAGTAGAATCTCTAGAAAGGAATACACACTAAATCATAAGTACTACTCAATGCACTTGGTGATATCTATTAATCAAGTGATAATTTTGACTAAACATTGTAACAAGTGTATTCTAATATGCATAAACTTGGGGTGTTGGTTCATATGCAGCATATATCATTTAATGGATCAAACATATTGTCGAGAATTGAATCATGTTGAGTAGGATACTTACATAGTATTATTGTAGTAATCCTAGCACTACCAATGTTGAATATGCCAAAAATAATAGGGCATGTTGCATTCATGTTGGAGATAGATGTCTGCGGAAGCACGCGAACAGCACAAGGAAGAAGAAGAAGCTTGGAGCACAACACACAAGACTGAATGTATTACTAGAGAATGTACAAATATAAGTAGCCCATTAGGGCAATCGGCGTATATACAAGCCGGGGGAAAAAAACCTCCTAAAGAGGGAAAAAAGTGCCCCGGCGGTCCTAGTGTGTTCACACACATCACTACCTAAAATATATCAACAAATCCCCCCTGGGAGTGATGCGGTGAACAAGGAGCTGGCACTCATGTATAAGGAAGTGCCAAGCTATGTGGAAATCACTCCACAAAAGGAAGTAAGCCCAAAGCTTTGCGGAAAGCTTCAAACTTCTCCCTAGGCAGAGCCTTCGTGAAAAGGTCTGCAATGTTCTCCTGCGTGGGCACATATGCCAAGCTGATCTCCCCAGCAGAGAACCTCTCCCTGACATAGTGATAATGCACCTCAATGTGCTGAGTGCGAGCATGGAACACAGGGTTCCTCGCAACTGCCAATGCGCTCTGACTGTCAGTGAAGATGGTGGTGGTAGAAGACTTGCCAACACCCAAATCAGCCATAAGGCGTTTGAGCCACACACACTCAACAGTCGCTGTGAAAGCTGCCCTATACTCAGCCTCACAACTGGAAGTGGCCACAGTAGGCTGCTTCTTGATCAACCAAGATATACATGAGCTACCAAGCATGAAGCAAAAACCACTGGTGGACACATGAGTGTCATAGCAACTAGCCCAATCTGAGTCAAAAAAAGCATGCAAATCTGGTGGTAGTGATCCCCCCTTGGGATAAAACAACCCAAGTAGCCGAGTACCACTCAAGTAGCGAAAGATGCGCTTAACCGCCTTCCGATGCGTGACTCCTGGGCAATGCATAAACCTGCTCATCTGTGAGACAGAAAACTGAATATCTGGCCGAGTAATGCATAAGTAAATCAAGCATCCTACAGCCTGCTGGTAGAGAACAGCATCAAATGCATCTCCAGCATCATGAAGACTCAATCGTAAACCTATCTCCATAGGAGTGGCAATAGGCTTACAGTCTTCAAGGCCAAAACGCTGCAATAATGTGTCAATATATTTCGTTTGACACAAAGCCATTCCACCATCAACTTGCATAAACTGAATGCCCAAATAGTGATGCAAATGCCCCAAATCAGACATCTCAAATGAGGCATGCAAATCAGCCTTAAAATCAGCAATATGCTTCTCAATAGGACCAGTGAGCAGCATGTCATCAACATAGACAACAATGATCAGAAGCACATCATTAGCACGCTTAACATATAAGGTGCTTTTAGTTGGACTGTTCTCAAAACCATGTGCAATCAGATAGGCATGTATCTTCTCATACCAAGCACGTGGTGCTTGCTTTAAACCATATAACGCCTTCTTTAATCTGCACACCTAGTTTTCATGCCCTTTCTGCACAAAGCCACGGGGCTGAAAGACATACACTTCTTCATGCAAGTCACCATTCAGAAATGTTGTTTTAATATCCAACTGATGTACATTCCAACCATGATGGGCTGCAAGTGCACAAATGCTCCGAACAGTAGTCATACGGCATGTACGTGCAAAGGTCTCATCGAAATCAATGCCTCTTTCTTGTGCATAACCCTTTGCAACAAGCCTCGCCTTATACCTGTCAACTGTACCATCAGGTTTACGCTTCAGCTTGTATATCCACTTAGTGCCAATGGCCTTCTTGCCAGGAGGCAAGTCACATAAAGACCATGTACCATTCTTCATTATAGCATCATATTCAGATTGCATAGCAGCCATCCAATTTTCTGAATTTTGTGCTTCATCAAAAGAAACAGGCTCATTCTCATCACAGAGACTAGACGCAGCCATAGCATAGCAATTTGATGCAAAGGAGGCACTATGAGAGCCTGAACGAGTACGATATGACAAAGGTGCATCTAATTTGCTGTCACGCAAAGTCTGCACCAGCCATTTTGGCATAGTTTTTGCCTGCTCAATATCAGCTTTCTCATCAACAAGTGCATCATGTAAATCTGCATCAGAAATGGAATGATCTGCATCATCATATGAAAC
Source organism: Ceratopteris richardii (assembly GCA_020310875.1). Taxonomy (NCBI): domain Eukaryota; kingdom Viridiplantae; phylum Streptophyta; class Polypodiopsida; order Polypodiales; family Pteridaceae; genus Ceratopteris; species Ceratopteris richardii. The sequence continues at coordinate 79,841,572 of CM035426.1, forward strand.
CTGCAAAGGCTGAGAAGTTTCCTCATTAGGACGAGCATTAGACTATCCACCTGTAAAAAGAGGCATCAAAGTATCATACATGTCTTTGGAGCTAACAGATGTCTTCTTAGTACATGAAAGCAATGGCTGAATAGCATCTTCCACAAAGACAACATCACGGCTAACCAGAATGCGTTTAGTCTGTGGATGATACAAACGATAGCCTTTACTTTCAGAACTCTACCCAACAAAAATACATTTTACTGCCTTATCATCCAATTTTCTGTGATGTTATTTAGGCACTAGTGCATATGCCAAACAACCAAAAACACGCAGATGAGCAACAGATGGCTTGCGGTCATGCCAAGCCTCATATGGAGTGATAGACTGCAGCGCTTTAGTGGGACACCTGTTCAGTACATATGTTGCACACATGACAGCCTCAAGCCAGAAACTATGAGGTAAAGCCTGACTCTTGACCGTACACCTCGCCATCTCCATGAGAGACCTGTTCTTTCGTTCAGCAACTCCATTCTGTTGAGGTGTATACGGCACTGTACACTGGTGTTTTATCCCACGTTCAGCCAAAAATGCATTAAAATCAGAAGACATATATTCCCCCCCTCGATCAGAACGGAGGGTGCCCATTTTACATGCTGACAGATTTTCAGCCAAAACCAAAAACTATTTAAAGCACATGAACACTTCGGACTTTTCTTTGAGTGGATATACCCATGCATGCCTGGGAAAATCATCAATGAAAGTCACGAAGTAAAGGTAATTTCCAAAAGAGGCTGTCTGCGTAGGACCACAGACATCACTATGTACAAGTTGCAATTTCTGTGTAGCCCAAACTGAACCATCTTTTAGAAAGGAGGAACGCTGCATTTTGCCCAAAATACAACCTTCACAAACATGTTTTCCAGGTGCCTCAAGCTTGGGCAAAGAAGACACCATATCAGATTTCTGCAGGCATAGCAAACTAGCAAAATTCAGATGACCAAAGCGTGCATGCCAAAGCTTTGCATCTGACATAGCCTAAGAATCATGAACTGCACATGCCGAATCATTCACAGATCTTTCATAGTCTATGAGCTTATACAGCCCACGACATAAAATGCCAGATGCAATAATAACATCACCATTTAACATATCATGAATTGTACATCTATCATCAACAAATTTCACAACCAAGCAAATCTTGGCTGATGCAGAAACTGATAACAGATTCTTCTTGATCCTTGGCACAAATAAAGCATCTGACAAGGTGAAAGAACTACCATCAACAGTAGTCAGAATGATCTTACCAACTCCCATAACAGGATAAGAGGAGTTGTTGGCGCATGTGACAGTATTCCCTGTAGGGGAAGGCTCGAGTGAAGAGAAGAAACTGCGCTACGAGGTAATATGTTTGGTCGCCCCACTGTCAAAGTACCAAACATTTGAGTCCACTACAAACATGCACTGCTCATGAGAAGATGGGTCAAAATTGCAAACAGTAGTAAATGCCCATTCTTCTTCCTGCACAAGATTAGCAGACTCTGTTTTTGGTGTAGAGGCTTCTGCAACACCATTCCAGCCTCCTTTTTCTTTGCCTCTTTTGTAGCCAGTTTTGGACAGTTCTTTATGATATGATCATTCCCTTTACAGTACTTGCAAAACAATTTCTTCTTTTTTGAGTTCTTCTCATCTTTATCCTGGTTCTTTGAATGTGCAGCATTTGCAGATTTCTGCTTACTAGTAGAAGAGCTCCATTTTCCTTTGCCCTTCTGACTAGCCAGGAAAGCTTGATCTGCAACACGCATAATGGACCTGTTCTACCTGGACTGATCTTCCTGCAACAGAACAGAGACTAACTCCTCAAATGATAAGGCATTAGGATTGCCTTTCATCATCAACCGAAGAGTAGAAGCAAAACTCTGGTGTGAATCAGGAAGACCATTCAGAACGGTCTGTACAAGTGAGCTATCTGGTATAACCTCATCAACATAAATCAATTGTTCCTTCAAATCTTTGATCTTCGTTAGGAAACTGTCCATAGAATCACCTTCATTCATGTGCTCACTCTCCAATTGTTTTCGGAGGTAAGCAACACGAGCCTCATTCCTAGCTTGGTACAATGTGGTAAGTGTATCCCAAGCATCCCTAGCTGTTCTGCAAGAGCGAATATGAGGAATAATGGCACCTTTGACAGACGAAGCTATCAATGCATGTGTCTGGGCATCTCTGCCATCCCAACGAATCTGCTCTGCAGTAGGTGCAACAGAAACAGAAGCACGAACAAGAATCTGCGGAATATCATCTTCAACACCATCTTCATCAGCTCCAGCACCTGTATTTGCAGTACCTGTCGTTACAAGTGTAACAGGACGTCTTTCAACACCCTGCACAATGTTCCACAATCCTTTTGCAACCAAAACATGTCGCATCATATAAGCCCATAATGGGTAGTTGGTACCATCCAACTTATCCTCAACAGCCAACATACGGAATACATCACTGCTTTCAGCCATGGCCGGTGACTAAAATACCTTGATGCAGAAAATTTACTGTATCTCAAAAAGTTGAACAGAACTGCCGAGACGAGTTCTGCTAGACCTGTAGCAGACTTCGAGACGCTTAAACTGGCGAACAAAAACTGGTACATACCTTTGGCACAAAGAGACAAAATAGCCTGCACAAGCGCTGCGATAGTGCATTCGGAGGCCGAAACGAGCTCAGATCGCGATTTCGGCACCATAGAGCGAAGATGTTTTGATCTCGAAAACACGCTGAGTATGCTCACCAAAATTCGTACGATTCTGAGACTACAAACGGAGGAGTGTCCACGGTGCCCTAGATGAAGCTACAACCTGCTCTGATACCAATTGTTGGACATAGATATCTGCGGAAGCACACAAACAGCACAAGGAAGAAGAAGAAGCTTGGAGCACAACACACAAGACTGAATGTATTACTAGAGAATGTACAAAGATAAGTATCCCATTAGGGCAATCGGCGTATATACAAGCCGGGGGAAAAAAACCTCCTAAAGAGGGAAAAAAGTGCCCCGGCGATCCTAGTGTGTTCACACACATCACTACCTAAAATATATCAACAATTCATAATAATTTATAAACCTTAGACATACAAAACATTATTAAATCAAACCATACGCTTCATCAAGAACAATTTATCCATGTAACAAATAATTCAAACATATACTTTCAATAAAATATGAAAAAAGTATAAAAGAACAAAACACCTTATCCAAAAAGAGTTCATATTTGATGCATCACAAGAAAAATAATGTTCATAAACCAAGTCTTGATCCAACTGAGAAGCATGCCTTATTTCTTATAAAATCAACAGATTTATTATTCATTAAAACTATAAACCATCCATTATTGTTTTCCAGCAAGCACCATACTCATATGGTATAGTTCAGAATAATCATAATATGATACAACAAATAATCATAATATAGCCTACATGAAATGCAACTCAAATATTCAAGACAATAATAACATAGGAACCTAAAAAATACTAGAACTTGAAATACATAAAGAACATTTACCAATAATTTAGATCCATAAAGCATAAAACATATCCATCCAATTCAAAACTATTGGTTTTAAAACATATAGTAAAGTTTCTTAGTGAAACCACTCAAATACTTATAGAGCTCCCAAATTATTTTAACCAATTATTGTCATAAATTTCTCATATTACATATGCAACACCAAGTTAGAGATAATTATGCTTGTGAACGACTTATTAAAATCAACATTTCGGATTAGTTTAAATTTATAGCTTTAAAAACATATTTCAATGAATTTTTAACCATTTATTAGGGCTAGTCTACATATTCATCTGTTAGTTTTAATCCATTATTATTGCACCTCATGAGACCATTTTTTTCTAATCATGCAAACTATTTCAACCATATTGATCCTTTTTTCTATTTAGACTATATATTCATCTATCAATAGTGCCATTAATTTAATCAAAGACATCTAGGTTTCCCCATAATTTGTACAAGCCATTAAATGATTTTAGTGCCAATTCCACTCCCACAAATAATGTTTATTAATTTTATTCCCTACGCAATAATGTTTTCTTTTATATTGTTGATGACCATATACAATTTGTCAAAATATAGTTTTATTTGTTTTGAGTTAAAGATACTTCCCCCCAAAGTTGAATGGACTCACTTTCAAGAACACCATCATGTAGAGGCCCATGTTATAGGTGCAATGAAGATTATTTTATTAAAGATCTCATCCTTGAAAAGCACCAATTGAAAATAGAAATTTCACACAATGTGGAAGAGACTATGAATTTATGGATTTTCTAAAAAATCTAACTAATGTCCCTATGAATATTCATATCAATGTATTATAGGTTTTAAAACCTTGGAGAGTGATCATGAGAAATTAGTAGTTATAAGGTAGCATATATAATATGCATGAGATACAAGCTGCCCATAACTTCACAATCTCCATAACTTCATAGATGAAGATGATCTCCTTCAAAATAGTTAAGTTCTAAGTTGTTTCATACCTTGAAGTTGATGAAGACACACAACTCCACCTCCTTCAAGTTGAAGGACCACCTCCTTTTCATCCACAAGCTCCAGGTCTACTCCAAAACTGATAGATTATGAGACCAAGAACTTTTCCTTCTATAGATTGTCTAATACATGCATTTTCAAGTGTACGAAACTCAAAAAGCAAGGTTCCATATTTTTAAAGAACCCTAATTCTAGATTTTATGGAACTTGTAATTTTGGGGCTTTTTTATTTTATATTATTTAGACATATAATTCATATATTGCTTTTTACTTCAAATAATGCTTAATCTTTAATAAAAAGTTCTTTGTATACTAGTTTTTTGAAACTCCTAGAGTTGACTTTCCTTCAATTATATATTCAACATATGCATCAAATTAGATTATTTGCTTCTTCTTATTGAATACAAAACTAAGCTTGATCGGCATCTGCCATGAAAATTTGACTCTTCTACATGCAACAGCTAAATTCTCAATGTACACTATTATATCATGACCGTATACCAATTGTTGGTTTTTGGGCATATAATTAATATACAGATAAAGAGAAAATAGAGAAAATAGAGAAAAAATGAAGAATAAACAATACATGAGAGAAAAAAAGGGATCAGTACTCTATATATTCCATACATTGCAAAATGAAGTACATGAAGTTGCAAGATAGCATATATAATATGCATGAGATACAAGCTCCCTATAATTTCACAATCTCCATAGCTCCATAAGTGAGGATGATCTTATTCAAAATAGATAAGTTGCAAGATGTTGCATGGACCATCTTCTTCTCCTCCATAAGCTCCAAGCCTACTCCAAAAGTGAGACTATGAGCCCAAGCACTTGTCTTTATATTACCAGTAAATACATGCTTTTCCAAGTGTAAAAAACTCGAAAAATAGGCTTTTATCATTTTTCATTCTCTATCATGTATTACTTTTTTCTTAATGTCTCTCTTAAAAAAATAATTTTCATATTGATTTTTTGAAATCAGGATTTGCAAATTGACCCTTCCTCTACTTCCAAATACCTTAGTGTTATATACCATTGGAAAGCTCTTGAAGAGTACTTTCAAAATATGCAATAAAATTATGTCCATTTTTTAAACATGTTTGACCAATCTTTGACCAAGGTCTAACCATTTGTTGGCCAACTATTTTTTACTTTGTTTAACCTATAGGTGGGGCCCCCAGTGGACTGTTGCCACCATTTTTCCAACAAGATCCATGCTATTATCATGGCTTATTTCAATTTTCAATGAGCATGGGACAAATCATTACAAGGAATCCCAAATATTTGTACAAGGATGTTCCTAAAAACTATACATGACTTTTATTGTTTCATTGCCCCAATTACCATCAATTTAGATCAACCTATATTTTTAAAACTCTTAATTAATTGAATTAAAACATATTGCAAACATGACATTCTATGTTCATCATTTCTTTAAAGATTTACAGTAAAATCTTAAATCTCATTTTATTTATATATTCAAGCATAACTTCCAATATTCTATGAACTCGGTGTAATTTCATTCGAGAATTCTCATTTCACGATTCAATAAGTAAAAATATTGCAACAATATCATTAAACCCTCAATAACATTAACCATATATTTCATTATAACTTTACAAAAGAAATTCTTCCAAATTATACTTTTATCACCCATTGTAGCAATGTTGTTATTATAGGTAGTACAAACAACGTACTTGGAAAAGACGAGCAACTCAGCAATAGCAATGCTCAATGAAGAGGGGATAGGTAAGAAGCACAAAGACCCCAAAATCTCCGATGGATACCTTCAATTAATGCCTCAAATTCTATAGTAGCATTGATCAATCTTTTAAGTCCATATTTGTAATGCCTACCAATCTAGTATAGGGTGTAACACAATAGAGCAAGGGCAAGCATCACTCACACCATCACGTTATGAGTCACAAAGTATCATACTATCCTAATAAACAAAGACGATAGCAAAGTTGAACCTTTATAGACAAATAATAGACACCAAAACCAAAGACACATCCCATATAGAGGGTACCCTCCATATCTCCCTTCAACCATGTAATTAGTGAGCTACCATGGTAATTTGAAATGGCGAGAAATGTAAGAAAAAAGGTGCCAAACCCCAAACACAATTATTGACCATAAAGTGTATTGACTACACACTATTCACGTGTTCATTTCTCGAGGTGCCATGAAAGGTTCATGAAGCCTCTATTTTTGTCAATCAAATATCCTCTTAACTCCATGATCAATTAAACCGAACTCAACCAAGGCTAACCAAGCAAAACTAAAATATATAATTAGTTAAACATTTGTCCAAATAACACATTAGTGCTCCAACAGACCATCCCATTGTAAACAAGTTGACGATATACAGTATGTTTATGTCACAAACTATGATTTTAAATCATTCTTCTTTGCAACTATCAAAACAATCGTCAATAATCACTTGTCCGCATATAATGCCCTATTATATTATTCAACCCCTTACGAGTATACTTCCTCAATCAATGTGTAAGTATATGCGTACACCCGCAGATACCCAAGAGTCTACATTCATAATTCTCATAATACGTACGTATGTATGTATGCATGCATGCATGTATGTATGTACGTATGTACATGTGTACATATGCACATATATATTCACATGCATGTATGTATGTACGTATGTACATGTGTGTACATATGCACATATGTATTCACATGCATGTATGTATGTACGTATGTACATGTGTACATATGCACATATGTATTCACATATGTATGAATGTATAAATGAATGAATGAATGAATGTATGTATGTATGTTTGAGTGTGTAGAGGATGTTTATCCTTCATAGTACATTACAAAATGGAACAAGCAATAGCTAGTGAACTGTTGAGTCATAGCATGACATATTGAATATCCCTAACTGTTGCATCCATGAAAACCTTAGGTGTTGCAATTTTACTCGTCATCTAGCACATGCTGTTAGCTCTTAGAAGGCCATTTGTATTATTTCCAAACATACTCGTGCACGCATTCCTCACACTCGCACCCTACCCTCACTCATAAAAACACACATAGCCTTTAACACCTCTCCCTCTCACACACACACCCTACCCATCGCGCGCACAGCCTTTCACACCTTATGGCTCACGTTCACACACCCACACACATTCTCTCACACACTCCCGCAGACCATCTCTCCCTCGCACACACACTCCATCTCTCCATCATACCCACACACTTGACCTCGCTCTGTCACAGAAGTACAGACTCATTTCCTCACACACACTTAACATCTCTCCCTCCCATCACACACACATCCTCGCTCCCTTTCTTCCCCACACACACCATTCCCTTTCTCCGTGTTTAGCTCTCTCTCTCCTCTATGACTTCTCTCTCGTCCTTTGAGATTCGGCCATGATGTGAGGAGTCTCTTGTACTTGGAGAGTCTACTAAAACCATGACATAATGATCTTTGCCTCTCCCTTCACTCTCTTCTGCTACTCTAAAAAAGAAAGTTCCATTGCTTGATAAGCCTGCCATATATATCTATCCACAAAGGAACTGTTTGGATGACTCAAACTAGCATGCTGTTACTCTCCTTGACCAAGAACATATTGTCCTTATGAGTGCTGCTACTCTCCTTGTGCAGATTGCTAAAATGCATCAGATAAGACAATTTAATGAAAGCTGATACTAGTCACTCTTTTGCACGTCTTACATCTAACACAGTTAACACGTTTCTGCCACAATGTTCTGCAATACTACAATACGATTCTCTACTCTCTAATTTTATGCAAATACATGATGCATCAAAGACTCAGTTGTCTATCTCACTTACACAAATTCATTCTATACAAATGTATTTTAATTTAACTTTTTTCCTTTTCAAGGAAGTTTGGCTACAGCCTACTCTTATGTAGTACTCGTTCCATTTTCTTGTCAAATAAGGCAATTGAATGCAAGCTGATCAATTTACGTTTCCCTTTTAATATCAAAACAAATAACAACTTTGATGTGTATTAGTGTTATCAGACTTTGCACTCCTTTATATTACACTATGCAAATACATCTTATACAATTACTGTATTATCTGTGTCAATGACACAAAAAAAAATTGCCAGATGCCATACGTTTCTCACATGTAAGCCAATGTTGTCAAATATTTGCTGAGATTAAACCTAAGCTTTTTGAGGTGGTTCAAATATTACAGCACTTTTCCATGGTTTGAATCCATGCACTTCAATTCCTGGACCACCAATCCCAGCCACACACATCAAACAAATAATGAAATAATCACAATAGCCACACTGCAGACACTCTGATAAGCTCTATATAGACATGCACACAATCATTGGACTCAAGATTATTTCTTACACAAGAAGCATTCTTGTTATCAGCATCATTTATAGATCCATATTCTCCTTTCTCTGTAAAACCTCTTGATAGCCTTGCTATGTCAGGTTCCAGGACAGCCCATCATTTACTTCCTCTGAGATAAACTTGCCTGAGTTCATTACTGTATTTTCAAGGGAAATGATTTCCAATATAAGATCACTCTGAAAAAACAAGGGATACATGGATTTGAGCACTTCTGAGCTGCCATGCCATCACACCACACATTCCTAAAAAATTTTAAATTGAATGGGCTCAAGTACTACAGAACTTTCAGAAGACAAATGGACTCCTCCCTATTTCCTGATACTCAGTAGCATAAAAGCATTGGCCATTATGCAGCAGAGCAGAGTGCCTCAGCATGCATCATTTGCAATAAAGGCTGATTTAGCACATAGACAGGCTCTTCTGAATAGATGAACCAGGAAAACTGATTCTTTTTCCTGTGAGTTTCTCTAACCAGTGCGTGTGCACATTTGGACAGAATCTGATAGAGATATTCATGTAGCCTAGAATCACCCTGTGGGCCATGGGAAATGTCAAGTAGAAACGTACTGACTTAATTCGCTTAAGAAACTATAATACAGCTTCATTTCACAACTCTGATACCACCCTTAAACCTTTAGAACTTGAGTATACCTCTCGAGAACAGATAAATACACCACCTTCAATCCAGACACATGAAAACATCCCTCTCAATCTCATAAGTTCAGGTTTATCTAAATTAATAAGCTAAAGATAATAAACAATAGAACAAATACATAAGAAAATACAACAACAAGAGGTGGAACCAAAGAATAAGATCAAGAAAAAAATTTATAAAATACATACAAATCCAAAAGCAAAATAAAAAATGGGAAGAAATCAAATAAAAACAATATAAACAATTGATCAAAAAAGTAAAATAAAAATAAAAAATGCCATAGATTAACTAAGAAGAAGAAATTTCTTTTCAAAAGTCTTTTTTTGTTTTAATAATAATAAGCCAAAGTTTGAATCCAAAAGGAAAAAATGTCATGCATTTTCAGCTTCTATGTTTGTCCAAGCCTCAAGTGCAAGTTCTACAGAGAAACTTTCCATGTGAAGACTTCTAATAAAGCCAACGAAGGGAAGTGAAGAGTGAACTCAGCCATCTGCACATTACATGTATGAGCACTGCAGAAAACTCATATACTCTATTCTAGTGTTATACTGATGCTGCCCACAAATGCAGCTATAATCAGACCCTCAATCAAGTACACCCACAGATAACAATGAAACCATATGTCTGTAGCAATCCTCTATAATAGACCTGCCTTTCTAGCGAACTAATGCAGTCATTATGCGACTCCTAAATTTCAGAATGATCCTCACTCCCCACTAAAAAGAGAAAAGGATTTTCTTTTATATCATGTAAGAATTCTCAGTGAGGTAACTAATCAAACAAAAAACATCATACCACAAGGAATGCTGAACAAGTTCAAACCAGAAAACGTATCATACAAAATCATTTAAATATAAGCAATTGAATTAAATATCAACATGCTACAATGGTGGGCTAAACACTATCGTTGAACGGACCCTGTTATTCAACAAAGAATCTTATGGATCATCAAGTTTCTGCATACTTCCTTGAGAGGACCAAACTTGATGCCACAATCCCACCTTTTCAGCTTGCCAATAACCGGCTCAAGGACTCAACTAAATGCTTCAGATTGTGTCTAACTGCTGCATCCCCAGTAATGCCACTCACATCTCCACTAATGCTCTGCAATACAGCAATTACACTCAGTTGTACAGACCATACAATAGACATATCAGACAGTTCTACTAATATACTGCATATGCAAATCATCTGCCTAGGTGATGGATGTTGATGTGTGCTTTTAATGTAATATCTGTCACGAAATCCCTATACTTGCTAAAAACCTGTGTGCCATTACTGTTGGTGCATATATACAGAAACATTCCCAATGCAGTCTGTTTCTGAACTTTATTTTCATAAGAATCTCTAGCTTGTGTAACACATCCCTCTCTGGCTTGTGTAATAAATCTTTATTCAAAACTTTTTTTTTTTTTTTTTTTTTTTTTTTAATTCATCATTAAGGAAGCACATATGGCATGTGCACACATACAGCAGAAGACACTGGCATATAGGAATACATTCTGGCATCACAACGCACCTCAATATTCTTGAGCGTTTTTGTAAGAGTCAAAACAGATTGTTGGAGCAGCACTCTGTTGTCTGGTGTTAAGAGAGATTCATTCAATGTCTTTAAGTCAGCACCTGCTTCATTTAAACCCTTCATAAGAGCCTCAAGATCCTTCAACAGGCCACCACCTTGTACGTCTTTTAATAGAGGTTCAAGGTCTTCAACCAGCATGGTAACCTAAAGTTGCTCATGAAGACTTGGGATAAGCTCAACAATTGACACATCCTAATCAAAAGATAACTTCTAATACTGAGAAACAATTTCTTTGGCAGTATACCTTGCTAAGGAGAGGTTTTGCATCCTCCACAGTTTTGCTGACACGGTCTGCCAAGCTGTAGATTTCACTGATACCGATTTCATCAACTTCTCTTGCAAGCCTTGTGAATAGACCCACCAGGTCATCTAGATTTACACCTTGCTCTCCCTTCAATCTCTGTCTATCACAAACAATCATACCCTCCTCTGAACAACGGGGATCAAGTGGGCTCACAGTAGGTTCTGGCAGTTGGTTTGGTGGTGTTATATCAATGAGTGTATCCATGAGAAGCCCAGACTGGTTGACCTCCACTACAGAGTTTCTAGGAATGACAACTTTTGAGTCCAATATCTGCAGTGAAGGAGCAGGTTAAATCAACAGCTTATAACAAGTATCTAGAATTCAGAATCTATTCCATTTGCTTCAGCTCAGAAACTCAAAGAAAGACAGTCAAACCTATGTGTTCTTTGTGCCTATTCTTGCTACGACTCATTGTTAGGATATATAATATATGACTGCATGATTAGCTTCAGCAGACGGTCTTTGCATTAACAAAAAATATGGTTTTCTTTGGATGAATCATTCATTCCAATATTATGCCTCATATCATGGTTTTAGGAAAGAAGTGAAACGAAGTGGAAGAGGGTGCAGGGGAGATCTTTTTTCTATGACATTAGGATTTTCTTATTTTTTTAGGATTCTTTTTTTTTGGGCCTAGGTTAAGCAAGTTTAAGTAACTTCTACCATAAAAAACCTAAAAATATAGTCCCAGAGGGAAATCCACCATAATTTGGAGGAGGACTAATTTTATTTAAATTCATTGTACAAAAAAACCCAGTTTTTGCTTTTAGCTATGAGAAATTCCTAGTAAAAAAGACCCTCAAGTGAAGATGCAGATGTAACTTTTCAGGGGCACATTTAAATAATTTTTCATAAATTCAGTGAAGCACCTCAATGTTTTTGGCAATTCGTCATCTTCTCCTAGTTTGTGGGTGTCTATAATGTTGGTATAGTGTATCAATAAGTTCTTGTTGATTGTTCAAATTCAGCTTGGTTTATTTCTACAGTTTAGTATAAAGCGCTAAGCTGCTGCTCCTCTATCTTCACTATTGAATGAGATCTTCTCTAGAGAATTTTTCTCTCTTCTTCTTCTTCTTCTTCTTCTTCTTCTTCTTCATAAAGGAAAGGTTTGTAGATGTTTTAGGCTGCACTTCTCTTATCTACCATTAAATTCTATCACCTTGACACTTGGGTGCATCAACCTCAATAGTCACTCTCCTACCTACAAACCTAGTAAGAGAAGAAAATACCTTCTTGCAACTTCTCATGTGCTTTGTAGCTCCATAATCAAATATCCACAGATTCTCTCATGTTGCTTGATCATAGGAAACCTCCTCTATACTGAGACATGCAAAAGCATCATCATCTAAAGATTTACCTTTTGAGATTCTTTCCACATTGTTACCTAAAGCCCTTTCTTTTCATTATAAATTATTTTCTTGCACTTTGCAATATGATGACCTTGCGTTTGTCATAATGGTAAATTCCTTTCTTTGTGGTAGAAGAGATAGATGTAGATGAAGTAGGTTGTGCTTTAGTGTAGATGAAGTAGTAGATGTAGAGGTAAAGGGAGATTTGGTAGTGGATTTAGAGTAGAAGAATTGCCTTCTTTAGATTGTGTAAAGTTTCATCCTCCTCCTCATCCTCCTCCATCTTCTTCTTTCCCTTTGATGAAGACACCATAGCCTAATCATTCTCCTTCATAACTTTTTGTTGATCTTCATCTTGAAGTAATAGAAATAAAGCTACTCAAATGTAATTTCCCTCTTGTGGAGAGAGAAAGAGATGTAACAAAGGAACAATATGTTGAAGGAAGTGAACTGATTGGGTGGTTACCATCTCTTCATCAAAAATGTTCACACCAACACTGAGAACTTGATCACAATATCTTTCAACGCAATAATATGTGATTGAACTGATTCACCAACTTTCATGCTTGTATTGGTTAAGACCCTCTTGAGATAAAGTTCCCTTGCAAGATTTCTACATTGATAGAAATTCTCCAATTCCAACCAGGCTTGACGAGAGGTTCTACATGACCTAATTTGATGTATAATATGATGTTTCACACTCATTGCAATAAGAGAGAGTACTTGAGCATCTCTTGAATCCCACCTACACTGTACCTCATTAGGTTGACGATCTTGTATGTCCTTGTCTGTAAATGAAGAGAAAAAGGCTTCTGCTTCCTCAATTTGATGGGAAGATATTGGAATAATGTGTCTTTTCGAAGAAGAACCAACATTCTCTTCTCTTTGACTTGGACTATTTTCCACTAACAATATTCAACAAGTCCATTGACAATAAAAGATTCACCATCATAAACCACATAAGATAAATAGACATTCCATCAAATTTATCTTCTTGGTTTGATCTATCTCTATAATCTCCCATCTTGGAACAAGTATTGTATGTGTATAATAAGCTCTGATACCAAGTGTTGGAAAGTAGGCAGGCCCACATAATTCACATGATTTTCCACACACTTAAAACTTTACACATACACTACTTGAACCAAAAAATATAGATGAGAGAAGATACACAATAGACAAGAGACATCAGATGTGAAACAAGTAGAAAGCTACTCTAAAAAATTAGAAGTTGATAGAATGACTATCTACAGACTACAATGTGTATATGCATACTGAAAATTTAAAAGGTTTTAGATACAAAATATGAGACAAAAGTACCTAGAGTTGAAAGGAATGACGTGCGTGTTCTGAAAAGTTTTGAATAGTCTTTAACTTCGTCTATGGCTGCAATTTGCTCTCCTTTTGATGTCGTGATGGTTGTCATGCTTTTTCTAACTTGTCTTCATGCCTTCTTTTGTATGTCATGGCTGCTCCTTTGACTTCTAAGCACTCCTTCCATAGAGGTGGTCCCTCCTAGTGCTTTGAAATTACCTTTTATGGCTTTGAGAATGAATAGTTCTCTTTCAAATCTGAAAATTGTTTTGGCTTCACTTTGTCTTCTTTTGACTCATCTTTGATTTTCCAATCCTTGCACGCTAACTCCCCTTATTCATTCTTCATGGTTGATTATATACTTACAAAATCAACAATGGGCTTATCATACATGAACTCTTTCATGAGTTCCTCTTCATATGAAACATTTGTAGCTTCCACATCTTCCAAGCTTTCTTCATCACCTACAAAACATACGAAATCCTCAATGTTTGAGAGCTCATCCACATCAGTGTTGCACTCATACGTCGTACGATTTCACACGTCCAGTCCCGTCCCGTTCGAAGTCGTACGACTTGTCAAGTTAAAAAATTGCCAATCGATCGTTTGATTTTATTTAGGGTTGCAGCCGGATATAATGCACATTGTGCACATACATAGCGTTCGCGAGCTTCAGCTCCATCGACTTCAAGCCTAGGGTTGTTGAGCATTAGGGTTGTTGAGACTTGAGAATTAGGGTTATTGAGCAGCTCGCTTCTCATCTTTAGCATCTTTCTCAGCTTCCAACTGCCCTTCTTCTCATCTTTAGCATCTTTCTTAGCTTCCAACAGCCCCTCTTATCATCTTTATCACCCTCATGGCTCCTCTTCATGAAGCCTTTCACAAGCATTGTGTAGCTTTTGAAAGGGTGAAGGATAAGTCCAATGTTTGTAGGTGGCATTGCAAGTATTGTGGAAGGATACAAACATCTAGTGTGACTTGACTTCTCATCCATCTATGCAAATTGGGTGGAGAATGCTCTCCGTGCAATGGTATTCCCAATGATGTTTATGAAGAATGTCGCAAGAAATATCTTCCATTGAAGAGGAGAGAAGGCTCTCTTCCCCAACATGAAGTGGTCTCACCGGATCATGACGATATCGAAATAGATAATGCTCCATCCATTTCTATTGCTTCATCTGCATCCATAATGAGTTCACATGAATGTGAGGAAGGAACAAGTCTTCCAAAGAGAAATAAGGGAGTATGTGAAAGTGGTTCCTCTCGACAACCTACCCTTGCACAATTATCGGATGGAGTATTGAGGACATTGGCTTTTCTTAAAGAAATGCAAAGAGTGGCTAAAATTGAAATTGCAAGAACCATCATTGAGTGTAATCTTCCCTTTAATATGCTTTGTTTGGATCAATGGAGGTGTATGATAAGAGCCATAGCTAATGTAGGACCTTGTGAGGGATGGTATGGTGTTTCCAACAATGATATGCGCACAAAGAAATTGGATGAGGAAAAAGCAAGAATTCATAAATCTTTGGAGCCCGTGCAAGCCGGTTGGGCCAAATATGGATGCTCCATTCTCTCCGATGGATGGAGTGATCGTAAAAAGAGAGGGATTATCAATATCCTTGTCTCTTGCCCTCTTGGTACCTACTTCTTACGAGCGGTGGATGCAGGAGCAAGAGGCAAAAAAGTCACTAGAAGCTTTATTTATTCACATATCCGGCAAGCCATACTTGAGGTAAGTTTCCGAATTCATTCTTCAAATTTCATTCATTAAAATTCAGATTTTGCATTCTAGATTATATGTAAAATCATAAATATGTGTGCCATGTAATATATATGCAATATATACTATTATGAAATTTGAATCATGATATATGAATGACTAATATTCAGCATGCTAATTGTTTTTGTTTCCTTTTATAACTTGTCATAGGTTGCTCATCAATATGTTATTCAAGCCATTACAGACAACGCATCAAATTGTGCTTCTATGGGAAGGAAGCTAGAGCAAGAGTTTCCATCTATAATGTGGAGTCCTTGTGCCATTCATTGCCTTGATCTTCTTATGGAAGACATTGGCAAATTAGAGTGGGTGAAGAGCATTACATCAAAGGCCATCTCCATTGTGGACTTCATAACTGCTAAGGTGAGGATGCTTGCTATATATCGCTCATATTCAGATTTGAAGCTAAAAAAGCCATCAAAGACAAGATTTGCAGCCATGTGGATACTTTTAGACAGTCTTTTTGAAGTCCAAAATAAACTTCAAAAGACGGTTGTTTCAGAAGAGTTCAAGGAATGGTTGGATGGAGAACCCATTGCCCAACAACAGGAGGCAAAGGCTATGCAAAGATTGTGTTTGAAAGAGTCTTTTTGGAGAAGTGTTCATGGTCTTGTCATCGCTATACTACCACTGTATAAAGTTCTACGCATGACTCATATGGAGGGAGCAACAATTGGTGTACTTTATCACTTCATGAAGGAGGCAATAAATGAAATTCAGAAGTGCACTATCCTTGATGAATCGGTTGATCCGTCATGGTAAGTACAAGTATGAACTTGTTACTTTAAAGTTTAAAAACTTCATGAATCGTGTCATTAAAAATTATGATATTTGATGCTCTTTGCTCATCAATGTGTGTTTCTTTTTCCTATCTTTTATAGTGATATTTTGGAGAGCACACCTAAAAGGGATAACCTTCTCTACTTGATTGAGAAGAGGTGGAAGTGGATGAAGCGCCCGATTCATGGTTTTGATGCTCTCTTACATCCAGCTTTCAAAGAGCCATCCTTATTTATGGACTCTTCACTCTTGGAAGATAGAGACACATATCTTCCAAAGATTCTCTCATCGAATGATCATGGTAAATTTCTACAAGATTTTATTAATTATAATGACCAACTGGGTAGTGCATTGGCTTCATCCTTAGTTTGGAAGAGAGATTCATTGGTGAAACCCCTCTTTTGGTGGGAGAGTTTTGGCTATTAAATGCCAACACTACAGAGATATGCTTTTGAGCGTTCTTGCACAAGTATGCATTCTTACTCTTGCTTTTAACTTTTTCATATATGATTTATGAATCATATTTCATGATTATTGATGTTATGTTATTTTTTGTTTTAAGAATGCCAACACTACAGAGATGTGCTATGCGCGTTCTTGCACACGTATGCATTCTTACTCTTGCTTTTAACTTTTTCATATATGATTCATGAATCATATTTCATGATTATTGATGTTATGTTATTTTTTGTTTTAGGATTGCTCATTAGGAGCTTGTGAGAGAAATTGGTCAGCCTATTCTCTCATACATACTAAGATATGCAACAAGCTCAACACTAAGCCATTGGGGAGACTTATTTATTGTCTCTCTAACCTACGGATGCTTCGTTCCATGCATGAAATGCCCATGGCACGTCAGGTGAAAATTTAAGCATTCAATTTAAACTTTAGACTTTTGATTGCTGAATTTTTATGTTTTTTTCCAACACATCATATGTCATCATGTAATATACTAACATGTTTAGTTTTTGTTTTTGTTTGACTAGATGAATGTAGATAGTCTTAAGCTTTCCATTGAGACACTAAAAGGTATTCACAGAGAAAGAAATGAAGAAGAAAAAAATATTTCCGTGAACTTTATGTAGAGCTTGAGAAGATTGATCGGAGAGTGAGTCGCACACGATCTCACTCAAAGGTCATAGTTCGTGGTTCAGAGTCCCATCAGAGGCATGGAAGCTCCACTATTGCATATTCATCATGGCGTGGATCGAGTAGTAGATCTACTCCATCAACTATGGAAGAGAAGAATGTGGTCATTGACACAGATCTTAGAGAGTCATCGTATGATGATAATGGCAACATTCTTAGTGACGGGGATTAAGAGAAAGCATCTATTGCTTCTTCTATTGGAGATGATGGAGATTCATGTAGTGATCATCACTATGATAATTGATCATGAAATATAAGATTAGATTTCGTATTGTACCTTGGATTTTGGAAATTCGAGTTTGCAAAATTGACAATGTATTTTGAAGATGTTACATTTGTTAGTGTTTACTTGTTTTACTTGACACATGTATCATGTATAATGTTATGACTTATGTAAATGAGAAATGTGCTTCTTGAATCTTGTTTTGAATTAAATTGAATCGTGATTCTTGAAATTTTCATCCAATTCTCATTGGTGATTCTTGAATGTATGCAAATACCAAAGTTAAAAATTGAAATGCTGAAATTTGAATTGTCAAGACTCAAATTTATGAAGTTGTGCAACGTGTTGTGTGACATATATAATAATGTTATTATTTTTGTGTGTGTGTGTGTGAATGTGTGTGTGTGTATATATATATATATACACCATGGTTGTTAGCAACGTTTTAGCAACGTCGAAGGCAACGTGTTGCTAACGCGTTAGCAACATAGCAACGTTTTGGCCTAGACGTTGCTAAAACGTTGCGAACGTGTTTTTTTTTTTTTTTGTTTTTTTGTTAATATTTTGGTAGTCTACACATCCTATAGCTAAGATATGATGAAATGCATGCTTTTAAACATATAAATAAATATACACACATATATATATAATGAACTAAAAGTAGATATGCGACATGTAGTATGTATACTACACATGCATACATATATTCATACATATTACATATGTAGATGCATACATACATGCATGCATACATACATGGTTGCATGCATGCATGCATACATAAATGCTTGCATGCATGCATGCATACATACATACATATTACATACATACATACATACATACATACATACATACATACATACATACATACAAGTAGATACATACATACTTGCATATTACATACATACACATGCACATTTGTAATTATATACATACAAACATACCTACATAGTATAGTATATGATAGACATGGACATTATAGTATAGATTATTGAGTCTAGATTAGTCCCTGCACAATTCAATATTCACAATTCAATATTCACAAGTGATGTCCGTGCTAAGTAGTGAGATCAATCATCATAGAAGACTACCCTTGGCTTTGAAGGGCCAAGGCCATGCATGAAAATTTAGTCTAAGCTCTATAATTGCATAAGGAGATCAAGAATATGGAAAA
This sequence comes from Ceratopteris richardii, assembly GCA_020310875.1. NCBI lineage: Eukaryota > Viridiplantae > Streptophyta > Polypodiopsida > Polypodiales > Pteridaceae > Ceratopteris > Ceratopteris richardii. The sequence continues at coordinate 79,860,787 of CM035426.1, forward strand.
TCCAAAATATTTGGCTAGCTCAAGGTGATAAGGCCTATAAAGAAAATCATACATAAATAAATGTATGCACTTTTATAGCTTTTTATGTCTTCCTCATTATCCATGTTTTTTTATTTCATTTATCATACATTTTTGACCAAATTTTGAATAGTTTCTTATCCCTCCTAAGGACAATATAGTTTTGGATTACAAAAAAAATATGCATGCAAAGCAACGTGTTGCGAACGTCGCAACGTTGCGAAGTTGCGGTTGCGAAGTTGCGAACCGTTCGCAACGCGTTGCGATGCAACACTGATATACACACACACACACACACACACACATATATATATATATATATATATATATATATATATATATATATATATATATATATATATATATATATATATATATATATATATATATATATATATATATATATATAATGTATCGTACATATCATATGCATTGTACGCCGAAATCTTAGTACGATCCCGTACCGTACGTGAACTTTACTGGACGCATCGTATTGGACAGGACATGACTACATTGATCCACATGCTCTCTACTGCTTCCATGAGATTCACAATGGGAGACTTCCTTCTTGAGCTCCTCCTTTCCTCTTTTGCTTGTTGGCTTTTTTTTCGTATATGAATTTAATGTCAATGGCTCAAAATGCTCCCTAGAGCTTAGCACATTAACATTGTGGTCTTCACACCATCCTCAACATCAACAATGGTGCTTCTTGCACCTAACAAGGCTTTCCATTCCTCTTGGGATGCTCTTATTTGCCTTTACATAGGCTTGCCACTTTCTTTGGTTGTCTTACTAGCCTCGATCTTTCACTAGACCTTCACTTGGTCTTTGGTGATTCTCTCACTTAACAAGGCTTACCATTCCTCTTGGGATTGTCTTACTTGCCTTTACATAGGCTTGCAACACTCTTTAGTGGTCTTACAAGCCTTTACATAAGCTTGCTACTCTATTTGGTGGTCTTACTAGCCTCAAACTTTGACTAGACCTTTCCTTGGTCTTTGCTTGGAACTTACCATTACACACAATGTGGATTTTCTTCAGCCCTTCTCTTTGCAAATGCACTTCTTTAACTTCTTCAAATACAGCCAATCTGTCACACTTCTCTCGGGCGACTCTTCCTTCTAGCCTTTCACTTGCTTGTGGCCCCTTGCAACCTTGGGGAATCTCTTTATATACTTATCGAATCTTCAAAACTTTATGGAAGCCCTACTTTGGAGTCTTCTACTCCAGGTTTATTTGGAAGCTTAATCCTACGCTTCAACCTTCTTCGATGTCTTCATCTTCTCAAAATGGTCTTCAAATGGATGGAAGCACGCTCGAAGTTTTGATGGCAACTTTTTTTACTTCTTGCAATCTTCAAATCTCGCTTTGCTTGTATTCAAATCCTTAAAATCTTCAAAAGTCTTCTTATGGACATCCTTGCTTTGACCACCTTCAGGTTTGGCTCCAATCTTCAAGTCATCAAAACGTCAAGTGTTTGACAACCTTTTAGCTTGGGCTCCTTCCTTCGCTTTGGTCCAAGCTTTGTGTCCTTGCTTCGTCCAAGCTTTGCCCACATTGCTTTGGCTAGTCCAAATGTGTGCATTGAATTCACTTGCTATAAATCAACTCAGAGAGTCAAATTCTTTTAGTTATCATAGCATGAGCACACTTATAGTTTCTTTTGAAACTTTACCTCAATGGATTTTATCAACAACAAACAGCATCCACAAACTTCATACATAGCAGCGTTGCATTTTATCAATCTTCATCACATCCAAATATGTGTGCTTCCAGCTTATCCATAGTTGAACATGAGCAACTTTTATGCTACAATATCATGCCAACAATCCACACAAGCATTTATACAAATCACCAATAATTCAAACATATATTCAGCCCACTTTATGCGAATTCATTTGACTACATAAACCTGAAAATATTCACCTCGTATAGATTTTACAATACAGTTTATTACTCATCCACAAATCATTAAACATGTATATATACTCTCCTTGACCACATGTCCATACATTCTTGCATGTTATACATCAATCATCAACTCTAAATTCAATTTATATTCAGCCTAAGCATGTTGTCCTAAAATGTCATACATCTTGAGCATAAACTTCACAAGCATGCATACATAAGCATATAATGCTATCCTCAAGCTTACATATAAGCTTTAATTCATTCCATTGAACCCAATATCAAAAGCAAGCATAAAATGCTCATATACAACTACATGTAGTTGGGCATCCAAGATTCTTTGCTTGAATCTTCTTCTTGTATAGGCTTCTCATAAGGCTTCATTCAAGTAATTAGTATCATTTATAGCAAGATTCAATGATCAACCATATGTAGAGAGTAGGACAAGATAGTGTATGACTTCAAATAACATAAAGCACAAAAAAAAGAAAAAAAAATCTTACATACAAAAGCTTCACCTCTATAACGCATGAGTGTTGCACACTCCATATAGAATCGTAGGCTCATAGCTCCAAGCTTTCCTTTGCTTTCCCAGAGTCTTCTCCAAATGCTCTTCTCTATGCCACCATGTGCTCCAATAACAATGCTCTAATACCAAATGTGGAGAAATTTCACTCCAATATGCACCGCAGAAATTATCGAACCTCTTCTAGAAACTGCCTTGTTATATACCTCCTCACTAAAACCTGATTCGGTCACAATTCAGAAATCCAATGAATCTGAAAATTTGTTCACACACAGTAAACATAACCAGCTTTTCTAACAAGCTAAAGATCACTCCATTTGGAGTTCATATGACCATGCAGGTAACAGTCTAAAGATAAAATACCTATAAACTCAGGTTAATCAAAAAATTGAGGTTCACAAGAAATGTTCCCAATAACCACTGAAGATGGATCTAGCAGAGATATTACACTGGAGAGAGTATGAGAGATAAGCTTTCCAACAAGATATTATATGCATTAAATGGATATCTACATAGAGAGAAATCACCTTTACAAGGTGGCTGTGTACAGAAAGGTATGCCACTGGAATACGTATGTGCTTTGTAGCACACTATTGACGGCACTTCTGATATCCATTGGTGAGAGAATGATCAGCACATGCTTCTACATCATCTTCTTGTCATCTCCACAAATGGTCACGTCCAAAAGCCTTCTATATATAGAGATATGAGCATCGGAGTTTGTGTCTCTTCACCTTCCCTTGCATCTTCTCTCACCTCTTCACCTTTCACTTCTTGTCCTTTGTCCGTTCATTTTCGTGGGTGACTTTTCGTGCTCCAAATCACTCCATATGAATAAGGTTGTGCCTTTTTTGAGTATTACATCCATAGTACAAAGTAGAGATTTAAATCTTAGATTTAAATCGGGATTTAAATCGTTTGAATCGTAGAGGGTTTTTTTTTTTTTTTTAATCGAGGTTTTTATTCATCAAGAGAGATTTTTATTTTTTTTCTTATATTTGAGGTATGCACAATCCCTAGTACATTTAGTGCCAAAAACACATAAAATACCTACTCTAGAAGTTAGAACCCTTCCCCATTACATGATACATCATTACAATTTACATCGATGAGTCATACATCGTAGAACTTAAATGAATGGCAAATCATGAACATCATATCTACATTGCAATTTACACCATAAATGAGATAGTGATCAATGACATTTCATTACACGAATGATAAAAAGTAAAAGATAACATGAATTTCAATAGCTGAACGCACAAAAACCATAGAATAAGTGGCAATGTCATACAAAAAAGCATAGAGTGATCACTATCACATGATAGACTATAATCTAAGATGTCTAATGAGTCATGAGTCATGACTCCTCAATTTCATCCATGAATTCATCATCGATGGGATCCTCATCAAATGTACTAGCCCATAATGATGTACTATCTGACTCTGAATGTCCAAACTAAGCTACAATCGCTGCAGCGTCTGGGCCAAGATCATCTCGGATAGAAGACGAGGCCGATAATCTATTCCTCCTTTTTGTATGGAATAGAGCCCATGTGCTCCAATTCCTCTCTGCAGGTCCTATACTACAATCTTGCAAAAGTATCCGCAAGGCAAGTTTTCTCTGCGATTCACACATAATTAAATTATTTAAACTTGATTCTTTGATAATAAGATAAAATATTATTTACTAAAAAATCACTCACCAATATAGGAGTACTAACTCCATATTTCTCCCACCATGTGACAGGAGAAAGCAGATTCTCTCATAGCCGTACCGTAGGCTTCCCAAAATATTTCTCCATGCTACGGACCGCACTCTCTCATCCTCCAACTGAGACAAGAGTGTTACATCACCACCTGTCCATCCTTCGATGTACTCAATCCAGCTATCCTCAAGAATCTCGTTTGTGCATTGCTCCTCACTCCTCCACAGTGGATGAAGAATATGAGCAACTCCATGGATTGGTTTATGAAACCAATCCCATCGACTTTGGACAGCATCACATAAACCCTTCTTTCTATTAAAAGAATTAAAAAACATATGTAAGTAATTATCTAGACTATAATCATACAAATTAAAATGAACATAAACAAATAGAGAATTGCAATAAACTTACTCTTCCCCTGAAAGTCCATTGACTCGCTGGATGCAATCTTGTATACGGTTGATGTACTCGTATACAAGGCCAAGAGTGCTACCCTCCATATCTGTAATGCGGAGCACAATGTATACATGCTGAATAGCAGCTACCAATATCTCCCAAAGTTCATCCTCTCCCATGACAAGAGATGAAAACTTTATGAAGAGAGAATTTCATGCTCTAACTTCAAATACTTGATACCATTCTTCTGAAACACATGTGCGCAAAAGACCCTTCCTCATTCTCAAGACTCTATCAACAACTATGTACATGTAACAAAAACGGGTGAGAGAAGGTTTTTGGAAATCTAAAGAGTGAGTGCGGAAAGTGTTGAGGACTTTAGGGCGCCTAGTGACAAACTTCACTATAAATTTGGCTTTATCTAGGATGGTTCTTACCCATGGAATTCCCCCTATGTCTTCCATGAGTAGATCTAAGCTATGTGATGCACAAGGTGTCCATTTGATTTTGGGATACATATCCTCAACCATACACCCCATGGACACATAGTTAGCCCCATTGTCGGTCACAACTTGCACCACATTTTCACTCCCCACATCCTCAATGGCTTTTTGAACATGTGAATTGGCCAGTAACCACTGTGCCAGGTGCATGTGCAGGTATGGCACATAAGAACATTCTGCCCTTGCATGAGGAGACAAGAATGTTGTAAACATTCCTCTTCCTCATGTCTGACCAGCCATCACATAGAATAAAGCAGCCATACTTTTCCCATGAGCTCCTCAATGACAACATTTCTGTCTAAACTAATGTCTTTTGTTTGGAGAGCTCAGAGGTACGTAAGACTTGCCCCGATGGACCCTCCCAAGGATAGCCAATCCTACTCACAGCCTTCATGTCCCTCTTCCACGCAAGTGTGTTTGCCACATTGAATGGGATATCACATTCAATGAAGAGCTTGGTTATCTCTCGGGTTGCTTCATTCATTGATTGTTTCTGTATTCCAACCCTCATGCTACCTTTCACAAATATATTGCTCTCTGGAATCTTGGGTCTAGGATCCTCAGAGATGTTCACTGAGCTAATGCTCTCAGTGCGGGGCCTTTTGGATGAACTAGGGGTATAATCAATGACATCAACGGGATTGGTTTGCTCATTGCTATGTGACAATGAAGATGAACCAATTGGCATCTTACCCACCCCTTCGCTTAATTGAAGTTGAGCAGTTAGCTCCTCAACAATCCTTGGAAGAATAGAAGTGCATTTTCCAATGCCTCCATCTTTTAAGCCAAGGAGATGAGTTTTGATACGAGATGCAGTGCCCGTGTAAACCCCCATGCAATAGTTGCATTGCCATGTGTTCTTGCCAAGCTCTTTCACATGGTTGCGAATAACATTAGGAGTTCTTCTCATGATGATAAAACTCTCTATAGTGTTGAGATTCCAAGGTAGGCTGGCTACTAATTACTCAAGACTCAAGAGGGCCGAGGCAAGCTGAATACTCAAGACAAACTCGAAGGCTCTCTCTCTCTCTCTCTCTCTCTCTCTCTCTCTCTCTCTCTCTCTCTCTCTCTCTCTCTCTCTCTCTCTCTCTCTCTCTCTCTCTCTCTCTCTCTCTCTCTCTCTCTCTCTCTCTCTCTCTCTCTCTCTCTCTCTCTCTCTCTCTCTCTCTCTCTCTCTCTCGTGAGAGGAATGTTGTGCTCAGACAGGATCTCTGGCAGCTCTACATTAGTCAGACATGGCACACACCACACATGGGATCGAGACTATCGCACTATCGAGACCAGTTCATAGACATACTAGCTGACGGTTTCATCCAGCGACCACGCTACATGGATACTCACATGCTATAGGATATCGGGCCCCGAGACTTCACCGACACCAGATTGCGGAGATCCAGGCTTGTGACCATCGCGCCATGGAGGAGAGACGATCCCAGATGATGGCCGATCCCGTTGCAGCCATCAGGGTGGCCCTGACTCCACCTCCACCTATGTATCACATATTACATCCCACCCACTAGCACAGGATGGAGCTAGTTAGTCGTTTTAGATGCATTCTCATGGTTGTTGTACTACCCTTTTGCATATAGACTATCATAGATATCGCACTCCATACACCCCCCACCACTTTCATGGGTATCCCCACATGCATACTACGGAGATCTATATCAGCTTAACCAGTTTCTTTTCAGCACTTTTATCTTTTCTGATTGACAGAAGATACACCCATGTACATCGATTTGTCTCATAGGCCGAGTTCGGCCTCCTAATAGACGTAAAAACACTTTCTTTCTTTCTTTCTTTCTTTCTCTCTCTCTCTCTCTCTCTCTCTCTCTCTCTCTCTCTCTCTCTCTCTCTCTCTCTCTCTCTCTCTCTCTCTCTCTCTCTCTCTCTCTCTCTCTCTCTCTCTCTCTCTACAGAAGAGCGCGTCAGACCCCGCGTCAAAGCGCGTCAGACCCGCGCGTCAGAGAGAGAGAGAGGGGAGCAGCCCCCCTCTTTCTTCATCTCGAGGGGAGGGTGAGGAAGGGGACCCTCTCCTTGAGCTTTCCAGCACCCTTCTCCTCACTCCCTTGTCTACAGCAACAACATGGAAGGCAGGAAAAGCTTTGCCTCTGCCCTGTTGCACCAGCCGCTTTCTATACCAGCCCCAGTCAACAAACAAACAGCATGGGAGTCTTACTTACTCCAAGAACTGAAGAAACTCCAAGGAGAAATGGCAGCAATGAAGCAGGAAATTAATAAGAAAGATGAACAAATAGCCAGATTGCAACAAAAGCTTGATGAAACACCACAAGGAAACAGCCAGCAAACAGGAGCTGAATCGGCAACACAATTATCCGAGGTAAAACTATCCAGCTCTACACATTTTTCAAAAGAAGTAATGTCTTTGGTAAAGGAGCAGGAATTGGTGGACAGCAACAAGAAAGTTATCAGGATTGGAGGCCTCCCCCTAGGATGGGACAGAGAGGACATCGCACCCGAGTTAAAAGATGACTGCATCCTTGAAACAGAAGTACTAGAAGCGCAACTAACCAAGGTGGTCCCCTTCATCAATCTAGGGTCTCCGGTCTTCATCACACCCAAAGGAACTCAGGCAAGGGTAAGCTATTTTGACATGTCAGATAAGATAGCTGTCATGAAGCAAGCAAAGTCACTACAAGGTACTAAAGTATGGATGGCAGATGAACTCACCCCACTTCAACTTAAAAATCGACCAGAAGAGTTAACTAAAGTCAGAGAAGCCAGGAAGAATGGAAAGTGGGCAGTATACAGAGGCGGTCAAGCTATTATCAGAGATTTCCATACCCATACCACATAGGAAGAAACAGCTATCTCCCTCATTTGTAATATATATTGATGTAATTTTGAAACTCTTATGAGTCATAAGAGTGCTTTGGAAGCCACATCCCCCCCCCTTTTATTTTGATTTTTCCCTTTTATTATAGCCCCTTGAGGGCTTCCCCCCCAAGTGGAATGTAATGTTTTGATGTACCTGATCGGTCCCATAGGTCGACTTCGGCCTCCCGTGGACGTTAATATATCTTTCTTTCTTTCCCTCTCTCTCTCTCTCTCTCTCTCTCTCTATCTCTCTCTCTCTCTCTCTCTCTCTCTCTCTCTCTCTCTCTCTCTCTCTCTCTCTCTCTCTCTCTCTCTCTCCCCCCCCCCCCCAATGAAGAAGACTCAAGAGGCCAAAGCTTCAAACCTGTGCGCTCAAAAAACGAGAAGACTCCAAATCGGCGACGATCTAAAATAAACCCTTCGAAATTTTTTTGCCACAAATCTGCATAAAAAATCGTTGTTTGCGATTTAAATCGCGGTGGCGATTTAAACGATTTTTTTTTTTTTATCGCACGATTTTTTTAACTATGATTACATCCCTCCAATCATAATTTGGCTTTTACCAAAGCCATAACTAAATTTGCACCATTGCTTCAACACTCTTCTTTATTGTTATGAGTGCACTCTCTATATTTTCAAGACCTAGCCTTCACTTAACCTTACAAAACATACATAAATTAAGAAGAGGTAAATGATGAGAAGTGAGTATGCGTCAAGCCTCACAATCGGAGATTGCACAAGTTCCAGAACTTTCAATAGGAGGAAATGTCTCATCAAAACTAATGCCTCTCTCTTGAGCATAACCTTTAGCAACAAGTCTAGCCTAATATCTATCAATTGTCCCATCACGCTTATGTTTCAACTTGTATACCCATTTAGTGTCAATGGTCTTTTGGCCTTAAGGCAAATGACATAAAGAACAAGTACTATTCTTCATACCAACATCATATTTGGATTGCATAAAAGCCATCCAATTTTTTGAATTATGTGCTTAATTAAAAGAAACAAACTCATTCTTATCACAAAGACTACAGGCAATCATTGCATAACAATCTGATGCAAAGGAAGCACTATGAGATCTTGAATGAGTACGATATGAAAAAGGTGCATCTATTTGCTCTCTTTCAAAGTCTTCACCAATCATTTAGGCATAGTTTTTTGCCTCTTTTGTGTCAACCCTCTCATTAACAAGTGTATCATGCATCAAAAATGGAATGATATGCATCATTATTTGGAACATGTAAAGGCTGAGAAATTGCCTCATTTGGAAAAGAACCCACTTGATTGTCCACATGTAGAAAGAGGAAGCAAAGTGTCATACACATCCCTCGAGCTAGCTCATGTCTCCTTCGTACATGAAAGAAAGGGTTGAATTGCATCTTCCAAAAAAACAATATCACATCTAACCAAAATGTGTTTAGTCTCTGGATGGTATAGACAATACGCTTTGCTTTCCGAATTGTACCCAACAAAACTAGATTTTACTACTTTATTCAGTTTTCTGCATTGTTGTTCAGGCATTAATGTATATGCAAGACAACCAAAGACACGCAGATGAGCAACAGATGGCTTGCGACCATGCCAAACCTCATATGCAGTGATCGATTGTAGTGCTTTGGTAGGACACCTATTAAGTACATATGTTGCACACATCTTAGTCTCAAGCCAAAAGCTATGTGGTAAAGTCTTACTTTAGATCATACGCCTTGACATTTCCATGAGAGACGTATCCTTTATTTAAGCAACTCCATTTTGTTCCGGTGTATACAACACTTTACACATGTTTTATCCTGCCCTTGGTCAGAAATGCATTAAACTCCCTCGATCAGAAGGGAGGGTTCCATTTTACATGCTTATAGATTTTCAGCCATAAAGAGGAACTATTCAAAGCACGTAAATACTAAGCACTTTGAGCTTTGCTTTCAATGAATAAACCCATGCATGCCTAGAAAAATCATAAATGAAAGTCACTAAGTATAGGTAATCCCAAATGAAGGTGTCTGCATAGAACCACGGACATCAATATAAACATACTACAAATTATGAGCAGCTCTAATTGAACCATCTTATGGGAAGGAGGAATGCTATATTTTGCCCAAAATATAGCCTTCATAGCCATGTTTAGAGGGGCCTCAAGTTTAGGCATAGAGGATACCATCTCAGATTTATCCAGGCCAAGCAAACTAGCAAAATTCAGACGACCAAAGCATGCATGCCAAAGCTTTGCATATGAGATAGCTTGAGAATCATGACCTACACATGCTGAGTCATTCACAAATTTCGCATAATCTCACAACATAAAATGCCAAAAGCAATAATAACATCGCTATTCAAGAGATCATGAATTTTATATCTGTCATCAACAAATTTGACAATCAAGCCAACTTTGGCTAATTCTGAAACTCATAGCAGATTTTTCTTGATCCCTCGCAAAATCTTGATCCCGAGCACATATAAGGCATATAACAATGTGAAAGAGTTGCCATGAGCAGTAGTCAGAATGATCTTTCTGACTCCCATTATAGGATAAGAGAAATTGTTAACACATGTGACGGTATTCCCTGTAGAAGAAGGCTCAATTGAAGTGAAGAAACTACACTGCGAGGTATTATGTTTTGGTTGCACCATTATCAAAGTACCAAGCATCAGAGTCTACTACAGACATACACTACTCATGTGAAGATGGGTCATAGCTGCAAACAGTAGTAAATGCCCATTCTTCATTTTGAACAAGATTCGTAAAATCTTTTTTAGATGTGAAGGCTTTTGCGGCATCCATTCCAACCTCTATCTTCTTTGCCTCCTTCGCAACCACTTTAGGACAACTCTTTATGACATGATCATTTTCCTTACGATACTCACAAAACTATTTCTGCTTTTCTCTTTTCTTGTCATCTTTGTGTTCCTTCTTTGACTCTGCGGCATTCGCAAATTTCTCCTTACTAGAAGATGAGCTCCATTTACCTTTGCCCTTTTGACTATAACTAAAAAAGCTTGATCTTCAACTCTCATAATTGACCTATTTCACCTAGACTAATCTCCTTGCAACAAAACAGAGAATTATCTCCTCAAAGGTTAAGGCATTCATAATGCCTTCTATCATCAAACGAAGAGTAGAAGCAAAACTCTGATATGAATCTAGAAGACCATTAAGAAAACAGAGAATTAACTCCTCAAAGATTAAGGCATTCAAATTGGCTTCTGGTGGTTGGGCCTCTCGCCTCTTGAGGCGGGGGCGAGGGTTCAACCCTTGGCAGCAACATGTAGGGACATATGAATCCCAGAAACTGTTGTATGTGGCTGTTGGCCACCGTTTGACCATCCCCGCGGTAGTTGTGACCGCCGTTCAACCCAGTCTTGTAAACCCCTGCTCTTGTGGGATAAGGGGGGTCCCATGGGTACTATGCCCTTCCTTGTTGCAATTTCAAAGTTAAAGTCCGGGGGAGTAGGCCTCGACCGAACCTCCATTTTAAAAAAAAATTGGCTTTCATCATCAAACAAAGAGTAGAAGCAAAACTCTGATATGAATCTAGAAGACCGTTAAGAACAATATGCTCAAGTGAACTGTCTAGCAAAACTTCATGAGCAAAAATCAACTACTCTCTCCAATCTTTGATCTTTGTCAAAAAATTGTCCATAGAATCTCCTTCAGTCATAATGCTCACTCTCTAACTATTTTCATAGTAAGCAATACGAACCTCATTTCTTGCTTGGTATAACATTGTAGCAGTATCCCTAACATCTTTTGTTGTCTTGCAAGAGTGAATATGAGGGATAATGGCAAATTTGACAGACAAGCCTATCAATGCATGTGTTTGTGCATCTCTTCTATCCCAATGAAGTTGCTCTTCAATAGGTGCAACAAGAGCTTCAGCACCACCAAGAAATTGAAGATCATCATCTTCAAACACCATCTGGATCATCTTCAATAATTGTATTTGCAAGTGTAGTAAGACATTTTTCAACACCCTCTACAATATTCCACAACTTTTTTTCTACCAATATGACTCATCATTTATGCGCACAATGGGTAATCAGTACCATCCAATTTATCCTCAACAACCAACATACGAAATACATCATTGCTTTCAACCATGGCCAACAATTAAATACTCTAATGCAAAAACTTGATTGTATCTCAAAAAGTTGAATAGAAATACAATGTAAAGCTCTACTAAATTTGTGGTAGAGTTCAAGACACTTACAATAGGGAACGAAAACTTGTATATATATTTTTCACAACGAGATTACCTGCAGACTCGTTGTGATAGTGTGTTTGAAAACTGTGACAGAAGGGGTGTTGACGATGCCCTAGATACCAATTATTGAAGTTTGAAGTCTACACAAGGAGATGAACATTACAAGGAACAAGAAGAATCTTGAAGCACAAGACAATACATAATGTATTACCAAGTGAATATACAAAGATAAGTGACCCTTTAGTAGGGTTATAGGAATATATAAAAGTCGGAGGGGGGGGAGGGAGGGGAAAAACAAAAACTCCTAAAGAGGGGAAAAAAAATGCCCCGATGGTCTTAACTGTATTCACACACATCACTATCGAAATATATCAACAACACCAATTTGAAATTCTTTTCTTAAAGGAGTTTCTTCCTAAGAATGAAGAAGAGAGGAACTAGTATGAGTGAGATAGGATCACACAAAGAAGTAGACCACTACCCATCTACATATCCCACTATAGAGAGATCATCCTAAAACTTAAACTTGACGATTTTTCAGAAAACCAAGGGGTTTATGAGAGGCTTAGACAAAGCCATCAAGATGGAAGTAAGCAGAAACATACCTAAGACATTTGAAGAGGCTGTCAAGTACGCCAGATATATGAGGACCGTAACCATCCTCAATACACTCCTATGGAGACGGATCATCCCCTTAAACGTATTAGCATGACTAAGTTCAAGAAAAGGATAATGATGTGGAAAAACAAGTTCTTTATTAAAAAACAAAAGCCACTACCCATTGACCAATATGAAAGGCCGATCTGATAACCTATGCTTTCGGTGCTTGTCTCCTAATCATGCACAATGAAACTATACACTTTGTAAGGGGGAAGAGAAGAAACGAGGACAAAGGACTAGTACGGTCCCTGACAAGGGCATAAAGATGATCCACCTTGTGGAGATACTATAGATACATGGCATCTCTAGATGCGAGGAGGTGGCAATGATGCATGAGGACATAGAGCACATTTGTCGCTTGACTCAATCATTGAGGTCATCGAAGTCTAGACCACATGATTTGATTAAGTTTGTTGATTTTCTAAGTCGAGGATGTGACCCAAGAGGCTTACCCGCTCAAAAGGCAGAATCTATCTCTCGCTTCATCTTCCAAGGTCAACCAAAGATTGTGGTCAACTGACCCGGAGGAACAATGCGGTGAGATAGCCAATGCCCCGGATGTGACACTGGAGTATGTGCGGACTTGGAACCCAAGGGCTCTGCACCGGCTAAATTGCACGCCCGACGTGTTCCCGAAAAAGGAACACCATACCCACAAGGAGAGTCGGCTCATAAGACGAGTTTGCAAACCAGTTCAAAGTCTCCCATCTCCTCACTGGAAGCAAGTGAAGCTATACCCTTACCTTGAAGCGACAAAGTTCTAACAAACAATACGCACCAAAAATCGTCATCTCCCTTTAATCAAAGGTCGAGACAAGAATAACCAAAAGGGGTCGGATGGGAGAATGACATCCTTTCCCCCCGAAGAGGATAAGTCAAGTTTCAAATAGAACTTTCATATATTTAGGTATAGCTTCACCTAGGAAGGAAGCAACCAAGACTTACTTAGCTACTCCCCCCCTAGAGTGCGGACTAGGTTTAACCCATTGGGCCAAACGCACTCAGCGATCCTCCCCTCCAAGGAGGATAAGGGTCAAATCCGAGGGAAACATGGAGCCAAACTCCAACCATTGAATTATGTCGCCAATAAGAGAATTCAGCCACCTCCCCCTAAGAGCTTCCACCGCCACACTCCACCATCACATGCGATAGGGAACCATACCTCTTTACCTCAACGCAAAGGGGGCATATGCTCTTCCCTCTCCCTTTAAATCTCTCCGCCATGTATAGACCCCTATTCTAGCAAGCTTTAGCATGCGATCTACAGTTGGACTAAGCGAATAACTACAAGCACTTCTATGCAAGTATCCCGTGATTCTGTTAAATTAGAATCCAAATAGAGACCCAACGCAACAGAATAATTGCTACGTTCCCACTTCGCCCAAACATCATATCTGAGCGAATCCCGACGGTCCTAGTGTGTTCACACATATCACTACCTAAATATATTAACAAATCCCCCCTCGGAGTGATGTGGTGAACAAGGAGTTTGCACTCATGTATAAGGAAGTGCCAAACTATGTGGAATCAATCCACAAAAGGAAGTAAGCCCAAAGCTTTGTGAAAAGCTTCAAATTTCTCCCTAAGCAGAGCCTTCGTGAAAAGGTATGCAATGTTCTCCTGCGTGGACACATATACCAAGCTGATCTCTCTAGCAAAGAACCACTCCCTGACATAATGATAATGCACCTCAATGTGTGAGCATAAAACACAGGGTTCCTCGTAACTGCCAATGCTCTCTGACTGTCAGTGAAGATGGTGGTGGAAGAAGATTGATCAACACCTAAATCAGCCATAAGGCGTCTAAGCCACACACACTCAACAGTCGTTGTGAAAGTTACCCTATACTAAGCCTCACAACTAGAAGTGGCCACAGTAGGTTGCGTCTTGCTCAACCAAGATATACACGAGCTACAGACATGAAGCAAAAGCCACTAGTGGACACACGAGTGACATAGCAACCAGCCCGATCAAAGTAAAAAAAAAAAACATGTAAATCTAGCAATAGTGATACCCCCTTGCGATAAAACAATCCAAGTAGCCAGGTACCACTCAAGTAGCGAGAGATGCGCTTAACTGCCTACCAATGCTTGACTCCTCGACAATGCATAAACCTCCTCATTTGTGAGACAGCAAACTGAATATCTGGCTGAGTAATGCATAAGTAAATCAAGCATCCAACAGTCTACTGATAGAGAAAAGCATGAAATGCATCTCCCGCATCATGAAGACTCAATCATAAACCTGTCTTCATAGGAGTGGCGATATGTTTGCAATCTTCAAGGCCAAAACGCTGCAATAATGTGTCAATATATTTCGTTTGACACAAAGCTATTCCGCCATCAAGTTGCATAAATTGAATGCCCAAATAATGATGCAAATGCCCCAAATCAGACATCTCAAATGAGGCATGCAAATCAGCCTTAAAATCAGCAATAAGCTTCTCTTGAGGACCAATGCGTAGCATGACATCAACATACACAACAATGATCAGAAGCACATCATTTGCACGCTTAACATATAAGGTAACCTCATTTGAATTGTTCTCAAAACCATGTGCAATCAGATAGGCATGTATCTTTTCATACCAAGCACGTGGTGCTTGCTTTAAACCATATAATGCCTTCTTCAACCTGCACACTTTGTTTTCATACCCTTTCTGCACAAAGCCACGGAGCTGAAAAACATACACTTCTAGCCTTCATAAGAGTAGATCTATCAATAAGAGAACTCCTACGTTATGGCGTAGATACCCAAAAATTTCCTCAACCATCCAATCTTCTCGACATGCAGAAATTTGGGTTCCACATCGTAATATTAATGTTTCTGTTTCCTCTCCCCATAGGTTCCTTAGTTCATGCTATAGGTTAGACTCTTCTGATGAGGATTTCCCATCATCATCTTCTAATGAACATTTGTTTAGCTCTTTGGATGATCAATCTCTTAAGTTTAGTGATTTTAAAAGAAGATTAATTTTTTTGGATAGAGTAATGCAAGAGGGGTCTTTTTCTTTCAAAATCTTTGAAAACTAGAACAAAAGAGTCCTCTTTAAACTTCTATATATCTTGGAAAATTTTTCTCATGAGGATTTGAGTCTTAGAAAATCCTATAGTTTTCAACTTCGAATTCTCGTATCCAAATTTCTAAAATCCTCTTGTGTTTCTCATAATCCTTTGATTTGAAGAAGAGTTTTACTAATTACTATCTTTACTTCTCCAGAAATGGATAAAGTTGGTTTGAACTCTATTTTGAAATCAAAAGAAGTAATAGAATCTCTTCCTTCTTATGTTAGAAAGCTTTGGGTCCATCCTTTGATTACATACAAATATTTGAAAACTTGGGTCAAAAAGCTTTCAATTACAATGACATTGGAAGAAATATGAAAGAGCAAGATAGATTGTCGATTTCTAGAAGATCTTGTTGTTTCAATAATGGTTCCTTTTCCTCTTTCGTAAACAAAGATTTGGGTCATATAGTTTCTGCCGATTATTCTATTCTTCCTACTAGTAGCTTGAAAGAACTTTTTTCTAGAGGAACAAAATATAGACTTCATACCTCTAAGGATGCTTGCATCCTTAAAGATATAGAAAAGGGCATTGATAATTTCATTCTAAAATTTGAAGAATCTTTAGGTATTCGTGGAATTTTTACACATTGGAAATCAGTAGTAATGAAGAAAGTTTCTATGAAGGTTAATACAGCTTTAGGGAGGAATTCCCCTTCATTAGATAGCTTATCTATAAGTGATTTGACTTCACTAAAAAATTTTCATAGAAACTAGGCTTGTTGCAAAGGGTATAAAGCTAGGCTTGTTACAAAGGGTTATGCACAGGAAAGAGGCATTGATTTTGATGAAACCTTTTCTCCTACTTACCAAATGACTATTGTTCATAGCATCTCTGCACTTGCAGCTCATCATGGTTGGAATGTACATGAGTTGGACATTAAAACAACATTTCTGAATGGTGTTTTGCATGAAGAAGTGTATGTTTTTGAGCCCAGTGGGTTTGTGAAGAAAGGGTACGAAAACCAAGTGTGCAGGTTAAAGAAGGCATTATATGGTTTAAAGCAAGCACCACGTGCTTGGTATGAAAAGATACATGCCTATCTGATTGCACATGGTTTTGAGAATAGTCCAACTGAAAGCACCTTATATGCTAAGCGTGCTAATGATGTGCTTCTGATAATTGTGGTGTATGTTGATGACATGCTGCTCACGTGCATAGTACAAAGTAGAGATTTAAATCGTAGATTTAAATCGGGATTTAAATCGTTTAAATCGTAGAGATTTTTAAAAATAAAAATAAAAATCGGGGTTTTTATTCATCAAGAGATTTTTTTTTTTTTTTTTTGTATCTAAGGTATGCACAATACCTATTCAACTCATATATGCTCCAATATTGGACAGTAGTGAAAGTAGTGAAAAGTTTATATGACCTGGATGCTTGTTAGTTCTTGTACTTCAGTCATATGTGAGATGCCAACAAAGAGTTTATGATAACATTTCAGTCACATAAACTCTATAATGTCATTCAGCTATAGGTTGGTATAGATTTATACTGGATAGGGACTTATTTTGATGCCAAAAAATGTACATATACAATTGAAGGAACTTGGCTTTGAGCATGGATTTTAACTTAATTTAGTTAGTCAAATCTCTAATAGGCAAGAAAATAAAATAGTTCTATCCAGAGAGCAAAGTGGTAATATATGATAGACTATTAGCAAGCATAGGTATCATAGTGATCAAATTTTTAATTTTAAAAGGTGATCTACCATATGAAACCTAAAAAAAAAAAAAAAAAAAAAAAAAAAAAAAATTTGGAATAAAAATCGTTAAAAACGATTTAAATCGCGAATGCGATTTTTACGATTTTTATTTTAAAAAAATCGTGCGATTTTTTTTACTATGCTCACGTGTCCTCATGACACGCATATTGCTGATTTTAAAGCTGATTTGCATGCCTCATTTGAGATGTGAGTTTAGGCATTTGCATCACTATTTGGGCATTCAGTTTATGCAAGTTGATGGTGGAATGGCTGTGTCAAGCGAAATATATTGACATATTATTGCAACGTTTTGGCGTTGAAGACTGTAAGCCTATTGCCACTCCTATGGAGACGGGTTTACGATTGAGTCTTCATGATGCTGGAGATGCATTTGATGCTGTTCTCTATCAGCAGGATGTTGGATGCTTGATTAACTTATGCATTACTCGGCCAGATATTCAATTTGCTTTCTCACATATGAGCAGATTTATGCATTGCCAAGGTGTCAAGCATTAGCAGGCGGTCAAGTGCATCTTTCACTACTTGAGTGGTACCTGGCCACTTGGATTGTTTTATCCCAAGGGGGAATCACTACCGCGAGATTTACATGCTTTTGCTGACAGTGATTGGGCTGGTTGCTATGACACTCGTGTGTCCACCAGTGGCTTTTGCTTCATGCTTGGTAGCTCATGTATATCTTGGTTGAGCAGGAAGCAGCCTATTGTGGCCACTTCCAGTTGTGAGGCTGAGTATAGGGCAACTTTCACAGCGACTGTCGAGTGTGTTTGGCTCATACGCCTTATGGCTGATTTGGGTGTTGGTCAGTCTTCTGCCACCACTATCTTCACTGACAGTCAGAGCGCATTGGAAGTTGCAAGGAACCCTGTGTTCCATGCTCGCACTAAGCACATTGAGGTGCATTATCATTATGTCAGGGAGAGGTTCGAGGTTATGTGCTTGGGAGATCAGCTTGGCATATGTGCCCACGCAGGAGAACATTGCAGACCTTTTTAGGAAGGCTCTGCCTAGGGAGAAGTTTGAAGCTTTCCGCAAAGCTTCGGGCTTACTTCCTTTTGTGGATTGTTTCCACATAGCTTGACACTTCCTTATACATGAGTGCCAACTCCTTGTTCACCGCATCACTCCTAAGGGGGATTTGTTGATATATTTAGATAGTGATGTGTGTGAACACTCTAGGACCGCCGGGGAACTTTTTTCCTTCTTTAGGAGGTTTTTTCCCCTAGGCTTGTATATACGCCTATTGCCCTAACGGGCTACTCATCTTTGTACATTCTATTGGTAATACATTCATCATTGTGTGTTGTGCTCCAAGCTTCTTCTTTTTCCTTGTGCGATCGCATGCTTCCGAAGACGTCTAACTCCAACAATTCTCAACAAACAACTTAGCAAACTCGGGTGTCTCCACTTTGCTATGTGTGGAAATAGAACTAGCCATCTTGGTTAACCTATCCATGATTACCCAAACCGAGTCATGAGCTCTTTGTGTCTTAGGTAATCCCACTATGAAATTTATGGAGATACTCTCCTACTTCCCATTGGGAATATCCAACGGGTGGAGAAGACCTCCTATCCTCAATCTCTTCGGTTTATTGACTTGGCATTTATTGCACTTGAAGCACATACTTGAGAGAGTCCTTATGAAGTCAACGCTAATAAAGCTGCCTCTTAACAAGATCACAAGTCGGTGTCCTTCACTTTGTGTCATGACATTCATACAATAAATGCCGTCTCATCTCCAAGTCTCTAGGGATATACATGTTACCTTTATAAATTATACAACTATTTTCATACAACAGATATTGATCATGGACACTATAGTTCTTCCACTTGAATACTTTTTGAGTTCTTGTCGATACTCCATCCTCATTGGGAAACCATATGTGAGGAGCCCCTTTCTCTATTGCTTCCTAAATCTTGGAATATGCATGATCAAGCCTACATTTCCCTGTGATGGACTCAAGTAGCTCACTAGTGATATGAGTAAAACGCAATCCATTGAGCATAGACATTCGGTTAAGCGGATCAGCAACCATATTAAACTTTCCCTTTTTATACATAAGCTCATAATCAAACTCTTGAAGGGTCTCTAACCATCGAGCCTAATGACTTTTGGGGTTTGTTTGATTAGAGAGCTATTTAATGCTCTCTTGATCAAGCACTATCGTAACCTTGTGCACTAGGTACATCTCTCTCTCATTGAATATAAAACTTAATTTCCATCGTGTTGATATATTTAGGTAGTGATGTGTGTCCTCTCTGCTCAAACTTGAGGCACCTATCGCAGTGATGTCTATGGTCCTATGCAGACACCCTCTTTTGGAAACTATCTTTACTTTGTGACTTTCATTGATGATTTTTCCAAGCATGCATGGGTATATCCATTGAAAGCAAAGTCCGAAGTGTCTATGTGCTTCAAACAGTTTTTGGTTTTGGCTGAAAATCTGTCAGCATATAAAAGGGGCATCCTCCATTTTGATTGGGGGGGGGAGGGGGAGGAATATATGTCTTCTGATTTTAATTCATTTCTTGTTGAACGTGGGATAAAACATCAGTGTACAGTGCGGTATACACCTCAACATAATGGAGTTGCTGAACGGAAGAACACGTCACTCATGGATGGTGAGGTGTATGGTCAAGAGTCAGGCTTTACCACATAGTTTCTAGCTTGAGTCTGTTATGTGCGCAACATATATACTTAATAGGTGTCCCATTAACGCATTGGAGTCTATCACTCCATATGAGGTTTGGCATGGTCGCAAGCCATCCCTTGCTCACTTGCGTGTTTTTGGTTGTTGTCTGGCATATGCATTAGTGCTTGAACAACAACACAGAAAATTGGATGATAAATCAATGAAATGTATTTTTGCTTGGTACATTTCTGAAAGCAAAGGCTATCGTCTGTATCATCCACATACTAAAGGCATTTTGGTTAGTCGTGATGTTGTTTTTGTGGAAGATGCTATTCAGCCATTACTTTCATGTACCAAGTAGACATCGGTTAGCTCCAAAGACATTGCTGCCTCTTTTTACAAGTGGACAGCCTAGTGCTGGACTTAATGAGGCAACTTCTCAACCTTTACAATTTTCATGTGATGATGCAGATCATTCCATTTCTCATGCAAATTTACATCATGCACTTGTTGATGAGAGAGCTGATATTGAGGAGGCAAAAACTATGCCAAAATGGCTTGTGCAGACTTTGGGTGATAGTAAATTAGATGCACCCCTGTCATATCGCGCTCGTTTCCGCTGTCATAGTGCTTCATTTGCATTAGATTGCTATGCTATGGCTGCCTCTAGTCTCTGTGATGAGGATGAGCCTTTTTCGTTTGATGAAGCATTAAATTCTTTAAAAATTGGATCGCTGCTATGCAATCAAAATATGATGCTATCATGAAAAATGATACATGGTCTTTATGTGACTTGCCTCCTGGCAAGAAGGCCATCGGCATTAAGTGGGTATACAAGTTGAAGCGTAAGCTTGATGGAACAATTGACAGGTGTAAGGCTACGCTTGTTGCAAAGGTTTATGCTCAGGAAAGCGGCATTGATTTTGATGAGACCTTTGCTCCTACATGCCGAATGACTATTGTTTGCAGCATCTATGCACTTGAAGCTCATTATGCTTGGAATGTACATTAGTTGGACATTAAAACTGCATTTTTGAATGGTGACTTGCATGAAGAAGTGTATGTTTTTCAGCTCCGTGGCTTTGTGCAGAAAGGGTATGAAAACAAAGTGTGCAGGTTGAAGAAGGCATTATATGGTTTAAAGTAAGCACCACGTGCTTGGTATGAAAAGATACATGCCTATCTGATTGCACATGGTTTTGAGAACAATTCAAATGAGGTTACCTTATATGTTAAGCGTGCAAATGATGTGCTTCTGATCATTGTTGTGTATGTTGATGTCATGCTACGCATTGGTCCTCGAGAGAAGCTTATTGCTGATTTTAAGGCTGATTTGCATGCCTCATTTGAGATGTCTGATTTGGGGCATTTGCATCATTATTTGGGTATTCAATTTATGCAACTTGATGGCGGAATAGCTTTGTGTCAAACGAAATATATTGACACATTATTGCAGCGTTTTGGCCTTGAAGATTGCAAACATATCGCCACTCCTATGAAGACAGGTTTATGATTGAGTCTTCATGATGCGGGAGATGCATTTCATGCTTTTCTCTATCAGTAGACTGTTGGATGCTTGATTTACTTATGCATTACTCAGCCAGATATTCAGTTTGCTGTCTCACAAATGAGGAGGTTTATGCATTGTCGAGGAGTCAAGCATTGGTAGGCAGTTAAGCGCATCTTTCGCTACTTGAGTGGTACCTGGCTACTTGGATTGTTTTATCGCAAGGGGCATAGTACATTTAAATCGTCGATTTTTAAATAAAAAACGTTTTTTAAATCGTGAAAACATTCTAAACGATTTTTTACGATTTTTACTGAGTTTTTTTTTGAAAAAAATCGATTTCAAAAAAATATCTTTATTTAAAATGCATTTGAAAACTATTGAAACTAGCATGGTGATTATAAATTATTAAGTGATTTTATATGTCATTCATGTCATGTATATCAAAAAAGTGTATAATATGCATTGGTACATAGCTTTTTGTTTCACAAAAAATAAAAATCTCTCATAGGGAATAAAAACCCCGATTTTTATTTTGGATTTTATAAACCTCTACGATTTAAACGATTTAAATCCCGATTTAAATCTCGTTTTTAAACCTCTTCTTGTACTATGGCAAGGGGGTATCACTATTGCTAGATTTACATGTTTTTTTTTTTACTTTGATCGGGCTGGTTGCTATGTCACTCGTGTGTCCACTAGTGGCTTTTGCTTCATGTCTGTAGCTCGTGTATATCTTGGTTGAGCAAGACGCAACCTACTGTGGCCACTTCTAGTTATGAGGCTTAGTATAGGGTAGCTTTCACAACGACTGTTGAGTGTGTGTGGCTTAGACGCCTTATGGCTGATTTAGGTGTTGATCAATCTTCTTCCACCACCATCTTCACTGACAGTCAGAGAGCATTGGCAGTTACGAGGAACCCTGTGTTTTATGCTCACACATTGAGGTGCATTATCATTATGTCAGGGAGTGGTTCTTTGCTAGAGAGATCAGCTTGGTATATGTGTCCACGCAGGAGAACATTGCATACCTTTTCACGAAGGCTCTGCTTAGGGAGAAATTTGAAGCTTTTCACAAAGCTTTGGGCTTACTTCCTTTTGTGGATTGATTCCACATAGTTTGGCACTTCCTTATACATGAGTGCAAACTCCTTGTTCACCACATCACTCCGAGGGGGGATTTGTTAATATATTTAGGTAGTGATATGTGTGAACACACTAGGACCGTCGGGATTCGCTCAGATATGATGTTTGGGCGAAGTGGGAACGTAGCAATTATTCTGTTGCGTTGGGTCTCTATTTGGATTCTAATTTAACAGAATCACGGGATACTTGCATAGAAGTGCTTGTAGTTATTCGCTTAGTCCAATTGTAGATCGCATGCTAAAGCTTGCTAGAATAGGGGTCTATACATGGCGGAGAGATTTAAAGGGAGAGGGAAGAGCATATGCCCCCTTTGCGTTGAGGTAAAGAGGTATGGTTCTCTGTCGCATGTGATGGTGGAGTGTGGCGGTGGAAGCTCTTAGGGGGAGGTGGCTGAATTCTCTTATTGGCGACATAATTCGATGGTTGGAGTTTGGCTCCATGTTTCCCTCGGATTTGACCCTTATCCTCCTTGGAGGGGAGGATCGCTGAGTGTGTTTGGCCCAATGGGTTAAACCTAGTCCGCACTCTAGGGGGGGAGTAGCTAAGTAAGTCTTGGTTGCTTCCTTCCTAGGTGAAGCTATACCTAAATATATGAAAGTTCTATTTGAAACTTGACTTATCCTCTTCGGGGGGAAAGGATGTCATTCTCCCATCCGACCCCTTTTGGTTATTCTTGTCTCGACCTTTGGTTAAAGGGAGATGACGATTTTTGGTGCGTATTGTTTGTTAGAACTTTGTCGCTTCAAGGTAAGGGTATAGCTTCACCTGCTTCCAGTGAGGAGATGGGAGACTGCGAACTGGTTTGCAAACTCGTCTTATGAGCCGACTCTCCTTGTGGGTATGGTGTTCCTTTTTCGGGAACACGTCGGGCGTGCAATTTAGCCGGTGCAGAGCCCTTGGGTTCCAAGTCCGCACATACTCCAATGTCACATCCGGGGCATTGGCTATCTCACCGCATTGTTCCTCCGGGTCAGTTGACCACAATCTTTGGTTGCAAGGTCATGCATAAGTCTTCTTTGGAAGATGAAGCGAGAGATAGATTCTGCCTTTTGAGCGGGTAAGCCTCTTGGGTCACATCCTCGACTTAGAAAATCAACAAACTTAATCAAATCATGTGGTCTAGACTTCGATGACCTCAATGATTGAGTCAAGCGACAAATGTTCTCTATGTCCTCATGCATCATTGCCACCTCCTCGCATCTAGAGATGCCATGTATCTATAGTATCTCCACAAGGTGGATCATCTTTTTGCCCTTGTCAGGGGCCGTACTAGTCCTTTGTCCTCGTTTCTTCTCTTCCCCCTTACAAAGTGTATAGTTTCATTGTGCATGATTAGGAGACGAGCACCGAAAGCATAGGTTATCAGATCGGCCTTTCATATTGGTCAATGGGTAGTGGCTTTTGTTTTTTAATAAAGAACTTGTTTTTCCACATCATTATCCTTTTCTTGAACTTAGTCATGCTAATACGTTTAAGGGGATGATCCGTCTCCATAGGAGTGTATTGAGGATGGTTACGGTCCTCATATATCTGGCGTACTTGACAGCCTCTTCAAATGTCTTAGGTATGTTTCTTCTTACTTCCCTCTTGATGGCTTTGTCTAAGCCTCTCATAAACCCCTTGGTTTTCTGAAAAATCGTCAAGTTTAAGTTTTAGGATGATCTCTCTATAGTGGGATATGTAGATGGGTAGTGGTCTACTTCTTTGTGTGATCCTATCTCACTCATACTAGTTCCTCTCTTCTTCATTCTTAGGAAGAAACTCCTTTAAGAAAAGAATTTCAAATTGGTGTTGTTGATATATTTCGATGGTGATGTGTGTGAATACAGTTAAGACCATCGGGGCATTTTTTTTCCCCTCTTTAGGAGTTTTTGTTTTTCCCCTCCCTCCCCCCCCTCCGACTTTTATATATTCCTATAACCCTACTAAAGGGTCACTTATCTTTGTATATTCACTTGGTAATACATTATGTATTGTCTTGTGCTTCAATATTCTTCTTGTTCCTTGTAATGTTCATCTCCTTGTGTAGACTTCAAACTTCAATAATTGGTACCTAGGGCATCGTCAACACCCCTTCTGTCACAGTTTTCAAACACACTATCACAACGAGTCTGCAGGTAATCTCGTTGTGAAAAATATATATACAAGTTTTCGTTCCCTATTGTAAGTGTCTTGAACTCTACCACAAATTTAGTAGAGCTTTACATTGTATTTCTATTCAACTTTTTGAGATACAATCAAGTTTTTGCATTAGAGTATTTAATCATTGGCCATGGTTGAAAGCAATGATGTATTTCGTATGTTGGCCGTTGAGGATAAATTGGATGGTACTGATTACCCATTGTGCGCATAAACGATGAGTCATATTGGTAGAAAAAAAGTTGTGGAATATTGTAGAGGGTGTTGAAAAATGTCTTACTACACTTGCAAATACAATTATTGAAGATGATCCAGATGGTGTTGAAGATGATGATCTTCAATTTCTTGGTGGTGTTGAAGCTCTTGTTGCACCTATTGAAGAGCAACTTCATTGGGATAGAAGAGATGCACAAACACATGCATTGATAGGCTTGTCTGTCAAATTTGCCATTATCCCTCATATTCACTCTTGCAAGACAACAAAAGATGTTAGGGATACTGCTACAATGTTATACCAAGCAAGAAATGAGATTCGTATTGCTTACTATGAAAATAGTTAGAGAGTGAGCATTATGACTGAAGGAGATTCTATGGACAATTTTTTGACAAAGATCAAAGATTGGAGAGAGTAGTTGATTTTTGCTCATGAAGTTTTGCTAGAAAGTTCACTTGAGCATATTGTTCTTAACGGTCTTCTAGATTCATATCAGAGTTTTGCTTCTACTCTTTGTTTGATGATGAAAGCCAATTTTTTTTTAAAATGGAGGTTCGGTCGAGGCCTACTCCCCCGGACTTTAACTTTGAAATTGCAACAAGGAAGGGCATAGTACCCATGGGACCCCCCTTATCCCACAAGAGCAGGGGTTTACAAGACTGGGTTGAACGGCGGTCACAACTACCGCGGGGATGGTCAAACGGTGGCCAACAGCCACATACAACAGTTTCTGGGATTCATATGTCCCTACATGTTGCTGCCAGGGGTTGAACCCTCGCCCCCGCCTCAAGAGGCGAGAGGCCCAACCACCAGAAGCCAATTTGAATGCCTTAATCTTTGAGGAGTTAATTCTCTGTTTTCTTAATGGTCTTCTAGATTCATATCAGAGTTTTGCTTCTACTCTTCGTTTGATGATAGAAGGCATTATGAATGCCTTAACCTTTGAGGCTGTTTTGTAGGTGAAATAGGTCAATTATGAGAGTTGAAGATCAAGCTTTCTTAGTTAGTCAAAAGGGCAAAGGTAAATGGAGCTCATCTTCTAGTAAGGAGAAATTTGCGAATGCCGCAGAGTCAAAGAAGGAACACAAAGATGACAAGAAAAGAGAAAAGCAGAAATAGTTTTGTGAGTATCGTAAGGAAAATGATCATGTCATAAAGAGTTGTCCTAAAGTGGTTGCGAAGGAGGCAAAGAAGAAAGAGGTTGGAATGGATGCCGCAAAAGCCTTCACATCTAAAAAAGATTTTACGAATCTTGTTCAAAATGAAGAATGGGCATTTACTACTGTTTGCAGCTATGACCCATCTTCACATGAGTAGTGTATGTCTGTAGTAGACTCTGATGCTTGGTACTTTGATAATGGTGCAACCAAAACATAATACCTCGCAGTGTAGTTTCTTCACTTCAATTGAGCCTTCTTCTACAGGGAATACCGTCACATGTGTTAACAATTTCTCTTATCCTATAATGGGAGTTGGAAAGATCATTCTGACTACTGCTCATGGCAACTCTTTCACATTGTTATATGCCTTATATGTGCTCGGGATCAAGATTTTGCGAGGGATCAAGAAAAATCTGCTATGAGTTTCAGAATTAGCCAAAGTTGGCTTGATTGTCAAATTTGTTGATGACAGATATAAAATTCATGATCTCTTGAATAGCGATGTTATTATTGCTTTTGGCATTTTATGTTGTGAGATTATACGAAATTTGTGAATGACTCAGCATGTGTAGGTCATGATTCTCAAGCTATCTCATATGCAAAGCTTTGGCATGCATGCTTTGGTCGTCTGAATTTTGCTAGTTTGCTTGGCCTGGATAAATCTGAGATGGTATCCTCTATGCCTAAACTTGAGGCCCCTCTAAACATGGCTATGAAGGCTATATTTTGGGCAAAATATAGCATTCCTCCTTCCCATAAGATGGTTCAATTAGAGCTGCTCATAATTTGTAGTATGTTTATATTGATGTCCGTGGTTCTATGCAGACACCTTCATTTGGGACTACCTATACTTAGTGACATTCATTTATGATTTTTCTAGGCATGCATGGGTTTATTCATTGAAAGCAAAGCTCAAAGTGCTTAGTATTTACGTGCTTTGAATAGTTCCTCTTTATGGCTGAAAATCTATAAGCATGTAAAATGGGAACCCTCCCTTCTGATCGAGGGAGTTTAATGCATTTCTGACCAAGGGCAGGATAAAACATGTGTAAAGTGTTGTATACACCTGAACAAAATGGAGTTGCTTAAATAAAGGATAGGTCTCTCATGGAAATGTCAAGGCGT
>CM035426.1:79893255-80055755 GCA_020310875.1 Ceratopteris richardii
TACATACATACATACATACATACATACATACATACATACATACATACATACATACATACATACATACATATATATATATATATATATATATATATATATATATATATATATATATATATATATATATACATACCCCCCCAAGGCTTTCTCCAAGGCTTACGACTAAGGCAGCGACCAAGGCATAGACCTTTGCATACCTTGCCATCCGAGTCACCGAAGTCACCGTTGGCGCTGTTGGCTGCACGCGAGGGAGGACCTCAACGATCAAGGAATATAGAGGTTCCCAGTACTTCCCGGGAGGTCACCCATCCCAGTACTGTTCCCCCCAGAGCTCGCTTAACCGTGGCAATCTCTTGCCACTAAGCTACACTCTTGTGGTGTTTGAAGAAGGGGAAAGACTAAGGTTGACATTACCTTGAACAAGTTTTGGTCCCTCAAAGCTTCATTTTTCCTTTCAAGGCCTATTTTTGAAGCAATTTTGGGGTGTTTTTGGAGCCATTTCGGAGTACTTTCTCACATAGTTCTCTTCACACAGGTCCAAGAACATCAAGAAGAGTGTTCCTTGTACTTCTCATACAATAAATATCAACCTTTGGGGCTGTATTTTCAGCAACACTCGTAAAACTACAGGTTTCTCGAGGGGTTTTCAGTTTTGGTGGGAGAAGTTGCTTCAAATTTATGCAGGTTTTAAAAGCCTAAAACATCAGAGTTGACAGATACTTGCAGGTGTTATTGGCTAGATTTTGGGCTGTGTATTCAACCTTTTAGTGTCATTTTACTGCATATATTGAGCACATACACACCATGTACTCTTCTGTGGATACCGCTTATGTACGTCCATGTGGTCATTGATATAGCGGTTACGTTCTTTGCATAAAACCTTTTACGTTTGATAAAGGGGGTCTTGGTGAGGTTTTCTTAACTTGGAGACACCCAGATGTTGGGGCCTCTTCGGTGATGCAGGTGGAAGATATGTCAATACTTACAGTTTTATGATACTTTGACATTGGTCATATGCTAATTTTGCAGAGGATACTCGAGCAAAATTTTTCTAGATTTCAGGTTTAGTCAACTATACAGTGGTAGATTTACTCCTTGATACACTTATTTGTTGGTGTTTGGACTCTTCTAGCTCCATTATCATTCTATTCATTTCTCTACGATCATGGCATCAGAGGTCTCAGGCACATCCGGTGGATCAGGGTCTAGTGCTAGTGTTCCGAGGAGGAGCTATAACTTGCAGGGCAAAGACCATATTGAGATCCGAAAATTTGATGGCACAAACTTTGCTCTATGGAAGAATCAGATTAAAGATGTGCTGATTCAAAGGAGGCAATGGAAGCCAATAAATGGGATTACAAAGAAGCCTGCTGACATGGATGAAGATGATTGGGATGAGTTAGATGAAATGGCCAGGTCTACCATTCGCTTGCACCTGGCAGATAATGTTTACTTTACAGTATTAGACTATGAAAGTGAAGAGGAGCTTTGGAAGAAGTTATGCAATACATATGAAAAAGAGATGGCCTCAAATAAAGTGTATCTGATGAGAAAATTATATGATCTTCGTATGAAGAACACAGATAGTGTTGCTTCTCATCTAAATGAGTTTGATGCTATATTCTCCCAGTTACAGGCTCAGAAAATGGATATGGATAATGAAATGAAAGCAGTACTGCTGTTATGCACCCTTCCATCATCATGGGATACGTTTTGCACACCTATTAGCAACAGTGCACCTCGTGATAAACTCGTCTATGATGACATATGTGGAGCACTCTTGAGTGAGGAGATTCGTAGAAAATCTATGGTTGGCACTTAGAGTGGAGATGCATATAATGTTCGTGATTCTTACCAAGGAAAGAATCAACAACGTGGCAAGAGCAAGAACAAGGAAAAGAATGGTCAACGGAATAAGAGTAGAAGTAAATCAAGGAAGAGGGATATCGAATGCCATTATTGTCATAAGAAAGGACACATGAAGAAAGACTGTTATGCATTAAAGAATGCTAAAGGTAAAGGACAGAATGTTGATGGGCATGTTAAACAGTTACCTGCACAATCTACTTCGACTACAATCTACTTCGACTGTGAAGATTGAAGAAATTAATGCTATTTTTGATGATGCTGATGTGTTGACACTTGATAGTACTGTGCCATCTGAGGCACTTATGGAGGCACTTATGGCTTATTCTCTTTCCCAGACCTGGCTGCTAGATTCTGGTGCTTCTTTCCATGTGACACCACATAGAGAATGGTTCTCTAATTATGCAGCAAAGTCTCTTGGTACCGTGAGACTTGGTGACTCTTACCAGTGTGATGTTGTGGGGATTGGAGATGTGGTTGTGCAGTTCATTGATGGTTCAAAATTTACTATGCATAATGTACGCCATGTACCTCAGTTATCACGCAGTTTGATGTCAGTTGGTCAACTTGATGACCTTGGTTACAAGGTGGTCTTCTATGCTCAGTCCTTTCGTATATCAAAGGGCAATATGGTTATTGCAAAAGGAAGCAAAGTTGGCTCACTTTATCCTTTATTTGTATCACAGAAAGAACACTTGTTAGCTGTTACTGAAAAGCCTATGGCTTGTATTTGGCATGGTCGTTTTGGCCATATATCTCGTAGTGGAATGGAAAATCTTTCTCGTTCTGGCTACTTACCTGTGTTATCTTTCTCTGATTTTTCATTTTGT
This sequence comes from Ceratopteris richardii, assembly GCA_020310875.1. Lineage (NCBI taxonomy): Eukaryota > Viridiplantae > Streptophyta > Polypodiopsida > Polypodiales > Pteridaceae > Ceratopteris > Ceratopteris richardii. Next base: position 79,895,952 of record CM035426.1, read on the forward strand.
GAGCATTGTCAATATGGAAAGCAAACCAGAAATGTGCATAGAACGCACATTGACTCTTCAATTCAGCCTTTAGATCTCGTTCATACAGATGTGTGTGGTCCTATGCCCACTAGGTCCTTAGGTGGTTCTCTTTACTTTGTCACTTTCATAGATGATGCTACTAGAAAAGTCTGGGTATATCCTATCAAATCAAAGGATGATGTATTCGCTACTTTCAGAAAATGGCTTGCTTCAATTGAGACTGAAAAAGGAACTAAGCTTAAGGCTTTACGTTCAGATAATGGGGGTGAGTATACCTCACATGAATTCAGCCTTTTCACAAGAATGGTACTTGGGACTTAGTACCTTTGCCAAAGGGAAGGAAAGCTTTACCATGTAAATGGGTATATGAGTTGAAATTCACATCAGATAGTGCTTCTTCAAAATATAAAGCACGACTTGTTGCAAAGGGTTTTAAGCAACAACATGGTGTTGATTTTGAGGAAATCTTCTCTCCAATGGTCAAGATGACTACTTTGCGCATGTTGCTTGGATTCGTTGCAATGGAGGACTTAGAGCTAGTCCAAATGGATGTGAAAACAGCTTTCTTGCATGGAGATCTTACAGATGAGATCTATATGGAACAACCATAGGGTTATGTAGTTCCTGGCAAGGAAAGTCTAGTTTGTAAGCTCAAGAAGAGCTTGTATGGACTTAAACAGTCTCTAAGACAATGGTACCAAAAGTTTGATGCTTTTACGAAGTCCCAAGGCTATTCTCAGAGCAATGAGGATCATTGTCTCTACACAAAGAGATGTTCTGATGGAAGCTTGATATGCTTGATACTTTATGTCGATGATATGTTGATTGCTGAGAAGTCCTCTTATGATTTGTCAATTCTCAAAAAGAAGTTGAGTCAGACATTTGATATGAAGGATTTGGGGGATGCCAAACATATTCTTGGCATGCGCATTACTCGTGATAGGAGTAAAAGATGCATATACTTGTCTCAAAGTGAGTACATATCCAAAGTACTTCACCGATTCAATATACAGGGTGGAAAGGCATTGAGTACACCTTTACCCACATATGTGAAATTGAGCAAGGATAACTGCCCCAAATCAGATGAGGAAAAGGATTCATGACCAAAATTCCCTATCAATCTGCTCTGGTAGTCTCATGTATGCTATGGTAGCTAAGAGATTTGTCAATTCTCAAAAAGAAGTTGAGTCAGACATTTGATATGAAGGATTTGGGGGATTCCAAACATATTCTTGGCATGTGCATTACTCGTGATAGGAGTAAAAGATGCATATACTTGTCTCAAAGTGAGTACATATCCAAAGTACTTCACCGATTCAATATGCAGGGTGGAAAGGCATTGAGTACACCTTTACCCACATATGTGAAATTGAGCAAGGATGACTGCCCCAAATCAGATGAGGAAAAGGATTCATGACCAAAATTCCCTATCAATCTGCTGCTGGTAGTCTCATGTATGCTATGGTAGCTAAGAGACCAGACATTGCATTTGCAGTGGGAGTTGTGAGCAGATATATGTCTAACACTGGCAAGAAACATTCGGAAGCGGTCAAAATGATTTTAAGATATCTGAGTGGCACTAAGGACAAGTGTCTATGCTTATGTAGAGGGAAAGCATCCATTATTGGTTACACAGATTCTGACTATGCTTGTTGTGTAGACAGTCGTAAGTCTACATCAGGGTATATTTTTCATTTTACTAGAGGTGCTATCTCTTGGAGATCTCGTCTTCAAGAATGTAGAGTTCTTTCCACCACAGAAGCAGAGTATGTTGAAGCAAGTGAGGTATGTAAGGAAGCATTGTGGCTTTCTCGTATTGCTTGTGATATGGGTTTACCTTAGCATGTACCTCACTTGCTCAGTGATAGTCAGAGTGCCATTGCTCTGGCTAAGAATCCGGTCTATCATGCAAAGACCAAGCACATTGAGGTGAGGTATCACTTCATTAGAGATTGCTTAGCCACTAAGAGCATTATTCTTGAGAAGGTTCACACTCGAGATAATGTTGCAAATGCTTTGACTAAAGCTCTACCACATGATAGCTTTCGACACTGTTGTCACTTGATGGGGGTTACTTGATTCTTGATCTTACGCAGTCACTTGTATACTGTGTTACATGCCCATCAGGTGGGAGGTATAGTTTGTATACTTAAACTCAGGTATTCTTTATCATTCTTTATTTTTTCTCCCATAGTTACTCTGACCATATTGGCCTTTAGTGGGAGATTGTTACCGTTAGTGTCCATGTGAAAGGCCAAATGGCCACCGGACACTTCTTTGTATATGTTCTTTAATAAAACATATAGTTGCCTGGTCAGTCACAGACTGTAAGTTCGACCGCATTTGTAAGACCTAAGAAGTCTGTCTTTGTGCTTCCTGTGTAATGTGTTTTCTGCGTATTCTACAGCCTCTGTGCGGAGTACTGTGTGCGGCCTCAGGAGCTCGGTTTTCTACTCCGAGCATATCGTCGTGAAGCTCTCGAGAAGAAGAGCGCACTGTGGTGCATCGCCATCGAAATACTTCAGAGGTTGCTCCACGGACTTCACCATGAAGCTTCTTTTTTAACCCCTTACCAAAGTGGCTCACTTGGAATAAAATTGCAAAAAATGCACCATATTTTAATAGAAAGCAAAGATGCACATGGTTATCTTCTCCTATAATAAAAGGGAGATAGAAAAAGTAGAAAGGGATTCGCCAAAGATTGTGGAAGATGCCTTCACAATCGAAAGGATTAACGAAGTAGATGGGACGGGGCACCAACAAGAAGAATGGTACTACCGAAATGGCTTCCACACAAGAACAAGTGCCACCAAATGAGCAGCATAATGTGTTTACAAACATTTCAAAAGGTGATTATAAACACCAACCAACGTGCACACAAAAACTTTTACAAGCGCTCCAAAATGTGACAAAATCATCTCTAAAAGTGTCACTTAGATGAAAAAAAGCATTGTAAATTGACATGACATAATCAACCAGCAAGATAGGTTGAAACCACAAAGAAGAAGGTTAAAGGGTAGAAAAAAAAGAGGGGGGAGGGAGGAAGCTGAACGTGAGACATAGCATTTAAAAATATTCTAAAAATCATAAAATTAATGACAAAATATCCTCATTTTTTTCTTTTTCTTTTAAGATCTTCCAACATGAAAAAGACAACAATGATAATTACGACCACCAGATGCACCATATACCAATAACACTACTTGGCACTCCTTGATGCCATGTAAACTATACATGCAGGAGCAAAAAGAGGTGTGCTCAAATTTAACAGAGTGACACCAAAGAGAGGGAAACTCACAATTGTTTTAGTCTATAGAGCATAATAAAACTCTACAAACTTCTAACCAAGTACAAATAGGAATGAAGGCCTTGAACCTTGATATATAGATTCAAGAGAAAGATTCATCATAAAATCATATGCTGAATAAATCTCAGCAAAGAAGGGAATGTACAAAAAAGAGCTAAAATGAAGAGAATCCCAATACATGTAAGAAAGTACTATAGAATGGAGATGTGCTTATCAACATAATATGGAAATAAAATATTCTAACATATTCGTGTACCACACCTTGCCTTCATCCACAATCAATGAATCTAAGTCCAAGACACAAAGTCGTGAGGAAAATCAACACTATGGTGCCTTCTCAAACCAGACACAATTTACAAACAAAGTATTGGCAAATGAGTTTAAGGATATGAATTTGATACAATATAATCATGGCAAGCACCCTTCAAGCCTGAAGATATCAATCACGCACAAGAAAATTACTCTGCAGCCTAGTAGGTAATGCTGGCATCAAATCAAGACATGCTTTTCACATTAATCATTCCTTTCAACACAAATCTGTTATCACTTCAAAAACTGTCAATTATGGCAAGTTATCAACAGGTTACTACTCTGCACATTACACATTACAAGTCAGTGTACTCATTGCAAGTGAATAGGAGATTAAAACAAATATCTACATTCAAAGACAGATGAGGTAAATCAGAGAAGCTGATTTTGCAAAAGTCACCTGCCGTACTACTGCTTAAGTCAAACTTAAGGGGACCAGTGTGTTGGCTCCTTATTCCCAAGGCACATTCATAGTTGTAAACTATACTTTCCCTTCAAATGATGATTGCTAAATTAGCTTCTTGCAGTAAAAAACTGAAACAAAATCCAGAACCTACTTGTATAGACACATCAATGCTCTCCAAGCTTGGCTTGACATTGATCACATTCCCAACATCCACTCCACGAATACGCACTGGTGTTCCAACACGGATACCACATGCTTTCGAAAATTCGATGACAGCATGATACTTCTGTGTTCTATTTCGTATCTGGTAACCCTTGACCCAGCCAATAGTGAGAAACAACAGAATTGCACCTGAGATAACAAAAATTCCAACCCCTCCTTCCCACACACTTCTATTCCCAAATCCAAAATTACTAAGCGGCCTTAAAATCTGCCTCCACAGGGACCCAGGAAGGCCAATCACAGCAGGGAAAACTTTGACCTTACTTTCTTGAAGATCCTGCGAGGCAGAAGATGAGGGTTGCTCAATAGTGGCCTTTACAGTAAACAGGCCCCTCTTTCGCTGAGAGATCGATCTTTCATAGTAGCTATGTTTGGCTAAGAGCTTCCCGGGGTAGAGTGTAAGCGCGAATTGAGAAAAATGCATATTTGTGCCAAACTTTGCCTCTCTCACGTTATCCGCGATACAAACTACTAGTGGTCGTTTCGTAACCCATACGGAATCAACTTTTGTAAACCTCACTTGGGCACCACGACTGCGAGTACAGCTCTTTTCACGCGTTGAAAGAGCTGACCCATAGAAAGCATGGTGTATGTATACATTATCTGCGGAACATATTGCTGGGGGGCGCGCGGAAGGGGGCCTGTTTAGCCCAATCATATCCTCAACCCAAAATTCTGAAAGTCGTTCTCGTCTTAGACAAACGAGAAGCTAGCTATCCCATCAGATGATATTACCGGATCGGGCTAATGGGATACTACTTCCGCGAATTTTGCATGGCGAAAGAGCCTCCGCCACCACTATACTTTGCTCCTCTCCTAACAGGCCGCTGATCTTCTGCTCATCGAAGGCTGGGAGACGAACATGCGTACTTTATCCAACACAACGTGCGTGCCCAGAGCTAGTGTTCACCCCTGCCATCTTAACAGTCTCGTACTTTGCCGCAGCAGGAACAGTGGATGCCACGAAGATCATGCATATAAGCAATAAAAGTACTGCTTTAGTAAACGTGAATTCTTCCCATTTCAGGTGGATAGAAATGATGCATCCGCAATGACAATGTGTTGAAAGGATGCCCATCCATAACACCCATCCATCACGAGAGACTCTGAAAAATTGATACCCAAAATGATTTTGGGCATCAAACACGCGTTTCATTTTTTTAAGGAGGTTCGATAGGCACCTACTCTCTTAGCTTTAACTTTGAAAGTATGACTATACATGTGAATGGACATAGTACCCATGGGAACCCTCGTATCCTACAAAGTAGAAGTAAGATTGAACTACAACTGGTTTAAACTTGCCAGAGCCATTACATGTCCAGTTCGGAAGATTTTTGCCTCAAGAGGCCAAAGTTTTACCAAACAATCTATGGGACTTAGACATCAAACATGCATTTTGGCATCAAAGGATCACTACTCTTAATGGAGAGGACAATGGACAGAATCTAAGGTAATCCCAATGTCCATCCCTTCAATGAAAACTCCAAAGACTTGAGGATATTATTCATTTTAAACCTAATTCTCCATAGTTAATGAAAACTCCAAAGACTTGAGGATATTATTCATTTTAAACCTAATTCTCCATAGAAACAACTGAAATGTGAATTTCAAGTGGGAAACAAAATTTTGTAGAGTAACAAACATGAATTTTGAGTGCGAAACATGTAGATTTCAAATTTGTGATGTTGTTGCTCGTTCAATGATGCTTCCTGTTTTTGGAGAAGAGATCAAGAGTCAACCAACATTGAATGGAATGAGATGAGAAGGATGATTCGTGTCTCCTCCCTACTAAATGACCCAATTAATAGAATCCCCTTCCTTTCTTCATCTCCAACTTAGCTCCCAAGTGACTTCTCACTTCACTTCCACACGGCACCCATGTGAGTGTCCATGTAAAATAAAGAGATAAGTGGAAGTTCACAACTTCCCATTCATAAATGGCATTTCCTTCAAGTCTATTTTTTTCCTAGAAAATGATGATGAAAATTCTTAGAAAAAAAGGATTCATTACTCTTCCCATTGAACCCCAAGGGCATTCTATCATGGGCACCTCAACTCCATCTCTAAAAAACGTATATTTGATTTTCTCACATCTAGCTATAAAATGTTGGCAATCTAACATCATCATTATGCTCAAAGCATGAAAAACAAACCCTAAAAATGAACATAGAATTTTTTTCACATCACTTTTCAATTTGGCAACCCCATTCATAAAAAGTTGTGCCGCATCAAACCTAGAGAACAAACCATGGAGCATGCATAATGCACACCATGGAGTGCCACCAAGGAAGGACTTTAGCTCTAGTCTTTTCATAGATACTCTTGTCTTGTGCCCTTGTCATGTATTTTTACCATGCACCTTGTAGTGTTATAACTTACATCTCATGAACCATAGTAAGATTCATCTTGTCTATACCATGAGTTGTAGGATATTTTGTATTTTGTCAAGGGATCTTTTATTCATGCCTAGGATCTTGGGTTGTCATATCATCTTTTATGGAGTCATCTTGAAGTCTATGATCTTGAGTTGTGGGATCTCTTGTGTTGATTTGAGTCATCTTGTATCTTGCATTCCCTATGTGGGTTCTACTATAAACTTGTGAGATTCAACAATCAATTTGCAATTGAGTCTACCATATGGGAGCTTTGTCTAGCACTCCCTTGATAGTCTAGTTGTAGTCTTATCATGCATAGTCTTGACTTGTGCACTTATTATGTGTTCTTATCATACACCTTGCAATATTATACCTTATATCTCACAAAACATAGTAAGGGGGATCTTTTCTCCATTTTCTATTGATTATAGAGATGTTCTCTACTTGAACATATATGAATTTGAAAGGTGTGGATCTTAATATTTGCGTACATATGATTCCCATGATCCCATACCATAACAAAACAAACAAAGTCCATATACATATAATGATACATATTCAACCAACATTAAACAAGAATTGATGAATCACTTGCTATACGATCCATACATACATAGAGTGCATGTCTCCCATTATGGCAGTGCCCAAGAAGAATGGATAATTGAGAGTATGCATTAGAAAGAAGAACGTGATAGTCATCCAGGTAAGGAATTATACAACTTCCTACAATGAATTACAAGACACATATTTATCCAACCTTGAGATCATACCAACTTGAGCAAATTGGCTCACACTTGTTCTCACCTTTGGAACAAGTCATAATTGGATCCACACTAACAAGAGAGAAATCAATTAATCACAAAAATACTACATTATTGGAGGGCATATATATAGAAAACGTTGAATAAGTGCATTGTATTGTTGTATAAGAGATGAAGAATGGATAAGTCTGATCGGTAGAGAATTCGATGAAGTCTTGGGAAGGAATAATTCAAACACTAGTACTATCAAATAATTTTAAAGAGAAAGATTCTATTGGCCAAGTATGGAGAAACATGTTAATGTATTCAGTTGAAGTTGTGAAAAGTATCATGTAAATACACCAATAGATTACATAACCTTATATCAAGTAATGGTACAACTATAGTGGAGTAGACCAATAGTGAGCTTTTTTTTAATCAAGAATATCCAAATGGATCACTTTAGCAAGAAGAAGAACATTAGAAGAGGAGATTATAGATCACATAATTATTGGCAATCAATTATATAAGGGGGGAAGAACAATTAATTGAGTTTGAGGTTTGCGGAAGCACACAAACAGCACATGGAAGAAGAAGATTGGAGCACAACACACAATAATGAATGTATTACCAACTGAATGTACAAAGATAAGTAACCCATCTGGGTTATATGCATGTAAACAAGCTGAGGGGGAAAATCCTCTTAAAGAGGGAAAAAAGTACCCCGACGGTCCTAAGTGTGTTCACACACATCACTACCAAAATATATCAATGAATTCCCCCTGGGATTGATGCAATGAACAAGGAGTTGGCACTCATGTATAAGGAAGTGCAAAGCTATGTGAAATCAATCCACAAAAGGAAGTAAGCCCAAAGCTTTGTGGAAAGATTCAAACTTCTCACTAAGCATAGCGTTTGTGAAAAGGTCTTCAATGTTCTCTTGTGTGGGCACATATGCCAAACTAATCTCTCCAATAGAGAACCTCTACTTGAGATAAGGTTAGTGCACCTCAATGTGCTTAGTGCAAGCATGGAACATAGGTTTCCTCGCAACTACCAATGCACTCTGACTATCAATGAAGATGATGGTGGAAGAAGATTGACCAACACCCAAATCAACCAAAAGGAGTCTAAGCTATACACACTCAACAATCATTGTGAATTTTCCCATATACTTCACAACTAGAAGTGGCCATAGTAGGCTACTTCTTGCTTCAACCAAGATATGCATGAACTACCAAGCATGAAGCAAAAACCATTAGTGGACATGCGAGTGTCATAGCAACCAGCCCAATCAGAGTTAGAAAAAATATGTAAAACTGGTGGTAGTGATCCCCCGTTGGGGGAAAACAATCCAAGTATGCGGGTACCACTCAAGTAGCAAAAGATATGCTTAACTATGTGCCAATGCTTGACACCTGGGCAGTGCACAAACCTACTCATATGAGAGACAACAAACTCAATATGAGGTTGGGTAATGCATAAGTAAATCAAGCATCCAATAACCTGCTGATAGAGAACAACATCAAATGCATTTCAAGCATCATGAAGACTCAACCATAAACTTGTTTCCATATGAGTGGCAATAGGTTTCCAGACTTCAAGGCCAAAACATTGTAATAATGTGTCAATATATTTGACACATTATTAAATGCCCCAAATCTGACTTCTCAAAAGAGAGATGCAAATCAGTCTTAAAATCAACAATATGCTTCCCATTAGGACGTCATCAACATAGAAAACAATGATCAAAAGCACATCATTCGCACGCTTAACATATAGGGTGCTTGTAGTTGGATTGTTCTCAAAACCATGTGCAATCAACTAAGCATGTATCTTTTCATACCAAGCACGTGGTGCTTGCTTCAAACCATATAATGCCTTTTTCAACCTACACACTTTGTTTTCATGTCCCTTCTGCACAAAACCATGGGGCTAAAAAACATACACTTCTTCATGTAAGGTGCCATTCAAAAATGCATTTTTAATGTCCAAGTGATGTACATTCCAAACATGATAAGCTATAAGGGCATAAATGCTACGAACAGTGGTCATTCGGCATGTGGGATCAAAGGTCTCATCAAAATCAATGCCTCTCTCCTGAGCATAACCTTTTTCAACAAGCCTAGCCTTATATCTATCAGCTGTTTCATCAGGCTTATGATTGAGCTTATATAACCCATTTAGTGCCAATGGCCTTTTTGCTAGGAGGAAAATCACACAAAGACCAATTACCATTCTTCATAATAGCATATTCTGATTCAATTTTTTGAATTTTGTGCTTCATCAAAAGAAAGAGGTTCAATCTCATCACAAAGACTAGAGGCAGCCATACCATAGCAATCTAATACAAAAGAAGCACTATGAGAGCCTAAATGAGTATGACACGATAGAGACGCATCTAATTTGCTATCTTGCAAAGTCTACACAAGCCATTTAGGCATATTTTTTACTCTTATATATCAGGCCTCTCATCAACAAGTGCATCATGTAAATCTACATTAGAAATGGAATGTTCTGCATCATCGTGTGAAACTTGTAAAGGCTAGAAATTGCCTCATTTAGACAAGCACTTCACTATCCACCTGTAAAAAGAGGAAGCAAAGTGTCATACACGTCTTTGGAGTTAACTCATGTTTCCTTAGTACATGAAAGTAATGCTTGAGTTGCATGTTCCACAAAAACAACATCACGGCTAACCAAAATGCTTTTAGTTTGTGGATGATATAGGTGATAACCTTTTCTTTCCGAACTATACCCAACAAAAATACATTTTATTGCTTTATCATCCAATTTTTTGTGTTGTTGTTCAGGCACTAATGTATATGCCAAGCAACCAAAGGCACTCACATGAGCAACAAATGGATTGCAACCATGCCAAGCCTCATATGGATGATAGACTGCAATGCTTTGATGGGACACTTATTAAGTACATATGTTGCACACATAACAGCCTCACACCATAAGCTATGTGGTAAAGCCTGACTTTTGACCATACACCTTGCCATCTCCATGAGTGGCATGGTCTTCCTTTTAGAAACTCCATTTTGTTGAGGTTTATATGGCATTGTACACTAATTTTTTATCCCACATCCAACCAAAAATGCATTAAAATCAAAAGACATGTATTCCCCCCCTCAACAAGAACAAAGGGTGCCCATTTTACATGCTCATAAATTTTCAGCCAAAACTAGAAATTGTTTGAAGCACGTAAAAACTTCCAACTTTTCTTTTAATGGATACACCCATGCATGCGTGGAAAAATCATCAATAAAAGTTACAAAGTAAAGGTAGTTCCCAAAAGAGGGTGTATGCATAGGACCATAGATATCACTATGAACAAGCTTCAATTTTTAGAGTAGCACAAACTAAACCATCTTTTGGGAAGGAGGAACATTACATTTTCCCCAAAATATAGCCTTCACAAACATGTTTACAAGGTACCTCAAGTTTGGGCAAAGAGGACACCATTTCATATCTCTACACATGTAGCAAACTAGCATAATTCAAATGACCAAAGCATGCATGCCAAAGCTTTGCATCTGACATAGCCTGAGAATCTTGAATTGCACATGCTGAATCATTCACAGATATTGCATAATCTATGATCTTATACAACCCATGACATAGAAAGTCAGAAGCAATAATAACATCGACGTTTGACATATGATGAATTCTACATCTATCATCAACAAATTTCACAATCAAGCTAATATTGGCTAATGCTAAAACTGATAATAGATTTTTCTTGACCCTTGGCACAAACAAAGCATCTGACAATGTGAAAGAACTACCATCAGTGGTAGACAGAATGATCTTACCAACTCCCATTATAGAATAAAAGGAGTTGTTGGCACTTGTGATAGTATTCCTTGTAAGAGCAAGCTCAAGAGAACTAAAGAAACTGCATTGTGAGGTAATTTGTTTGGTTGCCCCACTACCAAAGTACCCATTTGAGTCTATTGTAGACGTACACTGCTCATGAGAAGATGGGTCATAACTGCAAACAATAGTAAATGCCCATTCTTTATTTTGCATAAGATTGGCAGACTATTATAGGTGTAGAGGGCTCTGCAACAACCATTCTGACCTCTTTTTTCTTTGCCTCTTTTGCAGTGAGTTTTGGACAACTCTTTATGACATGATCATTTCCTTTACATTATTTGCAAAACAATTTTTGCTTTTCTGTTTTCTTATCATCTTTGTCTTCCTTTTTTTATTGTATAAAATTAGCAAATTTTTGCTTACTAGTAGATGAGCTACATTTACCTTTGTCGTTCTGACGAGCTAAGAAAGCTTGATCTGCTACACGCATAATGGACTTGTTCTGCCCAAACTGATCTTCTTGCAACGAAACAGAGACTAACTCCTCAAATGTTAAGCCATTTGGATTTCCTTTCATCATCAACCAAAGAGTATAAGAAAAACTCTGATATGATTTTGGAAGACCGTTCAGATCAATCTGCAAGACTTCATTAGCAAAAATCAATTGTTCCTTAAAATCTTTGATCTTCATCAAAAAACTATCCATAGAATCTCCTTCATTCATATGCTCACTCTCCAACTCTTTTCAGGGGTAAGCAACACAAGCCTCATTTTTTTCCTAGTATAAGGTAGTAAGTGTTTCCCAATCATCCTTTGCAATTTTGCAAGAGCAAATGTGAGGAATAATGGCAAGTTTGATAGACAAGTCTATCAATGCATGTGCCTAAGCATCTCTGCCATCCCAACAAAGTTACTCCATAGTAGATGCAACAAAAATTGCAGCATGAACAAGAACCTGAAGATCATTATCTTGAACGCCATTTGCAACACCTTCAATAAATGTATTTGTAGATGTAGTAGGTCATTTTTCAACACCATACACAATATTCCACAATCCTTTTGTGACCAATACATGACGTATCATGTATGCCCATAATGGGTAATTGGAACCATCCAAATTATCCTCAACAACCAACATACAGAATACATCATTGCTTTCAATTATGGCCACTGAGTAAAATACCTTGATGTAGAAAAATGATTGTATCTCAAAAAGTTGAACACTACCCTGTCAAGATCCACTAAACCTATAGCAGACTTTGAGGCTCTTGTATAGGCAAACCAAAAATTGTATATATGTTTGGTGCAAAAGGATGAAATTGCTTGCAGAGGTGTTGTGATAGCGTGTTTGAAGGTTGAAACGAGCTTAGATAAGAATTTTGGCACCACAAGGTGAACCAATTTTGAATTCCTAATCATTTTGAGTATGCTCACCAATTTTCATGCGATTTTGAGACTATGATTGGAGGGGTATCAATGATGCCCTAGATGAAGCGATGACTTGTTCTGATACCAATTGTTGGATTTTGAGGTATATGGAAGCACACAAACAACATAAGGAAGAAGAAGAAGCTTGGAGCACAACACACAATATTGAATGTATTACCAAGTGAATGTGCAAAGATAAGTAACATGTTAGGGTTATAGGTGTATATACAAGCCGCGGGAAAAAAACCTCCTAAAGAGGGAAGAAGTACCCCGGCGGTCCGAAGTGTGTTCACACACATCACTACCAAATTATATCAACAATATTTTTTTGCAACTGTGCATACATGAGAATGAACATTTGGCCATTTTAGAAGTTGCACATTTAGGGTAGAAAGAGGATGTTTTCTAGTAGATATAACTACTAAAATGATTCTCTTTGTAGGCATGTGGTGGCGAACACTTCACATGGATGCAAAAACATACGTAAAGAGATTCGAAGATTGCTAAAGAAAAAAGTATCTATTAAGAAAAGATCAAATGTCATTGTGTTAACAAACTTGGAAGGGGATGAATTTCCAAATCACAGCAATGGATGTAGAGTTGATAAATATTTGAAACTGTTGACTACGGAAATAGTAGATAAACTCCATTGGGATAAGAAAAAAAAGAGAGAAGGGATTCAAAACACATCAAGGAATGTGCAAAAGGACAAGTTAGGGAATGAATAAAGAAAAACATGGAGAGGAACATAAAAAAGCTGAGAGAGATCAAATAGCTACAACAATCAAGCTTTATCCATGCATGCATAATGAGTATAATCGAGGAAGCTAGTATCAAAGAAACTTGAAGGCCTAGAATTAAAGTTGGAATAATTGAAGAAGCTCATGTATGTAAGAAAAGATAATTGTCTTAGGTGAACAAGAAACGTTATTTTTTTATCATTAGAAGTAGAAAGTAGGAGATCCATATCTAGATGAAATGCCTACAATGGGTGAATTCATTCCATGTGTAGAAGAAATGGACCTTATGTTCCATTTCATAAAAGGGAAAGTAATAAAAGATTTTTTTAAATGTGTGAGGAAGAAATATCTCCTTGAGGCATTGTTTGTTTTGTTTTGCATACCACATCTATGTAGTGAACCAAGAGGTGCACCCATTTTCCTACCCATTGTTCACTCATATCACTCTTTAAATGCATTGACTAATACACCATAAGCATTTACAATCAAGAGATAGAGACCCTTTAGACAAAGAACCCTCCAATCAAGCAAAAAAGAGGTAAATAATTATTAGAGGTACCTTATGTTTGAGTTTGAAGACTAGAGAAGCACACAAATAGCATGAAGAAGAAGAATAAGTTTAGAGCACAACATTGAGCGTATTGCTAAGTGAAATGCGCAAAAGATAAATATCTCATTAGGGTTCAAGGAATATATACAAGCCAAGGGAAAATTTCTCCTAAAGATGGAAGAAACTGCCCCAATAGTCTTAAGTGTGTTCAGACACATCACTACCAAACTATGCTAACAAATCCCCCCTAGAATTGATGTAGTGAACAAGGGGCAGACACCTCATGTAAAAGGAAGTTTCAACCAATGTGGACTAAGCTCAATATGCAAAAGATAGTAAGCCCAGATTTAAAAAAAAAAATCTTTAAACTTCCCACGAGGTAGAGCCTTTGTGAAAAGGTATACAACATTATCTTGTGTGCAAACATCACCAAATTAATGTCTCCAAGAGAGAGTCGCCCATTGACATAATGATAGTGCACCTCAATGTGCTTAGTGCAAGAATGGAACACTTTGTTACTCCTAGTTGCCAATGCACTCTAATTATATATATGATGGTAGAAAAAGTTCAACCAACATGCAAGTTATCCATAAAGCATATGAGCCACACACTCTCAATAGTAGCTACGAAGACTACCGTATACTTAGCCTCAAAACTAGGAGTGGCCATAGGAAGTTGTTTGTTTCTCAACCAAGATATGCATGAGCTATCAAGCACAAAGAGAAACCACTTGTGGACACACAAGTTTCCTAATAGTTTGCTCAATCTGAGTAAAAAAAAACCACCTAAATCTGGCAATATTGATCCCCTCTTGGAATAAAACAACTCAAGCTTATGGGTACCAGATAAGTAGAGAAGGTACACTTAGCTGCTTGCCAATGCATAATTCTTGATCTAGGCATAAATATACTCATATGAGAGACAAAAATTTGAATATCTGGTTGAGTGATGCATACATAAATGAGGCATCCAACAACTTGTTGATAGAGACTAACATCATATAATCTCCAGCATTATGAACACTCAATTGTAAACTTGTTTCCATGGGAGTGGTAACCAATAAGTACATCATCTACACTCTTTACATTCAAGGTGCTTTAGTTGGACTATTCTAAAATCCATGTGCTAATAAATAGGCATCCACCTTCTCATACCAAGCACATGTTGCTTGCTATAATCCATACAATGCTTTATTTAATCTGCACACTTTGTTTTCATACCCTTTCTTAATAAAACCACAAGGCTAAAATACATACACTTCTTCATGCAAATCACCATTCAAAAATGCAATTTTAATGTCCAACTAATGTACATTCCAACCATTAGGAGCTACAAGCACACATATGCCACAAACGATTGTCATGCAACATGAAAGAGAAAAGTCTCATCCAAATGAATGCCCTTCTCTTGAGCATAACCTTTGGATACAAGCCTAGCCTTATAGCAATCAATACTAGCAGCTGGTCTTTTTTTCAACTCATAGACCCATTTAGCTCCAATGGTATTTTTATTAAGAGAATCACATAAAGACCAAGTATCATTCTTCATAATAGCATATCCAATTAGATAACAACCATCCATTGTTTGGAATTACACCACAAATACTAGAAGCAACCATTGCATAATAATATGATGCAAAAGAAGCACTATGAGAGCCTAAACATGCACAACATGGAAAAGTTGCATCTAATGTGATATCCTTAAATTTGGCACCAACCATTTAGGCATACTGTTAGCCTCTTCAATGTCAGATATCTCATCAATAAGTGCATCATGTATACCGACATAAAAAACATAATGATTTGTATGCTCCTTGGAAACTTGCATAGGTTGAGAAATATCCTCACAAGAAGATACACTTCATGACTACCCATCAATGAATAAAGGCAATGGAGTGTCATACATATTTTTTGAGCTAATTGACGTCTCCTTTGTACGTGAAAGTAGGGGTTGAATTGCATGCTGCACAAATAGTACATCTCGACTAACTAAAATCCTTTTGGTTAGTGGATGAAACAAATGATAACCCTTAACAAAAATACATTCTAGAGCCTTATCATCTAATTTTTTTATTATTGCACATGCACTAATGCATATGCCAAACAACCAAAAACACGTGGATAAGCAAAATATGGCTTGCAACCACACCAACATTCAGAAAGAGTGATATACTTGCTTTAGTGAGACGCTTGTTAAGTACATATATTGCACATATAACAACCTCAAGCCATAAGCTATGTGTTAAAGCTTGACTTTTGACCATGCACCTCACTTTCATGAGTGACCTGCACTGATGCTTTATCCCATGCTCAGCCAAAAATGCATTAAATGCAAAAGACATATACCCCCTTCTGTTAGAACAAAGGGTCCCTATTAATAGAGGCAACATTGGACCAAGCACAAGAAGACATAGAAAGAGAGGACGTACATAAGGGAAGGGCCCCATCACTTTTTTATGATAGGCTGCTACTGAGAGAATTGTAATATCAAATGTAATTTCCAGAAGCCCCTTGTAGGAACCCCTACTTTTGTAGACCACAATGTGTAAAAATGTAGTACTTTTTGTAAAAAAAAAAACTCTTAGTCAACCATATTAAAACTAGCACAAGTACAAATAGATACATGGTATGCACATAACAGAGTACAAAGTAAGTATTGAAGAGGATAGCATTACAAGTTTGTAGAAGCATAGATTGGCTATAAAAGTGTAGAAAAAGAAGCATAGGAGATAAAGAGGGAATGCTGCAATTTACTTCGGCTCAAGACTCGGTAGAAGTTTAGAAGAAGATTTATGAGTTGTCCAAGATAGAATACCATAATCGGAATAGCCAAAGTGTTTTGTTCGTACTCTAATGATCGGCAAGATGTATTCCCTTTTGTAATTTCCGCTAATAGAAGTTTGGTTTCTCATACATTGACTCATTATTTTTTGTGTAATTCTCAAGTTGAGTGCCTCATATTCATATTATTTCATTATAGTATTGATTGCAGTTTACTTTGCTTGGTTCTGGAATGTGTCCAATAGTGAGGTTCAATTACTGAAGTGATATTGTTAATCATTGAATTCTTCCAATTATTATGAATGTATGCAAGAAGAAGTTATGTAATCGAAGATGCAATGAGAATCATAGTTTCTTCTAGATTGTTCATGAGTGTATGTATGAACGAAGTTATGATATAGATGCTATAATGATCATCACAATCTTCTTTCAATTTGTCATAAATGTATGCCCGAATGTAGTAATGACAAAGAAGTTGAAATGGTATTCTTCATCCTTGGTATTTTGATCACAAAGTCTTTTCTCAAATATGTGTTGAAGCAAAGTTCTAGTAGGAGGAGTACAACATTGATCCTTCCAAAACATTATAACAATGATAGCCTCTTTATGGCCAAGTTATTATGAGATGCGATACATTTAGGAATTAGAAGATATTTTTGGAGTTGGAGGTCTGCGAAAGCACGCGAATAACACAAGGAAGAAGAAGAAGCTTGGAGCGCAACACACACTACTAAATGTATTACCACTAGAATGTACAAAGATAAGTAAGTCGTTAGGGCAGTAGGCATATATACAAGCCGATGGGAAAAAACCTCCTAAAGAGGGAAAAAAGTGCCCCAATGGTCCTAGAGTGTTCACACACATCACTACGTAAATATATCGACAAATCCCCCCTGGGAGTGATGCATTGAACAAGGAGTTGGCACTCATGTATAAGGAAGTGCCAAGCTATGTGGAATCACTCCACAAAAGGAAGTAAGCCCAAAGCTTTGTGAAAAGCTTCAAATTTCTCCCTAGGCAGAGCCTTTGTGAAAAGGTCTACAATGTTCTCACGTGTGGGCACATATGCCAAATTGATCTCTCCAATTGAGAACCTCTCCTTGACATAATGATAATGCACCTCAATGTGACTAGTGCCAATGTGCTCTCACTGATAGTGAAGATAGTGGTGGCAGAAGATTGACCAACACCCAAATCAGCCATAGGGCATCTGAGCCACACACACTCAACAATCACTGTGAAAGCTTCCCTATACTTAGCCTCACAATTGGAAGTGGCCACAGTAGGCTGCTTCTTCCTCAACCAAGATATACATGAGCTACCAAGCATGAAGCAAAAGCCACTAGTGGACACACGAGTGTCATAGCAACCAGCCAAGTCACAGTTAGAAAAAGCATGTAAATCTGGCGGTAGTGATCCCCCCTTGGGATAAAAAATCCAAGTAGCCGAGTACCACTCAAGTAGCGAAAGATTCGCTTAACCACCTGTCAATGCTTGACACTTGGGCAATGCATAAACCTGATCATCTGTGAGATAAAAAATTGAATATCTAGCCGAGTAATGCATAAGTAAATCAAGCATCCAACAACCTGCTGATAGAGAACAACATCAAATGCATCTCCAACATCATGAAGACTCAATCATAAACCTATCTCCATGGGAATGGCAATAGCTTTAAGTCCAAAATGCTTTGTTTGAAACAAAGTCATTCCACCATCAACTTTGTTTGACACAAAGTCATTCCAACATCAACTTGCATAAATTGAATGCCCAAATAATGATGTAAATGCCCCAAATCAAACATCTCAAATAAGGCATGCAAATCAGCCTTAAAATCAGCAATATGCTTTTCATGAGGACCAACGAGCAGCACATCATCAACATACACAAAGTCATTCCACCATCAACTTGCATAAATTGAATGCCCAAATAATGATGCAAATGCAAGTTTAAGGCCAATAGCTTTGTTTGACACAAAGTCATTCCACCATCAACTTGCATAAATTGAATGCCCAAATAATGATGTGAATGCCCCAAATTAGACATCTCAAATAAGGCATGCCAATCAGCCTTAAAATCAGCAATATGGTTTTCATGAGGAGCAACGAGCAGCACATCATCAACATACACAACAATGATCAAAAGCACATCATTAACACACTTAACATATAAGGTGCTTTCAGTTGGACTATTCTTAAAACCATGTGCAATCAGATTGGCATTTATCTTTTCATACCAATCACATGGTGTTTGCTTTAAACCATATAATGCCTTCTTCAACCTACACACTTGGTTTTCATGCCTTTTTTGCACAAAGCCACGGGGCTGAAAAACATACACTTCTTCATGCAAGTGACCATTCATAAATGCAGTTTTAATGTCCATCTGATGTATGTTCCAACCATGATGAGCTACAAGTGCATACATGCTACAAACAATAGTCATTTGGCATGTAGGAGCAAAGGTTTCATCAAAATGAATGTCTCTTTCCTATGCATAAACCTTTGCAACAAGCCTAGCCTTATACTTGTCAATTGTTCCATCAGGCTTACGTTTCAGCTTGTATACCCACTTAGTACCAATGGCCTTCTTGCCCGAAGGCAAGTCACATAAAGACCAGGTACCATTTTTCATGATAACATCATATTCTAATTGCATAAAAGCCATCCAATTTTTAGAATTTTGTGTTTCATCGAATGCAATAGGCTCATTCTCATCACAGAGACTAGAGGCATCCATAGCATAACAATCTGATGCAAAGGAGGCACTATGAGAGCCTGAACGAGTATGATATGATAGAGGTGCATCTAATTTGCTATCATGCAAAGTGTGCACCAACCATTTTGGCATAGTTTTTGCCTCATCAATATCAGCTCTCTCATCAACAAGTGCATCATGTAAATCTGCATCAGAAATGAAATGATCTAGATCATCACATGAAACTTGCAAAGGTTGAGAAGTTGCCTCATTAGGACCAACACAAGATTGTCCCCTTGTAAAAAGAGGCAGCAAAGTATCATACATGTCTTTGGAGCTAACAGATGTCTCCTTTGTACATGAACATAAAAGCTGAATAGCATCTTCCACAAAAACAACATCACGGCTAACCAAAATGCATTTGGTATGTGGATGATATAGATCATGGCCTTTGCTTTCATAACTGTACCCAATAAAAATACATTTTACTACTTTATCATCCAATTTCCTACGATGTTGTCCAGACACTAATGCATATGCCAGACAACCAAAAACATGCCGATGAGCAAAAGATGGCTTGTGACCATGCCAAGCCTCATATGGAGTGATAGACTGCAGTACTTTAGTGGGACAACTATTAAGTACATATGTTGCACACATAACAGCCTCAAGCTAGAAACTGTGGTAAAGCCTAACTCTTGACCATACACCTCACCATCTCCATGAGTGACATGTTATTTCGTTGAACAACTCCATTCTATTGAGGTGTATATGGCGTTATACACTGATGTTTTATCCCACGTTCAACCAAAAATACATTAAAGTCATAAGACATATATTCCCCCCCTCGATCCGAACAGAGGGTGGCCATTTTACATGTTGACAGATTTTCAACCAAAAAAAGAAACTGTTTGAAGCACATAAACACTTCAAAATTTGCTTTTAGTGGATATACCCTGGAAAGATCATTAATGAAAGTCACGAAGTAA
Organism: Ceratopteris richardii; assembly: GCA_020310875.1. NCBI lineage: Eukaryota > Viridiplantae > Streptophyta > Polypodiopsida > Polypodiales > Pteridaceae > Ceratopteris > Ceratopteris richardii. The sequence goes on from CM035426.1 coordinate 79,916,341, forward strand.
AGATAATTTTCAAAAGAGGGTGTCTACATAGGACCACAGACGTCAGTGTGAACAAGCTACAATTTCTAAGTAGCTCAAACTGAACCATCTTTTGGAAAGGAGGAATGCTGTATTTTTCCCAAAATACAACCTTCATAGACATGTTTAACGGGTTCCTGAAGTTTGGGTGAAGAGGACACCATTTCTGATTTCTGCAGGCGTAGCAAACTAGCAAAATTCAGATGACAAAAGCACGCATGCCAAAACTTTGCATATGACATAGCTTGAGAATCATGTACTGCACATGCTCAATCATTCATATATTTTTCATACTCTATGAGCTTATACAACCCATGACATAAAATGCCAGAAGCAATAATCATGTCGAAATTTGATAGATCATGAATCATACATCTGTCATCAACAAATTTCACAACCAAGCCAATCTTAGCTAAAGCTGAAACTGATAATAGATTCTTCTTGATCCCTTGTACAAATAAAGCATCTGACAATGTGAAAGAACTACCATTAGTAGTATTCAGAATGATCTTAGCAACTCCTATGACAAGATAAGAGGAGTTGTTGGTGCATGTGACAGTATTCCCTATAGGAGCAGGCTCCAGTGAAGTGAAGAAACTATGCTACAAGATAATATGTTTGGTTGCCCCAATATCAAAGTACTAAACATCTAAGTCTACTGCAGACATACACTGTTCAGGAGAAGATGGGTCAAAACTGCAAATAATAGTAGATGGCCATTCTTCATTCTACACTAGATTAGCAGACTCTGTTTTTGGTGTAGAGGCCTCTGCAACAACATTCCAACCTCTTTTTTCTTTGCCTCTTTTGCAGCCAGTTTTGGATAATTCTTTATGACATGATCATTTGCTTTACAGTACTTGCAAAACAATGTTTGCTTTTCGTTTTTCTTGTCGTCTCTGACATTCTTCTTTGATTGTGTAGAACTAGCAGATTTTTGCTTACTAATAGAAGAGCTCCATTTACCTTTGCCCTTCTGACTAGCTAGGAAAGCTTGATCTACAACACACATAATGGACCTATTCTGTCTAGACTGATCTTCTTGCAACAAAACAAAGACTAACTCATCAAATGTTAAGGCATTTGGATTGCTTTTCATCATCAAACGAAGAGTAGAAGCAAAATTGTTGTATGAATCAGGATGACCATTCAAAAAAGTCTACACAAGCGAACTGACAGGCAAGACTTCATCAATAGAAATCAACTGTTCCTTCAAATCTTTGATCTTTGTTAGAAAATTGTCCTTAGAATCACCTTCATTCATATGCTCACTCTCCAAGTGTTTTTGGAGGTAAGAAACTCAAGCCTCATTCCTAGCCTAGTACAACATGGTAGGTGTATCCCAAGCATCCTTAGCTATTTTGCATGAGCAAATGTGAGAAATAATGGCATGTTTGACAGACAAGGCTATCAATGCATGTGCTTGAGCATCTTTGCCATCCCAAAGAATCTTCTTTGTAGTAGGTGCAACAAAAACTGCAGCATGAATAAGAACATGAAGAATATCGTTATCTTCAATGCCATGTGCATTAGCTTCAGTACTTGTATTTTTAGATGTAATAGGATATTTTTCAACACCCTGCACAATGTTCCACAGTCCTTTCGCAACCAATACATGATGTATCATATAAGCCCGCAATGGGTAATTTGTATCATCCAACTTATCCTCAACAACCAACATACGAAATACATCACTAATTTCATCCATGGTTAGTCACTAAAATACCCTGATGCAGAAAAATGAATGTATCTCAAAAAGTTGAGCAAAACTACCCTAACGACTTCTGCTAAACCTGTTGGAGATAGACATCTACGGAAGCACATGAACAACACAAGGAAGGAGAAGAAGCTTGGAGCACAACACACAATACTGAATGTATTACTACAGAATGTACAAAGATAAGTAGCCCATTAGGGCAATAGGCGTATATACAAGCCGGGGGAAAAAAACCTCCTAAAGAGGGAAAAAAATGCCCCGGTGGTCCTAGAGTGTTCACACACATCACTACCTAAATATATCAACAAATTCCCCCTGGGAGTGATGCGGTGAACAAGTAGCTGGCACTCATGTATAAGGAAGTGCCAAGCTATGTGGAAATCACTCCACAAAAGGAAGTAAGCCCAAAGCTTTGCAGAAAGCTTCAAACTTCTCCCTAGGCAGAGCCTTCATGAAAAGGTCTGCAATGTTCTCCTGCGTGGGCACATATGCCAAGCTGATCTCCCCAACAGAGAACCTCTCCCTGACATAATGATAATGCACCTCAATGTGCTTAGTGCGAGCATGGAACAGAGGGTTCCTCACAACTTCCAATGCACTCTGAGTGTCAATGAAGATGGTGGTGGCAGAAGACTGACCAACACCCAAATCAGCCATAAGGCATATGAGCCACACACACTCAACAGTCGCTGTGAAAGTTGCCCTATACTTAGCCTCACAACTAGAAGTGGCCACAGTAGGCTGCTTCTTGCTCAACCAAGATATACATGAGCTACCAAGCATGAAGCAAAAGCCACTAGTGGACACACGAGTGTCATAGCAACCAACCCAATCAGAGTCAGAAAAAGCATGCAAATCTGGCGGCAATGATCCCCCCTTGGGATAAAACAACCCAAGTAGCCGAGTACCACTCAAGTAGCGAAAGATATGCTTAACCTCCTGCCAATGCTTGACTCCTGCGCAATGCATAAACCTGCTCATCTGTGAGACAACAAACTGAATATCTCGCCGAGTATTGCATAAGTAAATCAAGCATCCAATAGCCTGCTGATAGTTAACAACATCAAATGCATCTCCAACATCATGAAGACTCAATCGTAAACCTGTCTCCATAGGAGTGGCAATAGGCTTACAGTCTTCAAGGCCAAAATGGTGCAATAATGTGTCAATATATTTCGTTTGACACAAAGCCATTCCACCATCAACGTGCATAAACTGAATGCCCAAATAATGATGCAAATGCCCCAAATCAGACATCTCAAATGAGGCATGCAAATCAGCCTTAAAATCAGCAATATGCCCCTCATGAGGACCAGTGAGCAGCATGTCATCAACATAAATCACAATGATTAGAAGTACATCATTAGCATGCTTAACATATAAGGTGCTTTCAGTTGGACTGTTCTCAAAACCATGTGCAATCAGATAGGCATGCATCTTTTCATACCACGCACATGGTGCTTGCTTTAAACCATATAATGCCTTCTTTAACCTGCACATCTGGTTCTCATGCCCTTTCTGCACAAAGCCACGGGGCTGAAAAACACACACTTCTTCATGCAAGTCACCATTCTGAAATGAAGTTTTAATGTCCAACTGATGTACATTCCAACCATGATGGGTTGTAAGTGCACAAATGCTCCGAACGATATTCATACGGCATGTAGGTGCAAAGGTCTCATCAAAATCAATGCCTCTTTCTTACGCATAACCCTTTGCAACAAGCCTAGCCTTATACCTGTCAACTGTACCATCAGGTTTACACTTTAGCTTGTATACCCACTTAGTGCCAATGGCCTTCTTGCCAGGAGGCAAGTCACATAAAGACCAAGTACCATTCTTCATTATTGCATCATATTCAGATTGCATAGCAGCCATCCAATTTTCTGAATTTTGTGCTTCATTAAATGAAACAGGCTCATTCTCATCAGAGAGACTAGATGCAGCCATAGCATAGCAATCTGATGCAAAAGAGGCACTATGAGAGCCTGATTGAGTACGATATGATAGAGGTTCATCTAATTTGCTTTCACGCAAGGTCTGCACCAGCCATTTTGGCATAGTCATTGCCTGCTCAATATCAACTCTCTCATCAATAAGTGCATCATGTACATGTGCATCAAAAATGGAATTATCTGCATCATCACATGAAACCTGCAAAGGCTGAGAAGTTGCCTCATTAGGACAAGCACTAGACTGTCCACTTGTAAAAAGAGGAAGCAAAGTATCATACATGTCTTTGGAGCTAACAGATTTCTCCTTAGTACATGAAAGCAATGGCTGAATAGCATCTTCCACAAAAACAACATCATGGCTAATCAAAATGCGTTTAGTCTGTGGATGATACAGACGATAGCCTTTACTTTCAGAACTGTACCCAACGAAAATACATTTTACTGCTTTGTCATCCAATTTTTTGTGACGTTGTTCAGGCACTAATGCATATGCCAAACAACCAAAAACACGCAGATGAGCAATAGATGGCTTACGGTAATGCCAAGCCTCATATGGAGTGATAGACTGCAGCGCTTTAGTGGGACACCTATTCAGTACATATGTTGCACACATGACAGCCTCAAGCTAGAAACTATGTGGTAAAGCCTGACTCTTGACCATGCACCTCACCATGTCCATGAGTGACCTATTCTTTCGTTCAACAACTCCATTCTGTTGAGGTGTATACGACATTGTACACTGGTGTTTTATCCCACGTTCAGCCAGAAATGCATTAAAATCAGAAGACATATATTCCCCCCCTCGATCAGAACGGAGGGTGCCCATTTTACATGCTGACAGATTTTTAGCCAAAACCAAAAATTGTTTGAAGCACATGAACACTTCGTACTTTGCCTTCAATGGATATACCCATGCATGCCTGGAAAGGAAGAATCTTGTAAAAGAAGCTATAGTTAAGCTCAGAGCAACTAGAGAGAGAAATAAGATTGCATTTGACAAGTCCCATAGGTTAAGACCTAAAAAGTTGAATGAAGGAGACTGGGTACTTGTCTATGATAGCTCATTGGATACGCAATATGAAGCCCAAAGAAAATTGGTGAAGAGATGGTTTGGTCCCTATGTGATATGTAAAGTGTTTGACAATGGTACATACTCGCTTAGGGAATTGAACGGAACCAAGTTAAAAGAATTGATTGCTGGGCAAAGAGTAAAGCTCTTGAAAAGAAGAGAGAATGAGGATTATGAGACGGTGATAGATGAAGAGGAGGAAGAAAATGAAGAAGATGAGGAGCTTGTAGAAGAGATTTGAGATGAAGAAGAGAGATAAACTAAAATGGAAACCAAAGAATATAATATATGCGTATGTAAATATCAGAACTGTAAATAAATAAGAAGAAAAAATGAATATGAAACAATGTGTGCATCCAAAAGCATGATTGTATAGTGAATAAATAATGTTGTTAATATGAATGCATGATTAGTGTACATAAATAAAGATTACATGCATGATCATTTCTAATGTGTCTTTTCTTGTAGGTGCAGCTGTGGTTACAAATAAGGAATTGTGATTCAAGCATGGAAAGGAACTTTTCTGATGAGGTAGAGACATCATCTCAAAGGAATTCAATTCGAGATAGGAATTTAGTATAGTCTTCGAATGATGCCTTTAAAGAGGAAGCCTATAAATGTAGAAAAGAGGTCTAATATGGAAATGATGGAGAGTGTTAATCTCCAAGAGAACAAGCTATCGTTGATGTTAGAGCACCTCCATATCAAGAATAGCTCAAAATCTTTACCAACTTGGAGGATCAATACCAGATTATCAAAATTTTTAACTAACTGTGAAGAGAGTCATTAATCAAAAAAGTCTATTGCACTTAACTTACTCATTGCCTAACCAAATGTGTAACGTTTTCAATGAAACTTTGTAGGAAGTGTCCTCTAATGTTTGTGCACCTTCTCCAAGTCAAATCATCTCAAATCACTCAGTACATCTTGAGAAATGATTCAAAAAATCAACCTATGTCTGAAACTATTCTCCTGTATAGTCGACTTTGACACCTACAACTTCTAACACATGGTTCTCCCAAATTAGAACCCATTTAATCAAATGCTTTTAGCCATAGATGGATTACCTTCCAACTTAGATTTTGACTCCTCATTTGTGCAAAATTTACACTGTGCATTGAGAACTGATCAATTCTTTGACCATCGAGATTGCACCTGTTTCATAAGACACTCATCACTTCTTCACATACAAATGTTCCTACACATAATTCTCTTAGCCTGTTTACAATTAGGCTCTCAAATCTTAACCATAGAAGCATTAGCTGTGGAATTAGGCATCTAGAAAAGGATTCCTAACATGATCAAGCACAGAAGGAGGACTCAACAAATAATCGGGTGCAACTTTTTCATCTACTCAGAAAATTTACATCTGAATGATGAGAGATGTTCACTTCACTTCTAAAGTGTTTAATGGTTCTTACAACTTCTAATTCATCATCTCGCATACATACCCCAACTTTCTACTTGTATATATAGGTGTTATGGACAAACTCGTCACCATTACAAAAGTATAAGCATGTTTAATGTACATATATATACAAGCCTTTATTCTCTAATTATGCTCTAACTCCAATCTTCATGTATTGATCTTTGCTTCTTCTCTTACTTCAAGTCTTTGTTCAACACATCAACTGATGGTTGTCATGCACCAACAACTCCCCCTCAATCATCAATTGAGGTTTTCTCCATCTTCTTTATACCTGCCATGTCTTTGAATCTCTGTAGCTTTCGTCCATCCAAGCTTTTAGTTAGCATATCTGCAATCTGATCTTTTGTTGAAGTATGTATGACTTCAACCTCCTTATCAATCACCTTCTCTCTTAAGAAGTGATATTGAATCTCAATGTGTTTAGTCTTGGCATGAAAAACATGATTAACAGCTACATACAATGAACTCATATTATCTCCATGAATAGTGGGTGTACTCTTAATGATGTCAAAACTCTTCATGAGAGTTTTCAACCATATGATTTCCTTTGCAGCTTCAACCATACCTTTATATTCTGCCTCTGTAGATGATAAAGCAACTATATGTTGCTGCTTAGAACACCAAGAGATTAGCTTATCTCCCACACAACACAAGTATCCATATGTTGATCTTCTATGATTAGGATTACCTGCCCAATCTGTATCAGTATATATATTGATGTTTGTATCTGATGTAAAACCATAATAAAAACCTTCCTTGGGTGTACCCTTAATGTATCTCAACACTCTTTGTCCTGCAGCCCAATGTTCTTTCATAGGGCAATGCGTGAATTGAGACAACACTCCAACTACATATGACAAATCAGGCCTAGTTAATGTAGCATAGATTAGACTACCAACCAGACTTTGATATAACTTCATATCCTTGAATTCTTCTCCTCCATTTCTACTCAATTTGTGATTCACCTCCATTGGAGTAGGTGCCACCCTACAATCTTCCATTTTAAACTTGATTAACAAGTTCTTCAAATACCTTTCTTAAGTTACATACACTCCATGTTGAGTATATGAGATCTCCATGCCCAAGAAATATGACAAGTATCCCAAGTCACTGATCTTAAACTCTTTCTCCATTTGCTTCTTGAGACTTTGTATGCCCTTCTCATCTGTGCCTGTAAGGATTATGTCATCAACATATATGCACATGTAAATGAACTCATCATCACTTGCTTTAACAAGTAAGCTACTATCAGCTTTAGATACTTGGAAACCAAGTTCCTTCAAGAACTTCACAAGTCTATAATTCCATGCCCTTGAGGCCTGCTTCAACCCATACAAAGCTCTCTTGAGCTTACATACATATTCTGAATATCTTTTATCTTTGAATCCTTGTGGTTGCTCCATGGAAACATCATCTAAAATATAACCATTTAGAAAAGCATTCTTCACATCTAATTGACATACTTTCCAACCTTTACATGCAGCAATGGCTATGAGTGTCCTGATGGTTGTCATCTTTGCCACAGGACTATAGGTTTCATCCTAATATATACCATATGTCTGAGCATACCCTTTCACAACAAGTCTAGCTTTATATCTAGACACACTTCCATCTGCATACCTCTTTGTCTTGTAGACCCATTTGCATCCAATGATCTTCTGACTATTTGGTTTAGGAACCAAATCCCATGTCTCATTCTCCAACAATGCATCATACTCTTCCTTCATAGCTTTCTCCCAGTTTTCGTTACCTTTTGCCTCTTCATATGTAGAAGGGTCTCCATCTACTTTTACCATGTAAGCATAGTCTTTAGTAGTCAAAAAAGAAGTGTCATAGCTATACCTTGTAGGTTTCCATTTGTGTCTTGATGACCTTCTGAGTTCTCCACTTCTTGAAGTTTATGGTTCATCACATTTTGGATCAAACCTTGGCACTTCTTCAACTTCTACTTGTACTTCATTGAACCTTTGATTTACCTTTCTTCTGATGCAAAACTTCTTCATCACCTGCATGATTATTGATTGTACCTATATATCAAGTACCTTGCTCATCAAATGTAACATCTTTTGATACAAAGAATTGCTTTGTGGATGGACTCCACAACCTATAACCCATCTGCTTATCATCATATCCAATGGACACATACTTTTCAGCTTTAGGTTCCAATTTATGCCTCAATTGAGATGGCACATATGCATACGCCAAACATCCAAATACTTTGCAATGATCTAAGGTGGGTCTCTTACCCCACCAAGCTTCATATGGTGTCATACCTTGCAAAGCTTTACATGGTAACCTATTAACCAATATGTAGTTGTATTTACAGCCTCAACCCAATAATTTGGACAATTTTTCTCCTTCATCATTGATCTTGCAAACTCAACGAGAGTTCTATTTCTCCTTTCTACTACACCATTTTGTTGAGGAGAGTACCTGCAAGTAACGTCCCTTTTTATGCCTGCATTCCATAAGTAATCACTATAATCATTAGAGAAATACTCTCCCCCTCCATCTGACCTTAGTCTCTTCAACTTTTGACCTGTGATTCTTTCTGCATACACATGATAATGTTTAAATGTATTGAATACCTTTGATTTATCTTTGATCACATATATAGTGATCCACGTGGTAGCATCATCAACATAAATCACATAGTATCTTGAACCATTAATATTGAAATCCTTTGATGGTCCCTACACATCTGTGTGTACCAACTCAAGCTTCTTTGAATACATGAAACCATGCTTAGAATATGATTGCTTATGAGCCTTACTTAATTGACATGCCTCACATCTATATGTCATATGTTGACCTGCAACATTAGGCAATCCAAGCACTGAACCATTGTTAACCATATCTTTAATACCTCTTTCATTGAAATGTCCAAGCCTTTTATGCCAAAGATCTAAATCAGAGATCTTATGTCCTCCATAAGTGAACAAGGCATCACCAACATTACCTTGAATCTTCAATATGAAGAGTCTTCCTTCTTTCTTCCCTGAAACAATTTGTTTATACCCATTGCTAGGGTCTTCCACAAAAAATCCATAATTAGTTAACCTTACTTCATAACCTTTTTCAATAATTTTCCCTACACTTATCAGATTCTTTGGAATTGTAGGAGCATAAAAGACTTTACTCAGAAGAGTACTTCCATCCTTGGCCTTCACTGATCCAATTGACTTCACATTGTGCTTTGTATTATCACTTGTTTGAACTACATGATTAGTTACCTTGTTCTCCAAATTAGTCATCAAGGCTATATTACCACTCAGGTGATTGCTACACCCTGAGTCAATGTAGAAGACTCTTTGGTCTTCACTTTATCTTTCACAAGTTGCATTCATGATTAAGGTTGAATCTTCTTTCTGATCTGAATCATAATTGTAGTAGGTATTGTTGTAGGATTGACTTTGGAATCCTCTACCTGCATTTCTTCCAAAGTAACCTCTACTACCTCTACCTCTGAAAATACCTCTTTGGTTTCTACCACCTCTTCCTCTTGAATTAAAGTTCTGACTATATCCTCCATTATTCTGAATATAATGCCAACAATCATGAGCTAAATGCTTTGTCTTACCACAAATCCAGCAAACTTTGGCTCCATCTTTATTGCTTCTGTCTCTTCCTCTACCTTTGCCACCTCCTCTTCCTCTTAGGAAGTTGGCTTGGCTAGTTGTACCTTCTTCTTCATTTAATTGTTGCTTGCCTTTGCTATTCTTCTTCTTATCCTTTGAATATATTGCTTGACCTGCACTCTTATCACCGTCACCTTTGACATCCTGCTCAAAGGTTAGCATGTGTCCTAGCAACTGATTTAAATCAGAAGTGAAATGATCTAGCCACAATTCAGTAAACAAAATGAATGGCTTCCATTTCTCATCTCCTCTCAAACCAGTGAGGATTTTCCTTACCAATTTATCGTCCTCAATATCTTCATCAACTGCTCCTAATGCATCTGCAATGTCCATCATCCTTGTTACATAATCAGAAATGGATTGAGAAGCCTTCTTCTTGAATGTGGTAAACTCTGCCCATAAGGATGCCTTCCTTGACTTTGTAGTATTTTGGAAATGCTCCTCCAAAGCATTCCATATGTCACTTGCACTTTCAAGACCTCTAATATGAGGTAGCAAGTAGTCATTAACTCCCATGTAGATAATGCTCCTTGCTTGAGCATCCTTCTTCATCCAAGTCTTCAAATCTCAGAGTTCATCCCTAGTTGGAACAGTAGGATTTGTGAATTGTGATTTTTCTTCTTCAGCTATGATGTAACCTATCAGCTCTTTGCTCATGAGATGAGCTTCCATCCTCATTGACCAAGCTGGATAGTTTTCTCTATCTGATTTCTCTATCTAAAGAGAATCTCCCATCCTTTCTTCACCTGTGTATTTAATACTTCAATGTTTGTGAGGAATAAGTGTACCTTTACTTCAAATGAAGTTCCTTTTGATCTTCTTGATAGCTTCACGCCTCCTTCTCAAGATTTCCCTTAAATCTTTCACCTTTTGAACCCTCAAATGTTGATTTCTATATTACTGCAGTAGTCGGGGTCCTCCTTTCTTCTATTTTGATGATTCCTGCTCTGATACCAATGATGGAGAGTGTTAATCTCCAAAAGAACAAGCTATCCTTGATGTTAGAGCATCTCCATATCAAGAATAACTCAAAACCTTTACCAATTTGGAGGATCAATACCAGATTATCAAAATTTTTAACTAACTGTGAAGAGAGTCATTACTCAGAAAAGTTTGTTGCACTTAACTTACTCATTGCCTAACCAAATGTGTAAGGTTTTCAATGAAACTTTGTATGAAGTGTTGGCTAATTTTTCTGCACCTTCTCCAAGTCAAATCATCTCAAATAACTTAGTAGATCTTGAGAAATGATTCAAAAAATCAACCTATGTCTGAAATTGTTCTCCTATATAGTCGACTTTGACACCTACAACTTCTAACACATGGTTCTCCCAAACTAGAACCCGTTTAATCAAATGCTTTTAGCCATAGATGGCTTACCTTCTGAATTAGATTTTGACTCCTCATTTATGCAAAACTTTACACTGTGCACTAAGAACCGATCAATTTTTTGACTGTCGAGATTGCGCTTGTTTCAGAAGACACTCATCACTTCTTCACATACAAATGCTCCTACACATAATTCTCTTAGCCTGTTTACAATTAGGCTTTCAAATCTTAACCATAGAAGCATTAACTATGGAATTAGACATCTACAAAAGGATTCCTAACATGATCAAACACAGAAGGAGGACTCAACAAATAATCGGGTGCAACTTTTTCATTTATCCAAAAAATTTACATCTGAATGATGAGAGATGTTCACTTGAGTTCTAAAGTGTCTAATGGTTCTTACAACTTCTAATTCATCATCTCTCATACATACCCCAACTTTTCTACTTGTATATATAGGTGTTATGGACAAACTCGTCACCATTACAAAAGTATAAGCATGTTTAATGTACATATATATACAAGCCTTTATTCTCTGATTATGATCTAACTCCAATCTTCATGTATTGATCTTTCCTTCTTCTTCTACTTCAAGTCTTTGTTCAACACATCAATTGATGGTTGTCATGCACCAACAAGAAATTCATAGTTTCTCTTCTATCCCCACCATCTTCCCAAATTGCTTGAGAGTATCATGTGAGTTTGATAACATCAAAGAAGTTGAGCCTTAATTAGCAAATTAAGCAATTGGTTTTCAAACAATACTTCCTACAACTAACATGTGTCCGGTCCATCCCACATGGGAATAGAACTAACAAAATAGGCTATTACACCCCCACCAATCATTGAGGCTAAATGTTATCAATCTCTTCTCTAATGGTCTCTCCATGATAGATCATCGATCAACATACTATTTATATATGCTAGAAGCGACTCTTACTGACTCATGGTCAGATTATTTAAAGTTATATATTAGGGACTATGATTCTTGTGTGACTCCACGTTTTAAAAAATCTCCTATGAAGTTTTTCATAAGCATATCTAAGTTCCCAAATGATGTAACTCTTAAGGGTTGTTCTTAAAATGGTGAAGACAAAAGCTTCATATTGAGTGAAGAAGTTAGTGATCTACTTGAGTTTGGAGATTTGCATGGATTTGAATATGGATTTATAGATCCTTTCTAGCAGTTCTTCATGGGATTCACTACTTGGGATGGTCACACATGTGTTCCAATTTCTTGAGGGTGTTGATATATGTTTACTAAAGGTACCATCTACTCAATTAAAAGATTTATTGGTCTAACCCTAACTCGGGGAAAAACTTATTGAAAGTCAGAAATTTCCTCATCAATAGGGTTGATAGTGGATATTCATGTGGGGTTCACTAGCGGGGCATTACCACTTACATTTTGATTCTCTAAGTTTTCCTAATCTACCTCATGTCAGTCTTTCTTAACTATCTTGCATGCCATCAATTGAAGTTTTTGGAAATAGCCTTGGATGGCTTGTTTTTTAAATTTCACTCACTATGAAATAAGAATTTCTATCCTAGTCCACATTATAAGGGAATATTGTGTTTTGGTATTCATATATATTCACTCTCATTCGAGGATATATCCTATACTTATTGGTCCAAAATATTTTGTTGGTGAGTCTTTGTCCACGTGTGTGGTTTTCGGGTCAATTCATATGAGACTAATTTAACTCCAATCATGTTTTTTAGCATTGTGTTTGTGCTAGGAGTAGGAAAAGGTTTCTTGATCTTCTCACCCATTATAAAAGAATCAAGAAATCTAGCTACAATACCACTATTATTTGTGCATTTAGGACCAATTGATAGTAAATATATGGTGTTATCTTTGTCTTAATAATGGTAATCAATGTTTGACTACAAGTAGGTGTGTGACTATCAAGGAATTACTATTTCTAAGCCTAAAAACCTATTGATTCATGTTGTCTAAGCTCCAATGAATAATATTTTTGAAACCACAAAGTGGTTTGATAATCCCTACAAGGTGCCCCATTTCCTTGAAGTTCATTAGCACTCAATGAAGGTTTTTTGACATGGCCAATTTTCCCAGTCAAACTCTTATTTGCTACTCAATAACTCTAGGCCTGTATGATTCTTGTGAGACCCTTTATGTTCATCCTTAAGTGGAGTCTGATTGTACCATGTTCATATGTTGAATGCACCTACTTTGAAAGACTTTTCGATATCTTAAACAAATGCAAATTTACTAGGATGAACTAAATCAAACATAAAAAACAAGGGGAAACAATAATAAAGACAAGGAACTCAACCTTTAGGAGCAAGAATTAATCAAAAGCTTCTTACTATGGATCACAAGCACTCAAATTACAATCCAAATGTTCTTTCACAAGAAAAAATTGCAAGCACTGAAGGTGAAGTACTTGCAAGTTTGTAGAATGTCATGCAAGTTACCTAGATGTGTAACCCCTTCCTTAAACATGGCACCAAATTAAAGATATCAGTGTTGTAATATGAGGGCACAATCATTTACCTTTGCTTATCAATTTACAAAGAGTAGGGATAATCTAGTTACAAACAAGGGTAGTAAGCATACATGATGGAAGGCCTCTTGTCAAGCTCCAAAGTGATCAACCACCAATGCACATTCATCAAGTGTACAAAATCATTAAATAAAGATCAGACACGATAACAATTTTCCAACCAAAAGATAATTGATAATCATACAAAGATGATCAACACTCCACGACTAGCGATCAAAGATCTACCATCAATGTTCAATCATCATTAAATTTACTAAAATAACCATTTACTAAAATTTTCATATCTCTCTCATTCCTCCATAAAATCATGTGTATAATAGCTCAAAATGAAACTAAAAAGAAAAAAACAAACACAATTTATAAAGAACTCATTAGAATAAAGTTGTACTAAACATGATTGAATAGATTCCACACAAAATAGAGCTTGGAAACTAGAGAAATGGGCACAAACAAAGAGCTTCAACATAGCTAATGTTGGAGTTCAAGGTCTACAGAAGCACGCAAACATCACAAGGAAGAAGAAGAAGCTTGGAGCACAACACACAATATTGAATGTAATACCACTAGAATGTACAAAGATAAGGTGTATATACAAGCTGGGGGAAAAAACCTCCTAAAGAGGGAAAAAAGTGGCCTGATAGTCCTAGTGTGTTCACACACATCATTACCTAGATATATCAACAAATCCCCCCTAGGAGTGATGCACTAACCAAGATGCTAGCACTCATCTATAAGGAAGTGCCAAGCTATGTGGAATCAATCCACAAAAGGAAGTAAGCCCAAAGCTTTGTGAAAAGCTTCAAACTTCTCCCTAGGTAGAGCCTTCGTGAAAAGGTCTGCAATGTTCTCCTGTGTGGGCACATATGACAAGTTGACCTCTCCAGCAGAGAAACTCTCACTCACATAATGATAATGCACCTCAATGTGCTTTGTGCGATCAGGAACATAGGGTTCTTCGCAACTGCCAATGTGCTCTGACTGTCAGTGAAGATGGTCGTAGCAGAAGACTGACCAACACCCAAATCAGCCATAAGGCATCTGAGCCACACACAACATCAACAGTCACTGTGAAAGCTGCCCAATACTCAGCCTTGTTGGAGTTTATTGATCTCCAAAATATAGCTGGAAGTAGGTGAAACCCAACAGGACCTAGTTGACTTTTTCACAAACTTGTATGCACAGACCAATTTTCTTGCAGAGCAAATTGCTCTTTAGTCACTTATAATTTTCCAAAACTGTTTCACACACATAAACTAGACTCTAAGAGCTTTCCAACAAGCTATAGAACACCTCAAATGGATAAATACACAATGAGCTATGACCTCTGCAATATGCAGCTTTAATGGAGATCTTGAAACAGAGATGAACCCGAGGACACACATCACTTTTAGAGACTACTGCTCTTAATTCACAAGTCCAATAAATCTTAAAGTTTCCAGAATACATGTAGACTTTGAGAGCTTTCTAACAAGCCAAAGAACACATGATTTGGATACATACACAAGGAGATATGACCTCTGCAAGTTTGAGGTTTAATGGAGACCTTCAGTAGGGGGTAAAACAAGAGAACACACACTACTTGCAGAGGGTACTGCTCTCAGCTCACAAATCCAATGATTATGAAAATTTATAGGAAGAAGGTAGACAGTAAGAGCTTTCAAATGAGCTATCAAACATGTAATTTGGATATATAATGAGGGAGATACAAGCTCTACAATCTCTGCATACAAAACTACAGCAGCATAGAGATACACATATGACTCTCTTGAACATCCCACAAGATCATGATTTTTCTCCTCTTTTTATAGCATGGGAAACTAATATAAAACCTTCCTAATACATATAAATTCATGGTAGACACTTGGGTGGAGGTATTACATGACTCAAGTGCTCAAATAAGCAAAGTATTGATGAACTTTGAGAACTAGCCACATCGACCTTCCACTAGGACACCACTGCAGCTCCCTTGTGACTCACTAATTTGACTCACCATGTTCTAGAAATCACATGGTATTTTGGCTATATTTTATGAATACTATGAGCCTTCTTGAAGTATTTGAAGACTTCCCAAAGGTATTTACATAGCATGACTCAAGTGCTCAAATAAGCAAAGTATTGATGGACTTTGAGAACTAGCCACATCGACCTTCCACTAGGACACCATTGCAGCTCCCTTGTGACTCACTAATTTGACTCACCATGTTCTAAAAATCACGTGGTATTTTGGCTATATTTTATGAATACTATGAGCCTTCTTGAAGTATTTGAAGACTTCCCAAAGGTATTTACATAATTTGATACCAAATGTTGCGAACATTTGTTTTATGTAGGGTACAAGTTTCAAATTATGTAAATACCTTTGGGAAGTCTTCAAATACTTCAAGAAGGCTCATATTATTCATAAAATGTAGCAAAAATACCACGTGAGTTCTAGAACATGGTGAGTCACAAGGGAGCTGCAGTGGTGTCTTAGTGGAAGGTCGATGTGGCTAGTTCTCAAAGTCCATCAATACTTTGCTTATTTGAGCCCTTGAGTCATGTAATACCTCCATCCAAGTGTCTCCCACGAATTTAGATGTATTAGGAAGGTTTTAGATTAGTTTCCCATGCTATAAAAAGAGGATAAAAGTCGTGATCTTGTGGGATGTCCAAGAGAGTCATATGTGTATCTCTATGCTGCTGTAATTTTGTATGCAGAGCTTGTAGAGCTTGTATCTCCCTCATTATATATCCAAATTACATGTTTGATAGCTCATTTGAAAGCTCTCACTATCTACTTTCTTCCTATAAATTTTCATAATCATTGGATTTGGGAGCTGAGAGCAGTACTCTCTACAAGTAGTGTGTGTTCTCTGGTTTTACCCCCTACTGAAGGTCTCCATTAAACCTCAAACTTGCAGAGGTCATATCTCCTTGTGTATGTATCCAAATCCTGTGTTATTTGGCTTGTTAGAAAGCTCTGAAAGTCTACATGTATTCTGGAAAGTTTACGATTCATTGGAGTTGTGAATTAAGAGAATTAGTCTCTGCAAGGGATGTGTGTCCTCGGGTTCATCTCTGTTTCAAGGTCTCCATTAAAGCTACATATTGTAGAGGTCATAGCTCATTGTGTATTTATCCATTTGAGGTTTTCTATAGCTTGTTGGAAAGCTCTTAGAGTCTAGTTTATGTGTGTGAAATAGTTTTGGAAAATTCTAAGTGAGTAAAGAGCAATTTGCTCTGCAAGAAAACTGGTATGTGCATACAAGTTTGTGACAAAGTCAACTAGGTCCTGTTGGGTTTCACCTACTTCTAGCTGTACTTTGGAGATCAATAAACTCCAACCCTCACAACTTGAAGTGGCCACAGTAGGCTTCTTCTTGCTCAACCAAGATATACATGAGCTACCAAGCATGAAGCAAAATCCACTAGTGGACACACAAGTGTCATAGCAATTTGCCCAGTCATTGTTAGAAAAAGCATGCAAATTTGGCGAAAGTGATCCCTTGGGATAAAACAATCCAAGTAGTCAGGTACCACTCAAGTAGTGAAAGATGCACTTAACTGCCTGCCAATATTTGACACTTGGGCAATGCATAAACCTGCTCATCAATGAGACAACAAACTGAATATCAGGCCGAGTGATGCATAAGTAAACCAAGCATCCAACAGCCTCCTGATAGAGAATAACATCAAATGCATCTCCAACATCATGAAGACTCAATTGTAAACCTATCTCCATAGGAGTGGTATTCTTACTTCCATGTGTGGTTTCCTAGGAGTATGCATGAATTGACTCAGAACACTTACATTATAGCAAATGTCTACCCTAGTGAGTGTTGCATAATTCAAACTTCCCATCAAGCTTTGGTAGCTTTTTATATCCTAAATTATTTCACCTTCATGAGCACTTAACTTCAAATTTATCTCCATGGATGTAAGTGCAACCTTAGCATTCTCTATCTTCAACTTGACCTTGAACATGTTTTGGTCCCTCAAAGCTTCATTCTTTGCTTTCAAGGCCTATTTCTAAAGCATTTTTGGGGTGTCTTTTGGAGCGATTTTGGAGTACCTTTGCACATAGTTCTCTTTATGCAGGTCCCAGAACATTAAGAAGAGTGTTCTTTGTACTTCTTCGACAACAAATATCAACCTTTGGGGCTGTGTTTTCAGCCACACTCGTAAAACTACAAGTTTCTCGAAAGGTTTTCAGTTTTGGTGGGAGCAACCGCTGCAAATTTATGCAGGTTTTTTAGGCCTAAAACATCAGAATTGACAAACACTTGCATGTGTGGTTGGCTAGTTTTTGGGCTATGCATTCAATCTTTTAGTGTCATTTTAATGCATACACCATGTATGCTTCTGTGGATACTGCTTATGTATGTCCATGTGGTCATTGATATAGTGGTTACATTTTTGCATAAAGCCTTTTACATTTGAAAAAGAGGGTCATGGTGAGGTTTTCCTAACTTGGAGACACCAAATGTCAAGGTCTCTTTGGTGATGCAGGTGGAAGACTTACCCAACCTTGCCATAGGAGATGTATGATAGTTGTTCATAGGTTCTCCATAAGCTTAGTTGGCTTCTATTGGGTAACTGATTATATGCAGTGGAGTCAGTGATTCACTATCCAGGTAAACATGTCAGCACTTGTAGTTTTATGATATTTTGACACTGGTCATATGCTCATTTTGGAGAGGATACTCTAGCAAAATTTTTCCAGATTTCTGGTTTAGTCAACAATACAATGGTTGACTTACCCCTTGATACACTTATTTGTTGGTGTTTGGAATCTTTTAGCTCCATTATCATTCTATTCAATTCTCTACCATCATGACATCAGAGGTCTCAGACACATTTGGTGGATCAAGGTCTAGTGCTAGTGTTCCGAGAAGGAGCTATAACTTGCAGGGCGAAGACCATTTTGAGATCCGAAAATCTGATGGCACAAACTTTGCTCTATGGAAGAATCCGATTAAAGATGTGCTGATTCAAAGGAGGCAATGGAAGCCAATAAATGGGATTTCAAAGAAGCCTGCTGACATGGATGAAGATGATTGGGATGAGTTAGATGAAATGGCCAGGTCTACCATTCGCTTGCACCTGGCAAATAATGTTTACTTTACAATATTAAACTGTGAAAGTGCAGAGGAGCTTTGGAAGAAGTTATGCAATACATATGAAAAAGAGACGGCATCAAATAAAGTGTATCTAATGAGAAAATTATATACCTTCATATGAAGGACACAGATAGTGTTGTTGCTCATCTAAATGAGTTTGATGCTATATTCTCCCAATTACAGGCTCAGGAAATGGATATGGATAATGAAATGAAAGCAGTATTGTTGTTATGCAACCTGCCATGATCATGGGATACGTTTTGCACATCTATTAGCAATAGTGCACCTGGTGGTAAACTCATCTATGATGACATATGTGGAGCACTCTTGAGTGAGGAGATTCGTAAAAAATCTATGGTTGGCACTCAGAGTGGAGATGCATATAATGTTTGTGATTCTTACCAAGGAAAGAGTGAGCAATGTGGCAGGAGCAAGAACAAGGAAAAGAATGGTCAACTGAATAAGAGTAGAAGTAAATCAAGGAAGAGGGATATCAAATGCCATTATTGTCATAAGAAAGGACATATGAAGAAATATTTTTATGCATTAAAGAATGCTAAAGGTAAAGGACAGAATGTTGATGGGCATGTTAAACAATTACCTACACCATCTACTTCGACTCTGAAGATTGAAGAAGTTAATGTTAAATCTGATGATGCTGATGTGTTGACACTTGATAGTACTATGCCAACTGAGGCGCTTATGGCTGATTCTCTTTCCCACACATGGTTGCTAGATTCTGGTGCTTATTTCCATGTGACACCACACAGAGAATGGTTCTCTAATTATGCAGCAAAGTCTCTTGGTACCGTGAGACTTGGTGACTCTTACCAGTGTGATGTCTGTGATTGTGCAGTCCATTGATGGTTCAAAATTTACCATGCATAATGTATGCCATGTACCTCAATTATCATGCAGTTTGATGTCAATTGGTCAACTTGATGACCTTGGTTACAAGGTGGTCTTCTATGCTCAATCCTTCTGTATATCAAAGGGCAATATGGTTATTGCAAAAGGAAACAAAGTTGGCTCACTTTATCCTTTATTTGTATCACAAAAAGAACATTTCTTAGCTGTTATAGAACAGCCTATGGCTTGTATTTGGCATGGTTGTTTGGGCCATATATCTTGTAGTGGAATGGAAAATCTTTCTCGTTCTGGCTACTTACCTATTTTATCTTTCTTTGGATTTTCATTTTGTGATTGCCAATATGGAAAGCAAACCAGAAATGTGCATAGAAATCACATTGACTCTTCAATTCAGCCTTTAGATCTCGTTCATGTGGTCCTATGCCCACTAGGTCCTTAGGTGGTTCTCTTTACTTTGTCACTTTCATAAATCATGCTACTAGAAAAGTCTGGGTATATCCTATCAAATCGAAGGATGAGGTATTCCCTACTTTCAGAAAATGGCTTGCTTCAGTTGAGACTGAAAAATGTTAAGCCTTTATGTTGAGATAATGGGGGTGAGTATACCTCATATGAATTCAGCCTTTTCTGTCAGTCTAGAGGGATTCTTAGAGAGTTTAGAGCTCCTTATACCCCAGTACAGAATGGTGTAGTTGACAGGATGAATAGAACTATTCAAGATAGGTTAGTCTTTATGTTGCATCATGCAAACACATGTTCCTGTTCAGCAACCATTGAGACATTCTGCATGTGTCTCACATCCACTTGATAGATATGTTCCACGTTTAGATTTTGTTATGCTAACAGATGCCGGTGAGCCTTCTTGCTACAAAGAGGCTATGTAGACAGAGGATCATGTCAAGTGGGAGCGTGCCATGAAGAGTGAGCTGTTAGTACCTTTGCCAAAGGGCAGGAAAGATTTATCATGTAAATGGGTATATAAGCTGAAATTCACATCACATAGTGCTTCTCCAAAGTATAAAGCACGACTCGTTGTAAAGGGTTTTAAGCAACAACATGGTGTTGATTTTGAGGAGATCTTCTCTCCAGTGGTCAAGATGACTACTGTGCACATGTCGCTTGGTTTCGTTGTAATGGAGGACTTAGAGTTAGTCCAAATGGATGTGAAAATTGCTTTCTTGCATGGAGATCTTACAGATGAGATCTATATGGAACAACCAGAGGGTTATGTAGTTCCTGGCAAGGAAAGTCTAGTTTGTAAGCTCAAGAAGAGCTTGTATGAACTTAAACAGTCTCCTAGACAATGGTACCAAAAGTTTGATGCTTTTATGAAGTCCCAAGGCTATTCTCGAAGGAATGAGGACCATTGTCTCTACACAAAGAGATGCTCAGATGGCAGCTTGATATGTTTGATACTTTATGCCGATGATATGTTGATTGCTGGGAAGTCCTCCTATGACTTGTCAATTCTCAAAAGGAAGTTGAGTCAAACATTTGATATGAAGGGTTTGGGGGATGCCAAACATATTCTTGGCATGCGCATTACTCATGATATGAGTAAAAGATGCATATACTTGTCTCAAAGTGAGTACATATCCAAAATACTTCACAGGTTCAATATGCAGGGTGGAAAGGCATTGAGTACACCTTTACCCACATATGTGAAATTGAGCAAGGATGATTGCCCCCAATCAGATGAGGAGAAGTAATTCATGACCAAAATTCCCTATTAGTCGTCCATTGGTAGTCTCATGTATGCTATGGTAGCTATGATACGAGACATTGAATTTGCAGTGGGACTTGTGAGGATGGACATCATCTATCATGATAGACTAGTCTATAACCCCACTATAGACCCATCTATCCTGACAAACTCCTATCTATCACGATAGACAGAGACCACAAGATACAATAGATGACAAATGACGGATAACATCTATCACGATAGGCCAATCTATCGCAACACACACATCTATCATAATAGACCCAATCCATTTTGATAGATAACCATCTATGATAGATATTGTCTATTGTGATAGACACATCTATGATGATAGACAAGACTATTGCGACAAACATTTTCTATCATGATAGACACAAAATTTGACATTTTTTAGGATTTGTCAAATTTTGAGCATATCAAGCCTAATTTGTGGGATTTTTACTAGGTTTTGGAGCTCTTTGGAATGCTAAAGAAAGGTTCCAGTGTAGTGCAAGCTTGGGAGAAAACATCTTGGCATTCGACCAATATCAAGCATGCTTGACTTGAGGTTGGAAGATCTCTCAACCCCTCAATTTATTTTTTGGCTTACGCTAAGTGCGCTTATCAATATTAATTGATTAGGGCTATGGTAAGAATGAATCAAATTCAAGAAAACCTAATTTTTCAAGATCAAGAGTAGTTATAACACAATTGTGGAAAACCCTAAGTGAAAGGAACATAATTGGATCGATCAAAACATTAAATTATGTTACAATGCAAATATTCTTAATGGCACATCTCTTAAGACAAGATTTTACATAAAAAAGAACTTAAAAAGAACAAGTGATTGATGCAAAAGAACATTACAATGTGGTTGTACTTGGATGTTGGGCAAGTAGTTGGCTCATGTGAACCTTAGATGAGGTAGACACCTAGGAAGAAATAGACAAAGCATAAGATCATTTGAGGCTAGTGTCAATCATATAGCTAGGTCATGAGCTCAACAATTGAGAAACTATCCTTACATGTTAAGCTCAGAGACAAGTGATTCAGAGATTTCTTTTAGCATGAAGAGACCCATTGGAAGTTTAGAGCTAGCTTACTTGCAAACTATAGAAGGTCCCTACAAGACTCAATTGAAATATATATGAACCAACCACTTAGGTGCTCGTGTCCAACTCAAAAATCTAGATGTTTGAGATGATTAGTTATCCAACTCAAAAATCTAGATCAAACCTTTGGAATTGAGAACATTGTGGTGAAATTCAAAGAGGGCTCCTACGTAGATAAGCAAGGAACCATGTATGTGGTAAGCAGCTTACCAGATAGCATGGGTGAGTTTGGAACAATCATCTTGAGACAGAAATAGGAGACTTGGGGGGTCAGGAAAACCCACAAAGAGAGCCTAGAGCTCTTAGAGGTAAGTCGATCTTATCGAGGATAATCACAATAGAATGGATCCCCCAAGATAATAAGAGCATAGAAATCTTTGTGAACAAGGAGACTAATGTAATGTTTTGGAGATTCAAGCCAGAAAAGCCTAGCAAAATGGACAAAGTTAACATATATGAATTCAAAGATCCTGATGTTGAAGCAAAGGTTATCTATTTGGATAACATCTCTAAAAGGATGCATGTAATTATGGAGCAGAGTAGGCATGCCTACACATGGAAAGGTGAACCATTTTTCCCGACACACAAGTCCACTGATCTTCAACATGGAGCCAAATCCTCTCATGTCTTTGGTAGTCAAAAGGAGAAGCCTAGAGAGACCAAAAGTTTCACAAATACTTTAGGAAGATAGAGATTAGGATTAGACACGGATAGAATAGAACAAGAAAGACCTAGAGGACATAGACACCAAAGAGGTATGGGCGAGTTCCCTCTACCTAGAACAAGAGAACACCCTAGATTATTAAGACCAACCCAATTGATGAAAGCCATGAAGAATTATTTTGATGGCAGGGGAGATCCTTACGATTGAATCCCCCAATTCAAGCAAGTATTGAGAGCAAAACATGTTGATGATATGTTCACTCAATATTATGCTTTTGGGCTTATGTTGAAAAACATAGCCCTAACATGGTTTCAAACATTACATCATGAAAATTTTAGGAACATCACTCAACTATTTGATACCTTCATAGCTGAGTTCTCTAAGAGTGGCATTAGACATAATACCTCATCATTGATGCATATATTTAAGTAGAGCCCACAAGAAACTTTTAGGATACAAGGGTGTAGCTTTAAACAATACATTGAAAGATGTCCAACCCCATAGCTACCTACCTACCAAAGCTAAGAAATTTTCCTTGTTTTTAGAAATCCTATTGGGTGTGAAGCTAGGATCATATGTCTATCTAAAGGAACCCTGAACCATAGACCAATGTGTAAGAATGTTGTGCATTGAAACCAAGGATAACTTGGTTGATGATTTAGAACTCTCTAAATTCTATAAGGATTTTGATTGTGCTACTAGTTTCACATCTAGACCCTAAGCATCAATAGACGAGTTAGCAAAACAAGTAGCTCAAAAGTTAGGAGTGTTGGATCAAGTCTATGACAAGCCTAAGTATTGGCTTGAGTCCCACAAAATCATAGAAGAAGCTTTAAAATGAAGGCTATGTAAAGTTCACTTGTGAACTACCTCTTGTAACTTTTGAAGAGTTTACTTAATGTAAAAGTGAAAGAATCTTAAGTGGTTGAGTCCACTTGATCAAAAAGGGAAAGAGGAGCCACGAATTCGTGATTTGTGGTAGGTAGAGAATCAAATCAATCATTGATTGATTGGAGAGTGATTGAGGGAAGTTAGCCTCCCAAACTCAACTATAAATAGATGGCAGTTTTAGTCGTGGTTAGAGAGACCTATGTGAAGACCTCCAAGAGCTGAGCTTTATGCCATATCAAGGTGTGATTACAAGGCACACATATGTATCAGTAAGTCATTGTATTGTACAAGCAATATAATTTCATTTTCATGATTATTTGAGTTCATATGTCCATGTTCTTGTGAAGTGTACTACTCTCTGCCATTACTCTCAGTTTTCTCAGTCAGATTGCAGAGATGGTTTCTCTGATCCTAGTGCATCATTTTCAGTGATTTAACTTGGTAAAGTTATCTCTATAATTCTACTATATGCTCACAAATTTTCATGTCATTTGGATGTTGCAATCTTCAGTTATGTTCAATTTAAGTCAACACTGTGTGTGCATTTTCACTTCTCTGTCAGGTACCCGACTTTTTCACTCATCTTGTCAGAGGTGTTTCTCAGTGGTTACTTATCCAAATTCAATGATTTGAAGCTTGTTGATTCAGCTTACTGTCTTGTATAAGCATATAACTTTTCATAATCATTGGATTCCTACATTTTGAGTTATGTTCATTTTTATGCTCACTGGTCTCAAACTGTAGCAGCCCGTGAAAATCGGGATGATGCCATCAATTGTTAAAACTCATTCTCAGTGTGTGGTTCATTATTTTTTATGAGATTACTCTTGAAAGTTAGCTCTTTAAGTTAACTAGACTTCCCCAAGAGGAATTAAGCTAATTGGTGCTGTGCTCAGAGAATTATGCAAAACACTGGATAGGTGTATGAACCAAATTAGCAAGTTTTTCACCTTTGAGCTAACTCCAACTTATCTATTTTGATCTATCTTTTTGAGAGTGATCTTCCAAGGTACATAGGGTGTCTAATACATCCATTGGCAAGCTAAAAGGGCCCACCATATACTCTTGGAGTTCAATTGGCTGGTGTAGATCAAGGATTTTACAACACCTCTTCATCTTCAAGCACATACCTATCCATCTCTTCACAGTGGTATCAGAGCAAGGTCGGACAACATGGCAGATGGATTTCCTTCATCAATTGACGAATTGGACAGAGGTAACTACTCAGCTTGGTCATTAAGAATGGAAGCTTATCTCCAAGGTAGAATTTTATATGGTTATGTGGCTGGAGATGAAGTTATGCCAAGTTTCAGGAACAAAAGTCAACCAACACAAGAAGAGCAAGAAAGATTGAGCACATGGTGCTCCAAGGATGCACTTGCAAGGTCTTATCTCCTCAACTCTATCTCAGATTTTTTGTTGCCTCACATTAGAAGTTGTAAGACATCTCAGGAAGTGTGGGATGCACTTGAAGCCTTCTTCTCTTCAAGTACCAAAGCTAAGAAGCATCAACTATGGCTGGATTTCACAACTCTCAAGAAGGCTCCCAAACAAAATGTGACTGATTTTGTCACAAAGCTCAAGGACATAGTAGATCAGTTGGGAAGCATTGGAGAGGTAATAGATGAAGAGCAAATTGTAAGGCAGGTCATCAATGGCTTGAATGCAGATGACAAGTGGGAAGCATTCACCATAGCTATGGATTTGTACATGGACATGCATGTACCTGATTTCAATACACTCATTGGACAACTACTTACTCAAGAGGCAAAGCTTATCAAAAATGGAGAAAGCTCTAAAGGTAATCAATCTTCAGCTTTATACACTGATAAAAGCAAGTCCAAAGATAACAAAGGAAAGGCAAAGAAAGTGGATGATGAAGCAGGTACATATCAAGCTAACTATGCAGGTAGAGGAAGACATGGCAGGGGGAGATCCCAAGACTCCAACCCATGTTCTATTTGTGGATTAACTAATCATACAACTGAAAATTGCTTTAGAAATTCCAGGGATCAAAGAGGCAGAGGATACAATAGAGGAAGTTATGGCTACTCAAGAGGAAGGTTCAACAATTATCATGGCAACTATAACAACTACAATCATTCAAACTATCAAGGAGGCTACAAAGGAAGGAGAGACTACAATAACTACACAAAAGACTCAAACAAAGAGGATTCATTATTGATCATGAACATGGCTATGCCACAAGGTAAATCTGATGAGCATGTTTTCTACATAGATTCAGGTTGTTCAAATCATGTGGCAGGAAATGTGGCACTCCTATCAGATTTAGAAGATCCAAGGAATAAGCATGAGGTACAAACATGAGATGATAAAAAACATCCTGTGGAGAAAATAGGCAATGTCAAAGCACCTGATGGAAACATCAACCTACTCAGTAAGGTACTCTATGTCCCTACCATTACAAAGAATTTGATAAGTGTTGGGCAGATAGTAGAGAAAGGGTTGCAAGTCAGGTTCTCAGGCATGAGCATTTGTTGAAGATCCAAATCAAGGATTCAGAAAAATTACAAAAGGTGAAAAGACAGGTAGATTGTTCACATTTGAATTACAAGACACTAGAAACATTGCTCTCTTTAATTATGGTAGTCAGACACTCACAGAATTGGAAGTATGGCACAAAAGGTTAGCACATATTGGTGAAAGGTCATTAAAGCAAATTTGCAAGGACCAAAGTGTACTTGGACTCCCTAATTTGTCAAAACAACATATGATTTATAAGTGTAGTGCATGTCAATTTGGAAAGTCTCATAGGTTACCATTCATGAAGAAAGGTTATATGCATGGAGATCTCTTGGAGTTGGTTCATACAGATGTATGGGGACCTAGCAAGGAAGCTTCAATATCTGGATCAAGGTATTATGTCTCCTTTATGGATGATTGCAGCAGATGGACTATCCTATTCTTTATGAAACACAAAGATGAAGTTTTTCCATGTTTCAAAAGATATTTGGCTCTTGTGGAGAATCAAACAGGTAAATCAATAAAAAGGCTAAGGTCAGATGGAGGGGGAGAATACTTCTCCCATGAGTTTGATTCTTTTCTTCAAGAAAGAGGAATCAAAAGAGAGGTAACTACAAGGTACACTCTTGAGCAAAATGGAGTGGCAGAAAGGAGAAATAGGACAATTGTTGAAGCTACAAGGTCTATGTTAAATCAAAAGCATTTACCTAATTACTTATGGGATGAGTCTGTATCTACAGCCACTTACTTGATTAACAGGTTGCCTTCAAAATCCCTTGATGGAATGACTCCATATGAGGCTTGGAATGGAAGAAGACCAAGCTTAGATCATTGTAAAATTTTTGGATGTATTGCTTTTGCTCATGTTCCTTCACAGGTTAGAGGCAAGATGGATCCAAAGGCAGAAAGGTGTGTATTTATTGGATATGACAACAATCAAAAGAGCTACAGGTTATACAACCCTACCAACAAAGGATTCTTGGTAAGCAGAGATGTAGTTTTTTATGAGAACAATTCATGGTATGAAGATTCATGCAGGAAGGTCAATTTACCATATGATCTTGAAGAAGATTTTCCAAAGCTTGGTAGAGAACAACCAAAAATTGAAGAACAAGATGCCTCAGAGGATGATGAAGAATCTCAGATGGAAAAGATCAAAGCATGGAAGTCTAAAGGTAAAGCAAAATTGCAGGAACTTGGACATGAGGCAGAATCATCAAATCATGGCCTAAGAAGATCTATGAGGGAAAAGAAAAAACCAAAAAGGTATGGGTTTGACACCTCATTAGTAACTAAACATTCTATCTACATAGCACAGGACATAAACCAAGAGGAGCCATCATCATTTGAAGAGGCCAAAGCAAAAACAGAATGGAAGCATGCAATGAAGGAAGAGATTTAAGCACTTGAGGAAAACAACACTTGGGATTTGGTGCCCAAGACTTCATCCATGAAGGTAATAGGCTCAAGATGGGTCTATAAACTCAAGAAGAATTCTGATGGTTCAATTAATAGGTATAAGGCAAGGCTTGTTGCAAAAGGCTTTGCACAAACACAGGGAATTGATTATGAGGAGACCTTCTCTCCTGTGGCAAAGATGCCTACTATTAGGGTTTTGCTTAGTATTTCCTCTTCCAAGAATTGGAAGATACTTCAACTAGATGTAAAGAATGCATTCTTGAATGGTAGGATAAAAGAAGAGGTATATATGGCACAACCACCTGGTTTTGAGAATCAAGTTTATCCTGATTATGTGTGTAAACTTAACAAAGCATTGTATGGTCTCAAGCAAGCTCCAAGAGCTTGGAATTTCAGGCTTGTTTCATTCTTGCAGGACAAAGGCTTTCAACCAAGCAAGGCAGATCCTTCACTCTTTATTAAAAAGAGTAATTCTGAGGTCATCTACCTATGTGTATATGTAGATGATATTATATTGACAGGAAATGATGCAGATGGTATGAAGAAGTTCAAAGATCAGATGAGAGAAGAGTTCAAGATAAGTGATTTGGGTTCACTTACCTACTTCCTAGGTTTGGAAGTTGTCTACAAGGATCATGGTTTGTTTCTCACTCAAAGAAAGTACATTAAGGACATGTTGGCAAAATTCAAGATGCCAGATTGTAAGATTGCAGGTACTCCAATGGAGGTCAATCACAAATTGAGCTCACATGAAGGTGAACTCATAGAGGACATCACATCATATCAAAGTCTAGTGGGTAGTCTCAACTATGCCACATTGACAAGAGTAGATATATGTTACAGTGTGAGTGTGCTAAGCCAATTTATGCACACACCAAGGAAACCACATATGGATGCTGCCAAAAGGATTCTCAAGTATCTCAAAGGAACCATAAATGAAGGAATTTATTATCCTTATGTATCTGATTTAGGTTTGAAGCTATTTTCTGATGCAGATTGGGTTGGCTCCAAGTAAGATAGAAGGAGCACTTCAGGTTATCTTACCTTTGCAGGTTCAAAGCTTATTTCATGGTCATCCAAGAAGCAACCCATAGTTGCTCTCTCTTCTACTGAAGCTGAATATAGAGGTCTTGCCATAGCTACTCAGGAAGCTATGTGGATGAAGACATTATTCAAAGATCTTGGATTGGAGTTTGGAACTCCAACTATTTATGGTGACAATATGAGTTCTATTCACTTAGCTGCTAATCCTATTTTTCATGCAAGGACTAAACATATTGAAGTTCATTATCACTATGTACGAGAGAAGGTTCTAAGCAAAGAGATTCAAATATCATATGTGTCCACTCATCAACAATGTGCAGATATTCTAACCAAAGCATTGGATGGTACAAAGCTTTGCAAATTCAAGGCTATGATTGGTTTGCATGTAATCTTGGAAGATTGAAGACCTCAAGCATACTTGGCTTGAGGGGGAGCTGTTGGAGCAAGTCTATGACAAGCCTAAATATTGGCTTGAGTCCCACAAAATCATAGAAGAAGCTTTAAAATGAAGACTATGTAAAGTTCACTTGTGAACTACCTCTTGTAACTTTTGAAGAGTTTACTTAATGTAAAAGTGAAAGAATCTTAAGTGGTTGAGTCCACTTGATCAAAAAGGGAAAGAGGAGCCACGAATTCGTGCTTTGTGGTAGGTAGAGAATCAAATCAATCATTGATTGATTGGAGAGTGATTGAGGGAAGTTAGCCTCCCAAACTCAACTATAAATAGATGGCAGATTTAGTCGTGGTTAGAGAGACCTATGTGAAGACCTCCAAGAGCTTAGCTTTATGCCATATCAAGGTGTGATTACAAGGCACACATATGTATCAGTGGTTACTTATCCAAATTCAATGATTTGAAGCTTGTTGGATTCAGCTTGCTGTCTAGTATAAGCATATAACTTTTCATAATCATTGGATTCCTACATTTTGAGTTATGTTCATTTTTCTGCTCACTGGTCTCAAACTGTAGCAGCCCGTGAAAATCGGGATGATGTCATCACTTGTTAAAACTCATTTTCAGTGTGTAGTTGATTATTTTTTATGAGATTACTCTTGAAAGTTAGCTCTTTACGTTAACTAGACTTCCCCAAGAGGAATTAAGCTAATTGCTGCTGTGCTCAGAGAATTATGCAAAACACTGGACAGGTGTATGAACCAAATTAGCAAGTTTTTCACCTCTGAGCTAACTCCAACTTATCTGTTTTGATCTATCTTTTTGAGAGTGATCTTCCAAGGTACATAGGGTGTCTAATACATCCATTGGCAAGCTAAAAGGGCCCACCATATACTCCTGGAGTTCAATTGGCTGGTGTAGATCAAGGATTCTGCAACACCTCTTCATCTTCAAGCACATACCTATCCATATCTTCACAAGGAGTTCCTAGTGGACAAAACCCTCGAATGGTCTGAGTGAAGCATTGTTACATGGATGGAGGAAACCTTATGACCAATGTATTCCCTTTCATGGCTCATAATTTAGGAAACCTAAATGCTCAGTATTGTAACATTGAGAGAAAATACACCAATCATACTATGCAAGAGTGTCCCTACAATGAATAGGCAGTCATGCAAAACTATCAACACTCCTATCAATAGCCTAGTAGATATCAAAACCAATACTAACCACAACCATACTATAGGCCATAACAACCATATCAAGCACACTATCAAGCACAGTAGAGATCTCAACCAATGCTAGATCAACAACCATCACCAGTTGCTAATGTAATCTTAGTGAAATATGCAGTGGCAAAAGATAACTTAACTAGAGCTATAGTTCCATCATCCCCAGTGATCTCTAAAAGTGACCCTAACACCCAAATTTTTTACTCTACCCATGTAGATAGCCCACCTGCTTACTGCATGGAATCATTGAGCATAATGAGGTCTATCAATATAAAACACCGTTAGAACCTGATTGGGAGCCTGAATACTCCAATGTTATGTATACAAATCCAAACCCTAGTACCCAATTATGACAAATGAGACCTCAAGCACCTAGAGGACCATGCTACAGATGTCAGGGTTTGTGATTGTCCACTTCCTTCACTAGGGCAACCTCAAACCATGGTGATTCAAGGCTTTTGTCATGATTGTGGAAAGGAACATCTCCTGAGACATTGTCCTAAGAATCTAGTCAACGTGCAAAATATTACCCCAATCAATGTTATTGTCTTGATAGTCAAACCCAATGCCCCTGTACAAGTAGTCAATAGAGCATAGGATCTACAAAAGACTCTAGGCATAGATCATGAGAAGAAAGCAAAGACTAGTGAGCTAGAAAGCACAGATAAAAAGAGAACGAGATCTTGGAAGGATAGCAGAGAGAGAATGAAGAGACAATGGGCTAGAAAATTGAGTGAACTAGAAGAGTACCTTAAAGAAACAAAAACAAGAATAGTTGAAATCACTTCTCAAATGCACTCTCAAACACTACCACCACTGAACCCACCTCATTGAATCCCACACCTCCTAGATCATGATCAATCTTAGTGGATCCTACTCTAGAAGGCTTGGACATGATGTTCAAAGCCTACCAGGCTTGAATTCAAGAAGGGTCAAATGTGGCAAAGTTAGATAAATACTATTCCCAAGTAGATTTAGAGATTGAGAGGTTTGTGCCAAAATGGTAGAACTAGCTCATGCTATCTTCGATGCCAACCATGTGTTCAATTAGACAAACTTAGTTAAACCACAGCTACATTTTCAAGGACTTTTGGAGAAGTTAAAGCAGTTAGTAGCTAAACATAAGACCATAGCTACACCAGAGGCTCAGGCTAGTGGAAATGAAAAAGTAAGCTTACCACCCCAAGACGCGTAAGTTCTTAATTCTACAGATGATGGAATTCCTTCGTCCATAAATCGTTACTCCTAAGAGTTCTTGAGAGAGATACAAGAGAAGAAATGGGCCACGGAGAGAGAGAACCCTCCAATTGAAGAATTGGATGATATCCATTATCAATTTCCTCAAGCCATTCTCTTTATCGATTGGGATTTGCAAGATGTGTAGTCAAGTGAAAAAAGAGACTTTGAATCCAATTCCTTGTAGGAATTCCACCCTTCACAGGCACTTGGGAATCTAAATCTATTCAAATTAGAGCCCCCATAATCATGGTTAGAAACGATGCATCAGTTCCACCTAGGAACACTAAAGTAGTGAAGAACACTAAAGTGCAGTGCCATTTCACTTGATCTTGGTCATGAAGTAGACTTCGCGCAGAAGGGGCTGTGGTAATCTTGAAGGATGCAAATGCACTCTCTTATCCTAGACCCAAATAGGGTCAACATTGTTTGAAGGATAAGGCACATCTGAGTGTGGCTGTTCACAAATCTTCGACGTTGGCTTTCATTGCATTCTAGTTTGCATATCTAAATGAACAAGTAGCAAAGAGAGAGGAGAAGATCATGGAATGAAAAAGGGATGGAGCTGGCACAACAAAGGAAGGATTATGAAAAGGAGAGAAAGGAGATATTGGAAATGTGGAAGGAGGTTGATAAGCGAGAAATGGGGATGGCAAGAGAAAAGCTTGATAGGGATAAGATGGAGTGGAAGGAGAAGTTGGAAGCTCAAAGCATGTAGCATCAAGCTACAATCTATTAAATTCAACTTCAAATTGCTTAATCTTAATAGAACATGCTAACACTGTTGACTAGAGTCATTATGCAGAAATGACTTCTCTAGTGAGGGTGAATATGTTCACTCATCTTGCACCTACAACAAGAGAAGAACATGGAGGCTTCCATCTTTTGCTACAAAGCATGTGAGACATGCAAAGGAAGAGGGCAATTAAGATTATAGCTTTGAAAAGGAAGATTTATTGAACAAGTGGGAAAATCAACGAACTTGCTCAAGACTCACAGAAATCTTGTGGCTCAAAGGAAAGCAAGACAAATTGTGGACTCCTGGAGAAAACGTGTGGATGTAGAGATGATCCTGAGAGATGAAGCAAGGGTTGAGCTATTATTTAGCAAGCATTTTGAGTAGGGTTCATGGAAATGAAGTTGGAAGGATAGGATGATCCATCAAAACACCGTTGCAATCATGGCTTGATCAAGAGTATGTGTGTGAAGTAGCAGATATTGCTATAAAAAGCTCAGATAAGGAAGAAGCAGCTCGTGCATCAATACTGGAACAAGAAAATCCTAGAGGAAATGAAGGAAAAACAAGGATTGGAGATGTAAAAAAAACTGAAGCAGTTTGGGAAGCTGATTTGTTGATTATACTATGAGAAGGTGGTGCACTCAAACCTTCAATAGAAGTTTAGAAATGAGGACAAATATTGGTGAGTGGATCAAGATACTACCTAAAGAGTTATTCCCCACTTAGCCAAAGAAGATGGATGAGTGTGTTCAGGCCATAGGTCACAAGATGATGGGAGTGCCATACTTGTATTTCAATCCAGAGATATCTTATACACTTCAAGTAGCTACTTAAGGTTCTCAACATCTTTCTTTGGACCATTTCCTATAGAATTGGATGGAGTGGGCATGGATATTCCTATTCCTCATGTAAAGGGGCATACGGGGATCTAGGAATGCGTCCTTCAAAGTTTGAACCACCTGATAAGGGCTAACCTGGTGTAATGAGTAGATGTGGAAGGCAATAGAGAGTTGCTTTTAGATGGAACCGCCTCACAAAAGTATTCAGCAACTCACCGGTTTGTCGGAACTCAGTTGTAGAAAGACCATCCAAAAACCCTTGGTTGGCATTTCATGATGCTGGTTAGTTTTGTGTAACTTGATAGGTGCCCTAGAGCCGTGTTCTCAGCTAATCCATGAGAAATTACAGATTGTGCAAGAATATATGAGTCTAGAAAGGCCATTCTAAATCAATATATAATTTCTAAAACTTAAAAGAGTTTTTGGTACAAAGCTAGAGTTGATATAGCAACAAAGTAGAGGAGTGGAGGCAAGGATTTGAAGCTCTTCTAACTTGACGAGTTGAGCTTCAGATTAGGCATTAAAGGAAATACCTTCTACGTCTGACTTATGTGATGGCTCCTCTAGAGAGCTTTAGATTGTTCAGGTTAGGGCTTATCAAATAACGAATCAATATTGTCTCAACCTTGGAATGATCGGCTAAGAAGTGTGGAGGGGAACGAAGATTATAATGTTGGCCTCGATGGAGATGGAAGATTGGAGCAATGCTAGTAGATATGAACAAGATCGCTCATCAAGAAAATAATAAGGAATAGCCTTTTTTGACTGAGATGGAGTTGGTTATAGCTCGATCCATGGTTTAAAAGCACATGTGAAAGAACATATTATTGACCAAATAAAACCCATCTAATTTGCATGATGCAGTTGACTATCCATCTGTTGGTCTATCATAGTGTTCACTTCATTCTCTAATTTGAACATCTCCTCACATAAACCATAGTAGAAGCTCTTGGATATGGGCATGTGGCAGAAGTGGCTATCAATCAACAAGTGCATATTCAGGTGGGATGGCACAGGAAGATGCCATGGTCCACCATTCCAATAATCACGAATCATCTTTAGCTTATCACATGTGTCCTCATTCACATATTTAGTAATTGTAGAGCTGAAAAAAGGAAACCCACTGCAAAGGCACCTAAAATGCATGACTTTTGTGAGTGTCTTTGAGCATCTCTGTGCATCGATTTTGCTTCGTCTAAGTGGTAGCTGAAGATAAACTGGTCGAGAAGGCAAAGCAATATTTAAATGAAGGAATTGGAAAAATGGAGAAGCAGAATGTGAACCAAAGCAGGGTGATGGTGAAACCTGTGAATCACAAGGCATTTTCACTCCAGTCAAACTTAATTGTTTCCAACCCTTACTCCCATGACCTACCTATCTGTGAAGTCATGTACAAGCTTAAGAGAGGGAAATAGTATTCCTTCCTTGCCTCATGCTTGTGGTGCATTAGTTTGTTGATCAACAATGTGATTATGCATGTGATTAAGTGTGTGTGTCATTAATGATGATTTCTTCTTATTTCACGCGTAGTTTTGTTGTGAATCTCATGCGAACGAAGCGCCATTGCATTTTTTGAATGCTTCCATGCGACATTTGGTCTCGTGGGATGCTCCTCGATTTGTCAAATATGAGTTGTGATGCTACAACATCAACAATCATCTTCTATGTAGATGACTTGATCCTCACAAGTTCAGATGAAGAACACATCCAGTTCACTATCACACAACTTCACCTTGAGTATTCCATAGTAGATCTTGGTCTACTTCACTACTTCATAGGTATGGAAGTTTGGCAAACAAAAGAAGGCATATTCCTAGCACAAAAGAAGTATGACTCTGATCTTCTTTCCAGATATAACATGGACCAGTGTCACTTAGTATCTACAACACTTGATCCAAACATCAAGCTCACCCTAGAGGATTGATCATCACGTGCATACCTATCGGCAAATTGTTGGCTCATTACTCTACCTTGCCAACACTAGAACAGATATTGTCTATGCAATTCATATACTCAGTGAGTTTGCACATCCACCTCATTAGACACATTGGGATGCTCCTTAGAGACTACATTGATACCTAGCCCTCACCGGACATCATGATCTTTGGTACAGAGGGGCCATCGAACTTGCCGATATTCAGATTCAATTTGGGCTGGTGATCTTGATTCTCAATGGTCTACTTCTAGGTACATATTCTTGCTTCATTCAGGGCCTATCTCTTAGGAAAGTAAGAAGTAGCCTATAGTTTCTCTGTCATTCACCGAGGTTGAGTACCGAGCATTGAGGTTTGTAGGCCATCTGGCTTTGACGATTACTATCTAATATTGGTATTTTACATGTTACTCTGACACGCATCCGCACGGACAACCAATCAACCTTATCCATCTCCAAGAATCCAATGTTCCATGCTCAAATGAAGCACATCGAGATCCAATACCATTCATTCGTGAGGAGCTCGTATCTCAGGAGATTACTCTCGAGCAGTTTACCTTTCAAGAGAACCTGTTGGACATGTTCACAAAGGCTTTACCTCCAGTTCTGCTCTAATGCTTGGTGGACCTTTGTAGCATTTAGCCACTCCAAAATGGAGCAACAGAGGGGGTATTGATGACATGATTACTCCTAGATCATCTACATTTGTATCTGCATGAGTGCACCTCCATTTTGTATCTAGGAGGCACTCCATTTCTAGTTTATTTCCATTTTATATTGTATCTCTTTGTATTTGGGTACTTTACCATTTGCTTCTACCATTGTATTCATTCTCCTTTGAGGG
The DNA here is from genome assembly GCA_020310875.1 of Ceratopteris richardii. Lineage (NCBI taxonomy): Eukaryota > Viridiplantae > Streptophyta > Polypodiopsida > Polypodiales > Pteridaceae > Ceratopteris > Ceratopteris richardii. The sequence continues at coordinate 79,952,532 of CM035426.1, forward strand.
TAATTATCTCACCTAAGATGTACTTTGGAGATCCCCTCCCAAATATATATGAGGGATTGTCCCCCCATTTGTACTTGGTTAGAAGCTTTAGGAGCATACTCCATGCTCTTAGCAATCATTTCTAATGCATGTGAGTTTACCCATTTCTTGGTCTACTCACTTTGAGTCTCTCACACTCTTTCTTTTGTGAGTACACTCTTCTTTTCATTTTGCTTCTGTGCATGTAATCTCTACACCTCCATGGGTGACTATACCTCTTTAGGTAGGTGACTACACCATCTCTAGATGCCTTCATGGGTGACCAATATCCTAAGAAGAACCTTTGCCTATCTCATGCTTGGGTGGAGGTGACTTTTCACTCGGAGGTCAACCCTCTGCCTTCATAAGGCGTTTTCACTCTCTCATGAAGCCTACAATTGGCGAGGATATGTCTTCATGATGGATCATTTGAAGTCGTAAGAAATTGTGCCTTTCTCATCAATATTCTTGTAATTCATCTCATTACTACAACCTCATCATCAAGTTCTATTCCTGTATACAGACATGTCAGAGTGTATACTTCCCCAAGGAAGAATTGAAGTAATTCGATGGTGATGCACCACAGTGCACTCTCCTTGTCGAGAGCTTCATGACGATATCCTCAGAGTAGAAATTTGAGCTCCTAGGGCCGCACATAGTACTCCACACAGAGGCTGCAAAATACGCAAAAAAATCCAGTACACAAGGAGCACAAAGACAGACTTCTTAGGTCTTACAAAATGCGATCGAACTTATAGTCTGTGACTGATCAGACCACTATATGTTTTATTAAAGAACATATACAAAGAAGTGTCCAGTGGCGATTTGGCCTTTCACATGGATACTAATGGTAACAATCTCCCACTAAAGGCCAATCTAGCCAAAATAACTACGGGAGAAAAATAAAGAATGATAAAGAATACGTGAGTGTAAGTATACAAACTATACCCCCACCTGATGGGCATGTTACACAATATACAAGTGACTAAGTAAGATCATGAATCAAATAACCCCCATCAAGTGACAACAGTGTCAAAAGCTATCCTGTGGTAGAGCTTTAGTCAAAGCATCTGCAGCATTCTCTCAAGTGTGAACCTTCTCAAGAATAATGTGCTCAGTGGCTAAGCAATCTATAATGAAGTGATACCTCACCTCAATGTGCTTGGTCTTTGCATGATAGACCGGATTCTTAGCCAAATCAACGACACTCTGACTGTCACTAAGCAAAGGAGGTACATGCTGAGGTAAACCCATATCACAAGCAAGACGAGAAAGTCACAATGATTCGTTACATGCCTCACTTGTTGCAACATACTCTGCTTCTATGGTGGAAACAACTACACATTCTTGAAGAAGAGATCTCCAAGAGATAGCACCTCTAGCAAAATGAAAAATGTACCTTGATGTAGACTTACGATTGTGTACACAACCAGCATAGTCAGAATCTTTGTAACCAATACTGGATGCTTTCCCTCTACCTAAGCATATACACTTGTCCTTAGTGCCACTCAAATATCTCAAAATCATCTTGACCGCTTCCCAATGATTCTTACCAGGATTAGACATATCTGTGTCGTGATGCACGTGTCTACCATGATAGATGGCCACTATTATAGAGGTGTATTTATCGCGGTCGTGTCTATCGTCATGGATGGAGTCTATCATGACTTTTGTCTATCATGGTGGACTATGTCTATCATGATAGGGAAAAAAAAGGACATTTTTCTACTATTTTAGTGATTTGAAATGCCTTTAGTATGTTATCTATCATGCCTATAATCTCGGGCCATGCGTAGAGTTCCATCATACCTGATGATGCTACTGTTGATGATGTTGTTGCTTCTAAAGCTAAAACTTGCCATAAATGTTCACAAACACACAAAAACAAAGTGCACACAATCTCTCTCTCACAAGTGAAATGAGTGAAATGGGGATATGACCAAAAAGCTAAATTTTCTACGATGAAGGACATGGAGGTAGGAGGTGACTTAGAGATGGTGGAGATGGTGATAAATGATAAAAGTAAAGAAAATAGAAAATTCACCTACTTACCTATGATTCCAACGTCAAGACTCTACATCTCACCATCACATGCTCGTCCTTGAATCACACTTCCCTGCAACGATAACAAATTTGGTGTCACTCTAGCACAATAGGAATACCAATGTGAGGAGATCAACTTCATAATATGTCAATTTGTGGAAACATGAGGATGGTATGATGACCGTGAGCAAGTGGAATGCGCAAGTGAGTGAGTGAGTGAGTGAGTGAGAAGCACACTAAAATGCACACACATATAATGTGCACACAAGGAAAGACAAAGAGTAGAACAATGGAATCTTCTATTAATAAGCTCAAATAAAGTGTACAATTCTCAATAACAAGTTCAATCTCCAATGATCTCTCCCAAAAATGAGCTCTCTAGCTCTTTTTATAGTTTTTTGACTAGCTTTTGCCTAGTTCAGACCCAATGTCTAGCCTATTTAAAAATTAGGTTCGTAAGTTGATTTGGGGGGGCTCAAATGAGCTCTAAAAATTATGGAAATTAACATGTGGCTCCTTCTAGCACTCCTCAAGCTTGATGACTCCTTGACGTGAATGAAATGGATTCAATTCTACCAAAAATGGATATTGCAAATGAGATGTAGTGATCAAAATCACTATTTATTACATTATATTTTTGACAAAAGAATTTGATTGGGCCTATTCATTGCCAGGTCTACATTGACTACCTTACCTACTTAGTCAACCCTGGTCTTCTCTCTGACTCTCTTGTCTTTGACTCCCTTGTTGTAGGCTTCCTTATCAACTTAGTCCTTGTTGATTGCTAACACATATACAATGGAATATGCTTCTTCTTGATACCATATCCATTCACTATAGCTATGTTTTGGATATCTAATCTCTCCTATAGGTATTGTCCCTTTTAGCTACATTAGAATCCACCATGCAGGGTTTTAGAGCCATGATTTCCCTTTCAAGATTTTTCTTAAACATATTTTACTAGAAAAATCTTTTGTTGAGGTAAAGTAGCTTCCAATTCCTTGCAATTGCGACAGTAAACAATGATGTTAATCATCTTGCCAACTAGTGAGAAAGTCTCTTCATAGTTTATGCCCTGAGTTTGGGCACATCCGTTAGCAACCAATCTAACTTTGTACCTACAAATTGATCCATTTGAATTTCTTTTCAACTTATAGATCCATCTACAACCTATTAACTTTTGATTGATTTGCACTCAAATTAATTCTCATGTGTCCATTTCCTTTAGAGCTTCTATTTTCCTCTTCCATAGCTTTCTTCCAATTAGGGTTTTCTTTGTCTTCTTCATATGTTGAAGGTTCTTTTGAAACTGAGCCTTTGACCAAATAAATAGAGTGCTCTGTTACAAATGTACAGTCATATCCATATCTTTCATGTTGCTTTATCTCTCTTGTTGACCTTCTAGGAGTGTTCTTGGAGCATTCTCCACATTCTTGCATGTTGGCCTTTCCTCTAGATTTCCAGATCTTATAGTCTCTTTCCTTCTCATTTTGATCATCATCAAATTCACTTCTTGAGTTGTTCACTTGTGTATCATGCTTGTTGGCTAATGGGTGGAAATCAAAATCAAGATCATGAGCTAAGTTTACCTTTTGTTTGTCCTCATCATACCATGATCTATGTTCTTCAAATACAACCCTACTAGTGGTAAATTTCTTTGTGCGTGGATTATAGATACTATAGCCCATTTGAGTTGAATAATAGCAATTGAATGCTGCTTTGATTGCCCTTTCATTTAGTTTACCTCTTATTTGTGAAGGTACAAGTACATATGCTAAGCAACCAAAAACTTTGAAATGACCTATACTTGGTTTTCTAACATCCCAAGCTTCATAAGGGATCAAACCTTGAAGAGATTTGAATGGAAGTCCGTTCACAAGATACACAGCAGTTGAGATTGCTTTTGCCCATAGATAATGTGGTAGCTTCTTCTCTTCAAGCATAGTCCTTGCTTATCCAACTAGGGTTTTGTCCCCCCTCTCTGCAATACCATTCAATTGAGGAGAGTACCTGGTAGTCACTTCCCTTTTGATGCCTTTATACTACAAATACTCATCACACTCTTTGGAGAACTATTCTCCCCCTCCATCATATATGATTTTCTTAATTATCTACTTGTATGATTTTCCACATGTGTTAGGTACTTCTTGAAGCATTCAAACACTTCACTCTTATCCTTGATAAAGTATAGAATTGTCCATCTACTATGATCACTAATAAAATATACATAATCGCTCGAGCCTATGAATGAAGGTTCTTGTCTTAGTCCCCACACATCAATGTGCACAAGATCCAACACATTGTTGTGGATGTAGCCTTTGTGGTTGAAAGGCTGTCTTTGAGCTTTCCCAATTTGAGAAGCATCACATATGATGATCATGTGTTGCTTTGATATTTTTGGAAGTCCTAGAACACTTTGATCTTTTCGTATATCCTTCAAGGTTCTTTCATTCACATGAGCAAGTATCTTATGCCACACTTCACTCTTACTTATGGTTTGAGACCCAAAGTTGAATAGAGATATGTTCCTAATTTCTTCTACTTCAAAAGTAAAGATTCTACCATGCTTCTCACCTGTGACTATCTTCTTGAAGCCTTGCATGGATCTTCCACATAAGCTCCATGTTGGGTGAACCTAACTTGTAAGCATTTTTTAGCTATTTGGCCTACAATTATTAGGTTTTTAGTGATAGTAGGCACATAGAGAACCATACTCAGAATGTTTGTCCTAACCATTGGGACCTTTGACATTTCCAATGTTCTCCACATTCTGCTTGGTATCATCCCATGTTTGTACTTCATGCTTATGCTTTGGACTTTCCAAGTCAGATAGAAGATCAACATTGCCTACAACATGATTTGAACAACTCGAATCTATGTAGAACAAATGTTCATCTTCTCTACCTTCTTTGTGACTCAGCTTCATTAAAAGCAATGAATCTTCATGTGATTGATTCTCTGAGTAGTTTTTGAAGTTTTTTGTTTTGTGCCTTCTATTGTTGTTGTTGAATTTGTGTCCACCTTTGCCTCTAGTGTTGCCAAATCCACCTCTACCAGCTCCTTTTTGAGTCCTTCCATTCAGTATTTGGGTGCCAAAGTACTTGATGAAGGTTGACCACAATAATGGACAAATATGGGTGCTTAAGACCTGCTTATGAGCTCAAATCTCTACACATGATTTCTTAGGTTCTAGACAATCACAATCAATCCAAATTCTTGAGAAATCCGTGACAACAAGCATCGAGTATCATGTATCACCGATACTTCTTAAGTATCATGTATCATGAGAAGGAAGGTATCGTATCATGTCGTCAAGTATCATGTATCATGTGTGAGTCCAAGTATCATGTATCGAGTATCGTCGCACTATCAAGTATCGTGTATCGTGTGACCTCATGTATCGTATCGTGAAAATCTAGTATCATGTATTGTTGCACACTTGAGGATCGTGTATCGTGTTGGAGCCAGGTATTGTATCATGAGATCAAGTATCGTCTATCGTGTTGCAGGAAGGTATTGTATCATGAGATCAAGTATCGTGTATCGTGTGTCATTGCATAATCCTATATCATGTATCATGGAAGCATCAAGTATCCTATCATGGAAGATTCGAGTATCATGTATCGTGCCCAAGACAAATATCATATCATGGAATATTTGAGTATCATGAATCGTGCCAAAGTATTGTGTATCGTATAGTTCAGGTATCTTGTATTGTATAGTTCAGGTATCGTGTATTGTTTGCTTTGAAGTATCCCCAAAGAGATCCTGTTTGCTTGTTTTGACCCCCAGGAGCTTGATTCGGCATAACTTTTTCATCCAAAATATGTTTTTTGACCTTTAGAGTGTGTTAGAAAGCTTGTTTTGAATCCCACACGGCCTTGATTGTTTTTTGTAAAGATAATGCATTGATTTTTAGATTGAGTAATTTGAAGTTGACCTTCAAGTGGTATTGGGAAGCTAAGGGGGCTCCAAAAGATTTTGAGCAATACAAAAGGGAAAATTGGGACTAGTAGACAAGGCTTATGTGTTGATATATTTAGGTAGTGATGTGTGTGAACACTCTAGGACCACCGGGGCACTTTTTTCCCTCTTTAGGAGGTTTTTTCCCCCGGCTCTATGCTGCATCAGATTGCTACGCTATGGCTTCCTCTAGTCTCTATGATGAGACTGAACCTATTTCGTTTGATGAAGCACAAAATTCAAAACATTGGATGGTTGCAATGCAATCTGAATATGATGCTATCATGAGAAATGGTACATGGTCTTTATGTGACTTGCCTCCTAGCAAGAAGGCCATTGGCACTAAGTGGGTATACAAGCTGAAGCGTAAACCTGATGGAGCAGTTGACAGGTATAAGGCTAGGCTTGTTGCAAAGGGTTATGAACAGGAAAGAGGCATTGATTCTGATGAAACCTTTGCTCCTACTTGCCGAATGACTACTATTCATAGCATCTGCGCACTTGCAGCTCATCATGGTTAGAATGTACATCAGTTGGACACTAAAATAGAATTTCTGAATGGTGACTTGCATGAAGAAGTGTATGTTTTTCAGCCCCGTGGCTTTGTGTAGAAAGGGCATGAAAACCAGGTGTGCAGGTTAAAGAAGGCATTATATGGTTTAAAGCAAGCACCACGTGCTTAGTATGAAAAGATACATGCCTATCTGATTTCACATGGTTTTGACAACATTCCAATTGAAAGCACCTTATATGTTAATCATGCTAATGATGTGCTTCTGATCATTAAAATGTATATGTTGAGGACATGCTACTCACTGGTCCTCATGACATGTGTATTGCTGATTTTAAGGCTGATTTGCATGCCTCATTTTTTATGTCTGATTTGGGGCATTTGCATAACTATTTGGGCATTCAGTTTATGCAAGTTGATGGTGGAATGGCTTTGTGTCAAAGGAAATATATTGACACATTATTGCAGTGTTTTGGCCTTGAAGACTATAAGCCTATTGCCACTCCTATGGAGACATGTTTATGATTGAGTCTTCATGATGCTAGAGATGCGACACAGAGAGGGCACGACTCGGTCTAGGTAATTGTGGATAGGTTAACCAAAATGGCTAGGTTTATTCCGACACGCACTACAGTGAAGACACCAGAGTTGGCTAGACTCTTTGTTAAGAACCTATACCGGTTATATGGTCTTCCTTTAGACATAGTTTCCAATCGGGATAGGAAGTTTACTAGCCACTTTTGGAGAGCGGTCTTCAAAAGGTTGGATACGAAACTTAGCATGAGTACGGTCGAGCATCCATAGTCGGATGGGCAAACAAAAAGGGTTAACCAAATCCTAGAGGATATGCTTCGAGCATATGTGAATGAAAGGCAAACTAATTGGGAAGAGTACTTACCTATAGTAGAGTTTGCATATAATAGTGCCAAGCACTCTTCCACTGGGCATAGTCCATTTATGCTTATGTATGTGTTTCAGCCAAGAGCTCCTTATGCAATAGGCTTGCAAAATGAAAAGGTTCAAGCTGCAAAGGACCTCTTGGAAGAGATGAACGATATGCTTAGGCTTGCTAAGGACAGCATTAGGAGAGCTCAGGATAGAGCTAGAGCCTATGCTGACCCTCAAAGGAGAGACATCAACTTTGAGGAAGGAGAGCAATTCTATCTTAGAGTTCCATCTAGGTCTGAAACCATGAAGACGGGACCTTGTCCAAAACTATCTCCTAGGTATTGTGGACCATTCCAAATACTTAAGAGAATAGGAAAGATGGCTTACCAGCTCCAACTTCCAGAGAATAGTCAAATCCACCCAATTTTTCATGTTAGCCGGCTTAAGAAAAGGCTGGGTGAATCTGACAACCTCATTCCAGATAGTGAGGTAGTAGAGCCTATTTTTGTTCAATCTATTCCACATGAGCGTGAGATCATACTACGCACTCGAGAGAAATGGACGAGAAGTCACTTGTATAAAGAGTGTTTAGTAAAGTGGAAAGATAGTTCAGAAGATAGTGCCACATGGGAGCATGTTAGCACCCTTCAGAGACGGTTTCCCAATCTTAGACTACCTTCCCAAGAGTCTTCTTAAGGGGAAGGATATGGGGAAACAACACAGAGATAGGACCATGTGTTTTTATACATGGGGATTTAGTTGGAGCACTACACTTTTGATTATCTCTTTCATTAGGACCTTCCAATACCATTTTTGAGGACAAAAATGGAGTTACGGGGAAGGAAATGTTATATATGAGTAACCCCTGCTAGAGGTGTGAAGCATCTTTTAAGTTATTTAAATGGGCTCACACATGAGTGCCATGTGGCACCCATGTGTAGAGCCAAGGGGGTCATTCTCATAATTGGAAAGAGAGAGAGAGAGAGAATCATCTTGAGAGTCGTGCGTGGCTGGGCGGACATTGAAGCTTTGATCTCTATGAGCGCTTAGTTTTTAGCAGGCGTTCTTGAATGGTGTGGAGAGTTGGTGGCAAAACTGGGGAGCCCATCGGAGCACTACACTTTCATAGTGACTGTTGAGTGTGTGTGGCTCAGACGCCTTATGGCTGAGTTGGGTGTTGGTCAGTCTTCTGCCACCACCATCTGTTGGAGTTAGACGTCTGCGGAAGCACGCGAACAGCACAAGGAAGAAGAAGAATCTTGGAGCACAACACACAAGACTGAATGTATTACTAGAGAATGTACAAAAGATAAGTAGCCCATTAGGGCAATAGGCGTATATACAAGCCGGGGGAAAAAAACCTCCTAAAGAGGGAAAAAAGTGCCCCGGCGGTCCTAGAGTGTTCACACACATCACTACCTAAATATATCAACAAATCCCACCTGGGAGTGATGCGGTGAACAAGGAGCTGGCACTCATGTATAAGGAAGTGCCGAGCTATGTGGAAATCACTCCACAAAAGGAAGTAAGCCCAAAGCTTTGCGGAAAGCTTCAAACTTCTCCCTAGGCAGAGCCTTCCTGAAAAGGTCTGCAATGTTCTCCTGCGTGGGCACATATGCCAAGCTGATCTCCCCACAGTAGGCTGCTTCTTGCTCAACCAAGATATACATGAGCTACCAAGCATGAAGCAAAAACCACTCGTGGACACACGAGTGTCATAGCAACCAGCCCAATCTGAGTCAGAAAAAGCATGCAAATCTGGCGGCAATGATCCCCCCTTGGGATAAAACAACCCAAGTAGCCGAGTACCACTCAAGTAGCGAAAGATGCGCTTAACCGCTTTCCAATGCGTGACTCCTGGGCAATGCATAAACCTGCTCATCTGTGAGACAGCAAACTCAATATCTGGCCGAGTAATGCATAAGTAAATCAAGCATCCAACAGCCTGCTGATAGAGAACAGCATCAAATGCATCTCCAGCATCATGAAGACTCAATCGTAAACCTGTCTCCATAGGAGTGGCAATAGGCTTACAGTCTTCAAGGCCAAAACGCTGCAATAATGTGTCAATATATTTCGTTTGACACAAAGCCATTCCACCATCAACTTGCATAAATTGAATGCCCAAATAGTGATGCAAATGCCCCAAATCAGACATCTCAAATGAGGCATGCAAATCAGCCTTGAAATCAGCAATATGCTTCTCAAGAGGACCAGTGAGCAGCATGTCGTCTACATAGACAACAATGATCAAAAGCACATCATTAGCACGCTTAACATATAAGGTGCTTTCAGTTGGACTGTTCTCAAAACCATGTGCAATCAGATAGGCATGTATTTTCTCATACCAAGCACGTGGTGCTTGCTTTAAACCATATAACGCCTTCTTTAACCTGCACACCTGGTTTTCATGCCCTTTCTGCACAAAGCCACGGGGCTGAAAAACATACACTTCTTCATGCAAGTCACCATTCAGAAATGTTGTTTTAATGTTCAACTGATGTACATTCCAACCATGATGGGCTGCAAGTGCACAAATGCTCCGAACAGTAGTCATACGGCATGTAGGTGCAAAGGTCTCATCAAAATCAATGCCTCCTTCCTGCGCATAACCCTTTGCAACAAGCCTAGCCTTATACCTGTCAACTGTACCATCAGGTTTACGCTTCAGCTTGTATACCCACTTAGTGCCAATGGCCTTCTTGCCAGGAGGCAAGTCACATAAAGACCATGTACCATTCTTCATTATAACATCATATTCAGATTGCATAGCAGCCATCCAATTTTCTGAATTTTGTGCTTCATCAAAAGAAACAGGCTCATTCTCATCACAGAGACTAGATGCAGCCATAGCATAGCAATCTGATGCAAAGGAGGTACTATGAGAGCCTGAACGAGTACGATATGACAAAGGTGCATCTAATTTGCTGTCACGCAAAGTCTGCACCAGCCATTTTGGCATAGTTTTTGCCTGTTCAATATCAGCTCTCTCATCAACAAGTGCATCATGTAAATCTGCATCAGAAATGGAATGATCTGCATCATCATATGAAACCTGCAAAGGCTGAGAAGTTGCCTCATTAGGACCAGCGCTAGCCTGTCCACGTGTAAAAAGAGGCATCAAAGTATCATACATGTCTTTGGAGCTAACATATGTCTCCTTAGTACATGAAAGCAATGGCTGAATAGCATCTTCCACAAAGACAACATCACGGCTAACCAGAATGCGTTTAGTCTGTGGATGATACAGACGATAGCCTTTACTTTCAGAACTGTACCCAACAAAAATACATTTTACTGCCTTATCATCCAATTTTTTGCGATGTTGTTCAGGCACTAATGCATATGCCAAACAACCAAAAACACGCAGATGAGCAACAGATGGCTTGCGGTCATGCCAAGCCTCATATGGAGTGATAGACTGCAACGCTTTGGTGGGACACCTGTTCAGTACATATGCTGCACACATGACAGCCTCAAGCCAGAAACTGTGGTAAAGCTTGACTTTTGACCATGCACCTCGCCATCTCCATGAGTGACCTGTTCTTTCGTTCAGCAACTCCATTCTGTTGAGGTGTATACGGCACTGTACACTGGTGTTTTATCCCACGTTCAGCCAGAAATGCATTAAAATCTGAAGACATATATTCCCCCCCTCGATCAGAACGGAGGGTGCCCATTTTACATGCTGACAGATTTTCAGCCAAAACCAAAAACTCTTTGAAGCACATGAACACTTCGGACTTTGCTTTGAGTGGATATACCCATGCATGCCTGGAAAAATCATCAATGAAAGTCACGAAGTAAAGGTAATTTCGAAAAGAGGGTGTCTGCATAGGACCACAGACATCACTATGTACAAGCTGCAATTTCTGCATAGCCCGAACTGAACCATCTTTTGGAAAGGAAGAACACTGCATTTTGCCCAAAATACAGCCTTCACAAACATGTTTTCCAGGTGCCTCAAGTTTGGGCAAAGAGGACACTGTTAGCCCCAAAAATGGTTGATTTTTATGCACTAATCGGTTCTATTTGGCAGGAAATTTGCTTGATTTCAGGTACTTGCATAGCAGATTTGGTGATTGATGAGAAACATGTGGAGATATTGATCGCAGGGATGTGGAGAAAAGGGATTGAGCATGGACAAGCCTCTTAAGAGCATAGGAGATACTGACGTGCAGAAGAAATTAGAAGCGGCTTTGTTTCAGGAGGGACATGAGGAGCATGGATGTGGCAAACAACATTTCAATGTCCATCTATGCAGCGCGAAAAAGCATTGCGGGGCATTTTCTCTGCTCTTCACACAATTGTAGTCTATTTCGTCAGCAGGATTCCAGGAAAAGCTTTTCAATACCACCAGAGATGTATGTGGATGCTTGTCAGAAGTGGAAGAGATATTTAGTATAGTCAGACAGCCCACTATTTATACTTGGAATGCCATCATTTCTGCTCATGTAAACCTTAAGAGTTCCAAGCAAGCTCTTGTACACTATTATTCAATGTGGCGAACCTCAGTTAAGCCAAGCAAAGTCACATTTCTGCTGGTGCTTAAGGCTTGTACGGGCCTTGCTAAAGATGGTTTGGCTCAAGGTAGAATGATACATGACCACACAAAAAGATGTGGATTTCTATGTGACGAAATGATTGGAAATGCACTTGTTGACATGAATGCGAAGTGTGGGAGTATTGAGCTAGCACAGGATTTGTTTGAGGGGTTAGCTCATCGTAGTGTTGTCTCCTATGGAGCTTTGATTGATGGGTGTGTACAAAATGGGTTGAATCATATTGCTTCCAAGTACTTTGAATCGATGCTAAGAGAGGGCATAAAGCCAAACAGGGTAATATTTTTATGTCTACTGAGAGCTTGCAGTAAAATGGGTGACATTTTTTTTGGTTTTTCCGTTTTGTTCTTGTTTGTCTTGGAGTTCTTTTGTTTTTTCGTGCGCAGGCTGGGAAAGGAGGGAATGGCCTTCATGGCACATGCTTGGACAGGTGCACAGGAGGAGAATTAAGGAGGGCGGCGGTCTCTGTTGGAGGGCCCAGAGAAGAACACGAGGAGAGTTGGCGTGTGTTTTTGGGGGGAGATATAAAGGGGCGCCGGAATCTCAACTAAAGGGGGGGCACGCAAGAAGACAAGGGGGCCGCCGACTGCTCTGGAAAAAGACAAACAAAAAAAAAGGGGCTCTCGTCTGCGGGAATAGATCTGGGAGGAAAGGCATTTTTTCTGCTGGTTCTTTCTCTCGTGCAATTTTTTGGGCAGGCTTGGTCGCTGACTGTCAACAGCAGGAGGGGCTGAAAAACAGCGGAGTCTGTAGGAGAAGCGCATTCAGAGAGCACGAGATACCAAAAGGAGCTGCGGTGGCGCTGAATGGAGGCAAAATGATAAGGGCAGCAGCTAGCAGCTGGAGTTTTGGAAGGCCTTCTTCTTACCGACGGCTTGTAGCACATAGGGTCGTGCAACGTTACAATCTACAGTTTTTCGATTGCAGATAGCAGTATTCCTGAGAGTGCTCGAGTCATTGCACGGAAGACAATTGACACTAGATTTCCAAGGATTTGTCTTGCAGGAATGCTTTGCCGTGTGCAATGTGATGAGAAAGAAGATCACATGGTCGGAAGACAATTGACACTAGATTTCCAAGGATTTGTCTTGCAGGAATGCTTTGCCGTGTGCAATGTGATGAGGCATGAAGAAGGGGGAGAGAAGTCACATGGTCGGAAGGAAGGGAAGACATGCTGATCTGGAAAGCGGCTAAAGGATTCCACAAAGGGAAAAGTTGCGCGTAGATCTGAGAGGACGCACATATCTACGAGGAAAAAGGGAAAATTGGGATGCTCTGATTTCATGCAGAGGAGCGATCGTGCACACATATGATCTGCTCGAGAGGCCAAATATACTTGTTTTAACTCTGGTACAGAGGAGTTCTAGGACGACGGGAAAGGTACATGTACGTGAATGGAGGTAGAGAAGGTACTTCGTTTTTCTGATTCTCTCTCTGAAGCATAGAGGAAACTGAGATCTCTCTCACGAGTGAGCAAGAAAAACCGAAGCATTATAAGGATATGGATGTGATATCATGAAGAGGAAGCAGCGTATGAAATTTGAATTCTATTCAGGCCAAGCACGCAAAACTGCGGAGTTCGATCGGACGCTACTGTAATTGTTGGCGACTGTATCTAGAACTTGAACCTTAACCCCTGCAGATAGTCAAGAAGATGAAGACGAATAACCGAAATCAAACAGCTGTTCAAACAGTTTCTACAAAAAATTTTGCTGGAGTATTCTGAGGTGTAGCTCATTGTGGTCATAGAGCCACTATTCAAACATATGAGGAGGAGGAGAGGCGTTGCCGATCTGGTAGAATTACGAGCTCATCGAAGAGCGTTGTTTTGCAAAAAGTGATACACAAATTGATTTGCAGGTACAATAGTGTTGCGCAAGTTCTTTTCTCTGCACGAAATTACACATGGATGTTAAAGATGTTTGCTTGATGAATTTGAATAAGTTCGAACAAGGATGCAATATGACGTAGAAGACTTAGTTTGAATAGAAATCTGTTATTTGTTTCGCAGATGAACTCTTGATTGGCTTTCTACGTCATAATCTTCATATTATATGATCCTTAAAACTAATGCGGTTTATACATTCGATACATTGAGTAATGACTTCGTGAAATTCCTCTATTAATGAAGTTTTGTTGTATTGAGCTCTTTTGTTCTCTGGGTATATCATCATTTTATTAAGCTTCGAAAAAATTCTGCATGGGTATAATAAAAAAAAAAAAGAAAAACAACGATTGCTGAATTTCTCTAAGGAGGAGCAGCTAAGGGGTTGTGGGGTTGTTAACGAATACGTGGATGTGCATTACTTTATGGAGGAATGACCACATAATATGAGCAGAAACTTTTTATACTATGGTGCATGGGGTTGGGTGAGAGTCTGGGCATAATTAAACCCCTTCCCCTCGTGGTCTAATATTTTTCGGTAATGATTACCTGTTTTTGGATACCTCGATGCATCAATATAATACCATTGTTATGAGAATCGGTCAACAACCGCATACTTAGCGTGCGTGATGGTCAATTATTTCACTATTAGGAATGGCTCCCAAATAATGCAGTTCAAGGAGCCATGATGGCTATAGTCTCCCCGGTTGCTTGAAATGATAAGCCGATCCTTGCAGCTGTCATGAAGTAATATAAGCACTTGGAAGTGGTTTTGTTTTTGCAAGTTGCACAATGGTTTGGCCCAATGGTTCGAGGCCTACAGATAACGATAGGGCTTTTGTTATCTTCCGTGTGTGTGCAATTATTGCAGTATAAAATAGAAGTCGACATATTATCTGTCAAAAAACCAACCATGGATTGCATTCATTAAGTGGAGACTTTAGCCCCCCATGAACGAATTTCCCTCCCGAAAACACCTTGAAGACTGTTCGTGCCTGATCATGTAGCTTTAACTTTATTATTGTCTTCCCTTTGTAAGCTCTATTGAGAACGAAGTGAATTCCACAGGTTTAGGGCATGAGTATATGCTTCGCAAATTCTCTATATGTGTACTTTAGCATAGGACTCATTCGTGCCTTTCAGTATATCTCGCGCACCATGCATATATGAAAACTCCTTGCAAGTTGAAGTCCATACATCGATGTTTCGAGCTTAGGATGAAGCTGGGATGGATATAATGTTGGAAAGGGCATGTGTGTGAATGGGAAAATGAGGGTACCCAAATGCACCTGTGTGTATGCCCTTGGGAAGGATAAGAACAATCGGAGAGTGAAGAGAGGAGAATGAGTGTGTGCGTGTACGGTGTGTAAGAGTGTGGTGATTTATGAGAGTGCATAAGAATATATGCATATGTAGGGAAGAGGGAGAGAAAGAGAGAGGAAGGTTATTAGAAAGAATTATTGGGGTTGGACACTTAGTTGTAATCATATTCTTCCATCTCCCCGCGGTACATCAAAGTGTAATTGTGGATTTAGGGCGATCAAGATTCACCTAGCATCAGAAAGTTGGCAAAATATCATTGTGCATAGGCTTTTTCCTTGGGCATTAGGAGCTAAACATTTTGGTGCGTTTGCCGGGAAGTATATGAGCTAGTGCATAGGCATAGGAAGAATCCATTTCGAGATAATCGTGGCCTCTAAGTAATCCAGTTGGACCGATTCCGAGGGATTTGAACAAAATAAAGTCTCGTAAAACCACTTTTTCCTGCGGCATTAAGACCCTTTCATTTGGTGCGTCTGCCGGGAATTAGCTTGGTACGTCTCTATAAGGGAGTGCCATAGGTTCGCCTAGCGCCACAGGTTGGCCGAGCTTGCGGACCCCACGATCTAGTACATGAGCGAGGGGAGCTCATCGTCAGGAGCAACACAAACTCAAAGAGAGGAACGCGCTCAGAGAAGAGCACTTGAAAGAGAAAGAAGAAGGTGGGAGCCGCCAGGTGAGTGGACCTCGATTGGCTCGAAGAAATCAGCCAAAAACGTGTACTCCCGCAGGAGGGTCGCGAGTCAAGTACGACAATTTGAAGGAGGGATCCTGAAGCCACGTGTGCTAAATTTTTGGGATCGAAGTGATATCGACATCACACCTCTGTTCGAAATGGCTCAGCGGATTTCAGTTCACTTGGGGGACTTCACCAAATTTTCGGGTACTTGGGACGAAGATCCGGATAGTTTTATCCAGTTGTTTGAGGTTACCTGTGAGGCCAATGATGTAGTTGACCAGGACCAAAGGTTGAGAATTTTTTCGGCTATTCTCCGTGATGAGGCAGCCAATTGGTATGGGAATCTGACACCACAAGAACGTGGAACTTATCAGATGCTTAAGGAAGCCTTCTTGGCAAAGTTTCGACGACAAGGCTTCCAAGATAGATTGGCCCAACAAATGGATTATTTGCGACAAGGAGTCAATGAGAGCAGCGACAACTATATTCAGAGAATGGAGACTTTGGTAAGAAAGATGGGCGTGAATGCCCCGAATGATGAGACATTGAAACGTAGATTCATTTCAGGATTGCGAGATCCTACGGCACAACAGCACATCAGCCTGACAAGACTTGCAACTTTAATGGATGCTAAGGAACAAGCGAGGCTGTGGGGGGAAGTACAATTATGCCAACAAAGGAAGATGGAACTCTTATACGAGCCTATGGGAGGCCCAGGAAACATACCGATTAAAGATCCTGGCCAAGGAAGTCCCGCATTGACGACCCCAGCTTTTGTAGCTGCCACTAGCACGCCAGGCGAGGTAAAGCCTGCGCTAACCGAAGAACGAATATTGGAATTGGTCACGCAAACTATTAAAGCTGCCACGATAACTCAAGAGACGTACACAGTAAAACCAGAGGTCACAACAAACCCGAATCAAGTGTTTCGATCGAATACATGGTGTGGAAAGTGCCATGGTTATGGCCATTTGGCTTCAGAATGCCCTACAGTCTCGAGAGTATTCACAGATAGATCGCCACCTAGGATGCATTGTACTTTTTGTGGAAGAACAAATCACACAGAGGACCGATGTTACAACAAGAGAGCCTATGAAGAGAGGACCATGAAATCAGGAGATACAAGAGAAAGACCTTACACGGGATTGCCCGCTCAAAGTGTACCACCTACATCTCGTTGGGAAAACAGACCAACTTATGGATATGGTGCTCAGGGTCAAGGAGGAGACTATCCAAGAGGAGCCGCGCGTGATCAAAGAAGAGATGGTCCAATCCAGTGCTGGAGATGTCATGGCTTTGGCCATACTCAATCTAGATGTCCAAACGAAAAGAAGCCAATTGACTATACCCCACTATGTAGGTACTGTAGTGGGGAGGGCCACTTTGATGAAGATTGTCCAAAACGAAGAGCTGCCGCCGGCAAGGAAAAAGGACCAGTAGGGTCCTCGAACTATGTTGATACTCAGATGCATCTCACATCAAGAGCTCAAGAGCACGTTCCTACGATCGGAGTAGTGTTCAAGACACCGAACCCTCAAGAGGTTTCTAGCTCGTCAATGCACTTTGTGGATGCTTACGAGGCCAAGAAACCACACAAAGATCCAACTGTGGCAGTAGTCACAAGGACTCAAGAGTACTCGAAGAAGAATCCAGGAGGCGAAGGTGAAGAAGGGAGTCAAGAGAGGATAGCTGAACACGAAGAGGTAGAAAACCAAGTTGGAGGATTTGTTGAACAACAAGAGTTTGAGGATGGGGAAGAGGTTGAGATCCTTCCACCAGTAACCAAGGAGTTTGTGCCGGGCATAGCACCATTCCCTGAAAGATTGAAAGCTCCTAAAATTAGAAAGGAAAGACAAAGTTCGGAAGAAGTAGATATTGTAAAGTTGCTTGCTGACACGAAAGTCATGCTGGATATTGGCACATTGCTGAAATGCTCACCTGCTTATAGGAAACAATTCTATAACGAATATATTAAGAAACCGAGGAAAGCTCGAGACAAAAAGAGACAAGATAAGGATGTCCAAGGAATCATTCAAAGTATTACGACGCAAATTGATTCAAATGCTCCAGCTGTGACAGTCGAGATTAAAGGGTATGCAGTCCCTGGTGCTCAGTTAGATAGTGGAGCTGCAGTCAACCTTATGACAGAGTTCATGATGAAAGCTTTGGGCCTCAACCACATGGAAGAAACGCCGATGTCCTTGAGAATGGCGGATCAAACACAAGTGAAGCCTGCGGGTCTTTTGAAAAATGTAAGTACAGTTGTGGGCGGTCTAGAGTTTAAAGTCGATTATCTGATAGTAAGACCAAGGACCTCAGAGGCTGCCTTCTCGATCTTACTTGGACGGCCATGGTTGGTGCAAGCCGAATGTGTGCATGACTGGCGCACAGGTTTTATTTCAATAGGGCCAAAGTCTGATCAGATTCAGTTGCAAGTATCCCCACCCTCGAGCAACAAGAAAAAGACAATAATAGTCGATGAGATGGAAAGGAAAGAGAAGGAGAAAGCAAGGCACGAGAGTGCACGAGCTAGATTTTCTTTGAACACGGACACCTACAAGAATCTGCTTCAAGACGGGTTCAACTTACAGCTCTTTAAGAATCAAGACAGGAAGATGGGAGAGTATCAAAATCCATTGCTCTATAACGACGATTCCGATCAGGAGTTGCTAGGATGGTTGACACATACAAGTAAATTTGATTGCTACATGTTGAGTATAGACGCAAGTAAAACCAAAGCTACTCAATCCCTGGAAAAGGGAACTTCAAAAGAAGAGTTGAAGCTGGAGTTAGTTCTGATGATGGAAGTGCAACAGTTGCGAGACAGAGTTAGAATGCTAGAAGCATAGATTCTAAAGAGAAGTCGAGAATCGGAAAAGGAAGCGAAGAGTAAGACTAAGGTGTCGGAAGCCATTGCAAAAGCTGAATTGAAGAAACTAGGTTCAATCGGAAGAGAACAAGACAATGATTTACTGGCCAACCACGCACGCGTGATCGGAGAACACATTCCAATCACAGTGTCATCGAGAAATAAAGATTACTCGCGAGAAGCTCAGCTGGAAAAGTGGGAAGTCTTCCCAGAAAAGTTCTTGAGTGTAGGGTCGGAGCTACCAGATGGAGTACGAGACTGTATTAAAACGACACTCAAAAATTTTAGCGAGGCCTTTGCATGGTCGTACAGTGATCTGAGAGGAATTGATCCCCAAATCTGCCAACATTATATAGACCTGGAAGAAGGCACACGACCAATATGTCAACGACTCAGGCGAACGAATCCAGTCTATTCGGAACTGATCAAGCTGGAATTGACCAAATTATTGGAGGCAGGATTCATATACCCCATTGCATCTAGCGAATGGGTATCACCAATTGTAGTGGTTCCAAAGAAAAATAAGAAAATCCGTATTTGCATAGATTATCGAAAGTTGAACGAGCGCACGAAGAAGGATAATTTCCCCTTGCCATTCACTGATCAAATCTTGGATAGAGTGGCTGGCCATAAATTGTACTCATTTTTGGATGGTTTCAGTGGATACAACCATATCCAAATTCATGAAGAGGATCAATCGAAAACTACTTTCACGACAGAATGGGGTACGTATGCATATCGGGTGATGCCATTCGGGTTATGCAATGCACCGGCCACATTCCAAAGAGAAATGATAGCTGCATATCAAGACTACTTGCAGGATTGGATGGAGATATTTCTCGATGACTTTGCAATCAGAGGCGACGATGAAAATATGATGGAGAGGATCGAAGCAATTTTAAGAAGAAGCATCAAAAAAGGCATCGCATTAAATCCTGAAAAGTGTACATTTGGAGTACGAAGAGGATTGCTTTTGGGTCATGTCATTTCCGAAAAAGGGATTGCGGTTGACGAGGATAAAGTGGAAAAGATCGGACAACTTCCACCACCGCAAAACTTGCGACAACTCAGAGGATTTTTGGGCCATGCAAACTATTATCGACGATTTATATTAAATTTTGCATCCATAGCGGCACCACTGACAACTCTTTTAAGGAAGGATCAACAATACCAGTGGATGGGAGAATGTCAAGTTGCATTCGACTCGATCAAAGAGAGGTTAATAAATGCACCGATTTTGGTAGCACCTGATTGGACGAAGGAATTTCATGTACATACCGACGCTTCTCATACTGCAGTTGGAGCAGTACTATGCCAAGCCAACGAGAAAAAGTTGGATCATCCTATTTACTATGCAAGTCGCAATTTGAATAGCACTGAGAGGAATTATACGACTACGGAGAAGGAATGTCTCTCAATGATCTTTGCGGTGAACAAATATCGGCATTACTTGATGGGAAAGCATTTCACTTTTTATGTGGATCACGAAGCCCTTAAGTACATCATTAATAAACCAGAGTTATCAGGGCGATTGATGAGATGGATGCTACTTCTCCAAGAATTCCAGTTCACAGTGGTAACCAGACCAAGCAAAGCACATATATTGGCCGACCATTTATCTCGAATTGTTAATGAGGAGCCAACCTCTGGTGTGCCCGACGATGCTCCCGATGGGCATCTATTCCAGGTTGATGCGAAAGTACCTTGGTATGCCGATTTGGTGAATTTCTTGTGCACTACTAAATATCCGCCAGGAGCAAGCAAGAGAGAGAAGCAAAAGCTGTTAGCATTAGCAAAGCACCATAGCATCATTGGGGGGCAACTCTATCGATATTTTGTTCATGAGAGCATTTATCGGAGGTGTCTCGAGGAAGAAGAAGCAATTCTAGTGTTGAGGGCTTTGCATGACAAACCTTGCGGTGGACATTTTGCTGGTGAATTGACGGCAAGAAAGATTTTATTAGCAGGGTATTGGTGGCCAACATTGTTCAAAGACTCTTATGCATACTGTAAGAAGTGTGACAAATGCCAACGAATGGGAAAACCCACATTATCACATGCTGCTCCTCTTACGCCGGTGTTGGCTCTTAAGCCGTTTGAGAAATGGGGAATTGATTTTGTGGGGCCTATTGATCCTCCTTCACGACGAAGATCCAATAGGTATATCTTGGTCTGTACTGATTATGTTACCAAGTGGGTAGAAGCCAAAGCTCTGAAGACTGACCGAGCTATTGATGTTGCTAAATTTCTGTATGAGCAAATTATCACTCGATTTGGATGCCCATTGGAAATAGTAAGTGATAGAGGGACACATTTTGTCAACGAATTGATCGAAGAATTAATGGAACTCTATAAGATCAAACATAGAAAAAGCACTCCATATTACCCGAGAGCAAATGGACAAGTGGAGGTCACCAACAAAATCCTTGAAGAGATTCTGACAAAAATAGTAGCTGTGCATAGGAGAGACTGGGATGAGAGACTTTTGGAAGCTTTATGGGCATATCGAACATCCTACCGAGTGACAACTAAGAGCACTCCGTTCTCTCTAGTATATGGCGAGGAAGCTATTTTCCCTATCGAAAAAGAAGTTCCGACATTAAGAGTGGCCATCGAAGCCAGATTGGGCGAAAAGGAGTCATTGGAGGAGAGGTACATACAACTGGTGAAGCTGGAAGAAAAGAGGCTCATCGCACAACAAAGCTTGGAAGCTATTCAGAAGAGACGTAAGGAAAGACATGATAAGAATCTCAAAACCTATGTGATTCAAGAAGGAGATTTGGTGCTAGTTTACGATAGTAAATATTATAAATTCCCGGGGAAGTTACAGACAAGATGGGCGGGACCGTTTAAGGTGGTGGAACTAAATTCCAATGGTTCCATGCAAATTCAAGATTTAGGAGAAGAATATGCTCCCGTGAAGGTTAACGCGCTACGAGTTAAACCATATTTCAAGTGATGTTAGGTTGGAAGAGCCAGACGAGATCCAAACGAAATGACGAAGTAGACTACTTGTACATACATGTATAGTATTATATATATATGCGCATATATAAGCTATGATTTGTGTGTCATAAATATTCTTCCTTGTTAGCTCTAGAAGCTTTGGACTTCTAATTATTTTTCTTGTGTTGCGCAGAGACTGTTAGGAGTTAAGTAACAAAATGGCAGACCAAATTACGCAACTCTACTTGTACGAGCTAAGGATATATTTCTCGGACCAAACGTTCGCTCGCATGGATATAGATGTCGACGACTTTGAGACGGAATACGATATTGAGGAAGCGCATTGGCTGGTATGCTTTATAAACCAGGATTTGGGTGTTGCATTTTACATTGAGTGTTTTGAGGAATACCTAGCTCGACATGTAGGATGGGCGGTAGATCGATACTACTATTTTGATCCTTCTAGGGAAATGCCTAACGAGGAAAACAATATCACATGGGCTTGGGCAGACGTGCTAACGCTAGGAAGTGATGACGAAGCTCCCGAGGTTGAGCCTGACTCGCCTTAGAGAAGTTGTCCGGATTCGAGTACGATGTGAGACTACATGAGACATTCCGGGGACTCACATTCTAGGACACCTAGGGATAGGTATACGAGGGACTAAGGCATAGCTGGCTGTAGTTACCAAGTGAAAAGTTGAATCGATGAATACATATGTAGTGTCTATAGTTGAGAGAATGAAGTGAAGAGGTGGTTGATCTGTCAAAGGCTAGAGTGTATCTGTTTTGCATGTATGTGTGGGAACGGTGGGTAAAGTCCCTTTCTTCCTCTCCCTAATTCTCAGGACTTGGGTGAACTAATTAACTATGAAAAGAAAAACGGAAAAAAAAAAGAAAGAAAGGAAAAAGAAAATGTGTTGTGTGATCGTACCAATGCGCTATGGTGGGCTAGTAGGTGGGTGGATTTACCCTCGCCGGGTGGTTAGGACCACGAGCCGCAGCTAGTTTCGCCATAGGCTTGGGATGTATGTGATTGTGTCTTAGCTACGTGCCATAACAGGTTGGTAGGCAGGTGGAGCCATCGTGGCTGGGTAGTCACGACCATGAGCCGTATCCAGTTTTGTTATGGGCTAGCTGATATGTGTTATGTGTTATCATTGTGTGTTTGTGTGTTGTGCGCTGCATTGCATTGGTAGATGGGTGGAGTCAACCTGCCCGGGTGGTCAGGTCCACGAATCGCATCCAGTGTCAATGTAGGCCAACGTGTGATTAAAATAAAATTTTCACATGAAGTTATTCCCCACTCCTGAGGGGGAGAGAAAGAGAGGAGAGGGCGATGATCGCCTGGAAGGGAACGTTATTTGCTTGTGTGATTGGTATGTGTCGGCTTGCGACAGATCAGCTCACTTTGAATCAACATTCTTGAAGGCACGGAGACTGTATATGTACTTATGGATGAGGCTTTAGCGAGGTAATGCAACGGTAGTGCTTTATAACTTGTGTGCTCTATCTGAGGGTTTTTCTAGTGTGTGGGACACTCTAGGGTTCTGATGTATGTATTGACTTGCACTCGAGTTTCGATGGCTTTTGTAGGACGACGATGGGGATTCTTTGGGGACGTCTAGTCATGGAATGATTGTACATAGCGAGTGGTAGGTCAATAATGGGGTATGCATTTTGGGTATTTTTGCATCTCCGATTGGATTCATTTCAGTTGTTGTTTATTTTGGTATTTTCTTTCTGTTTTCCGTGATGGTAGTTGCATGTGTAAAACATGGAAAGGTGTGCATGTATTATTTTGGTTGAGACCATTTTTCATAATGGAATGCATGAGCGAATTGATGCATGGCTGAAATGAGATAGCGTATATGTGCATGTTCTTGGATCATTTTGGAAGTGACTGATTTGAATGTAATTATGAGTGATTTTTGAGCACTAATAGCTTCAATGAGTGCAGGTTCAGTTGGAGTATTGGCTCGATGGGAAGGTATGCAAACTAGTTGTGCACTGATGTTTTCATGGCTGTTTTGATTAGATTGCAGCAATATTGGCTCGTCGAGGACGACTTTGCAAATAAGAAGAGGGAAGTATGTTAGCCCCAAAAATGGTTGATTTTTATGCACTAATCGGTTCTATTTGGCAGGAAATTTGCTTGATTTCAGGTACTTGCATAGCAGATTTGGTGATTGATGAGAAACATGTGGAGATATTGATTGCAGGGATGTGGAGAAAAGGGATTGAGCATGGACAAGCCTCCTAAGAGCATAGGAGATACTGACGTGCAGAAGAAATTAGAAGCGGCTTTGTTTCAGGAGGGACATGAGGAGCATGGATATGGCAAACAACATTTCAATGTCCATCTATGCAGCGCGAAAAAGCATTGCGGGGCATTTTCTCTGCTCTTCACACAATTGTAGTCTATTTCGTCAGCAGGATTCCAGGAAAAGCTTTTCAATACCACCAGAGATGTATGTGGATGCTTGTCAGAAGTGGAAGAGATATTTAGTATAGTCAGACAGCCCACTATTTATACTTGGAATGCCATCATTTCTGCTCATGTAAACCTTAAGAGTTCCAAGCAAGCTCTTGTACACTATTATTCAATGTGGCGAACCTCAGTTAAGCCAAGCAAAGTCACATTTCTGCTGGTGCTTAAGGCTTGTACGGGCCTTGCTAAAGATGGTTTGGCTCAAGGTAGAATGATACATGACCACACAAAAAGATGTGGATTTCTATGTGACGAAATGATTGGAAATGCACTTGTTGACATGAATGCGAAGTGTGGGAGTATTGAGCTAGCACAGGATTTGTTTGAGGGGTTAGCTCATCGTAGTGTTGTCTCCTATGGAGCTTTGATTGATGGGTGTGTACAAAATGGGTTGAATCATATTGCTTCCAAGTACTTTGAATCGATGCTAAGAGAGGGCATAAAGCCAAACAGGGTAATATTTTTATGTCTATTGAGAGCTTGCAGTAAAATGGGTGACATTTTTTTTGGTTTTTTCCGTTTTGTTCTTGTTTGTCTTGGAGTTCTTTTGTTTTTTCGTGCGCAGGCTGGGAAAGGAGGGAATGGCCTTCATGGCACATGCTTGGACAGGTGCACAGGAGGAGAATTAAGGAGGGCGGCGGTCTCTGTTGGAGGGCCCAGAGAAGAACACGAGGAGAGTTGGCATGTGTTTTTGGGGGGAGAAATAAAGGGGCGCCGGAATCTCAACTAAAGGGGGGGCACGCAAGAAGACAAGGGGGCCGCCGACTGCTCTGGAAAAAGACAAACAAAAAAAAAGGGGCTCTCGTCTGCGGGAATAGATCCGGGAGGAAAGGCATTTTTTTCTGCTGGTTCTTTCTCTCGTGCAATTTTTTGGGCAGGCTCGGTCGCTGACTGTCAACAGCAGGAGGGGCTGAAAAACAGCGGAGTCTGCAGGAGAAGCGCATTCAGAGAGCACGAGATACCAAAAGGAGCTGCGGTGGCGCTGAATGGAGGCAAAATGGTAAGGGCAGCAGCTAGCAGCTGGAGTTTTGGAAGGCCTTCTTCTTACCGACGGCTTGTAGCACATAGGGTCGTGCAACGTTACAATCTACAGTTTTTTTACAATCTACAGTTTTTCGATTGCAGATAGCAGTATTCCTGAGAGTGCTCGAGTCATTGCACGGAAGACAATTGACACTAGATTTCCAAGGATTTGTCTTGCAGGAATGCTTTGCCGTGTGCAATGTGATGAGAAAGAAGATCACATGGTCGGAAGACAATTGACACTAGATTTCCAAGGATTTGTCTTGCAGGAATGCTTTGCCGTGTGCAATGTGATGAGGCATGAAGAAGGGGGAGAGAAGTCACATGGTCGGAAGGAAGGGAAGACATGCTGATCTGGAAAGCGGCTAAAGGATTCCACAAAGGGAAAAGTTGCGCGTAGATCTGAGAGGACGCACATATCTGCGAGGAAAAAGGGAAAATTGGGATGCTCTGATTTCATGCAGAGGCTGGAGTATTCTGAGGTGTATCTCATTGTGGTCATAGAGCCACTGTTCAAACATATCAGGAGGAGGAGAGGCGTTGCCGATCTGGTAGAATTACGAGCTCATCGAAGAGCGTTGTTTTGCAAAAAGTGATACACAAATTGATTTGCAGGTACAATAGTGTTGCGCAAGTTCTTTTCTCTGCACGAAATTACACATGGATGTTAAAGATGTTTGCTTGATGAATTTGAATAAGTTCGAACAGGGATGCAATATGACGTAGAAGACTTAGTTTGAATAGAAATCTGTTATTTGTTTCGCAGATGAACTCTTGATTGGCTTTCTACGTCATAATCTTCATATTATATGATCCTTAAAACTAATGCGGTTTATACATTCGATACATTGAGTAATGACTTCGTGAAATTCCTCTATTAATGAAGTTTTGTTGTATTGAGCTCTTTTGTTCTCTGGGTATATCATCATTTTATTAAGCTTCGAAAAAATTCTGCATGGGTATAATAAAAAAAAAAAAAGAAAAACAACGATTGCTGAATTTCTCTAAGGAGGAGCAGCTAAGGGGTTGTGGGGTTGTTAACGAATACGTGGATGTGCATTACTTTATGGAGGAATGACCACATAATATGAGCAGAAACTTTTTATACTATGGTGCATGGGGTTGGGTGAGAGTCTGGGCATAATTAAACCCCTTCCCCTCGTGGTCTAATATTTTTCGGTAATGATTACCTGTTTTTGGATACCTCGATGCATCAATATAATACCATTGTTATGAGAATCGGTCAACAACCGCATACTTAGCGTGCGTGATGGTCAATTATTTCACTATTAGGAATGGCTCCCAAATAATGCAGTTCAAGGAGCCATGATGGCTATAGTCTCCCCGGTTGCTTGAAATGATAAGCCGATCCTTGCAGCTGTCATGAAGTAATATAAGCACTTGGAAGTGGTTTTGTTTCTGCAAGTTGCACAATGGTTTGGCCCAATGGCTGAGGCCTACAGATAACGATAGGGCTTTTGTTATCTTCCGTGTGTGTGCAATTATTGCAGTATAAAATAGAAGTCGACATATTATCTGTCAAAAAACCAACCATGGATTGCATTCATTAAGTGGAGACTTTAGCCCCCCATGAACGAATTTCCCTCCCGAAAACACCTTGAAGACTGTTCGTGCCTGATCATGTAGCTTTAACTTTATCATTGTCTTCCCTTTGTAAGCTCTATTGAGAACGAAGTGAATTCCACAGGTTTAGGGCATGAGTATATGCTTCGCAAATTCTCTATATGTGTACTTTAGCATAGGACTCATTCGTGCCTTTCAGTATATCTCGCGCACCATGCATATATGAAAACTCCTTGCAAGTTGAAGTCCATACATCGATGTTTCCAACTTAGGATGAAGCTGGGATGGATATAATGTTGGAAAGGGCATGTGTGTGAATGGGAAAATGAGGGTGCCCAAATGCACCTGTGTGTATGCCCTTGGGAAGGATAAGAACAATCGGAGAGTGAAGAGAGGAGAATGAGTGTGTGCGTGTACGGTGTGTAAGAGTGTGGTGATGTATGAGAGTGCATAAGAATATATGCATATGTAGGGAAGAGGGAGAGAAAGAGAGAGGAAGGTTATTAGAAAGAATTATTGGGGTTGGACACTTAGTTGTAATCATATTCTTCCATCTCCCCGTGGTACATCAAAGTGTAATTGTGGATTTAGGGCGATCAAGATTCACCTAGCATCAGAAAGTTGGCAAAATATCATTGTGCATAGGCTTTTTCCTTGGGCATTAGGAGCTAAACATTTTGGTGCGTTTGCCGGGAAGTATATGAGCTAGTGCATAGGCATAGGAAGAATCCATTTCGAGATAATCGTGGCCTCTAAGTAATCCAGTTGGACCGATTCCGAGGGATTTGAACAAAATAAAGTCTCGTAAAACCACTTTTTCCTGCAACATTAAGACCCTTTCAGACACCATTTCATATTTCTGCAGGCGTAACAAACTAGCAAAATTCAGATGATCAAAGCGTGCATGCCAAAGCTTTGCATCTGACATAGCCTGAGAATCATGAACTGCACATGCCGAATCATTCATAGATCTTTCATAGTCTATGAGCTTATACAACCCACGACATAAAATGCCAGAAGCAATAATCACATCGCCATTTGAGAGATCATGGACTGTACACCTGTCATCAACGAATTTCACAACCAAGTCAATCTTGGCTAATGCAGAAATTGATAACAGGTTCTTTTTTATCCCTAGCACAAATAAAGCATCTGACAAAGTGAAAGAACTACCATCAGCAGTAGTCAGAATGATCTTACCAACTCCCATAACAGGATAAGAGGAGTTATTGGCGCATGTGACAGTATTCCCTGTAGGGGCAGGCTCGAGTGAAGAGAAGAAACTGCGCTGCGAGGTAATATGTTTGGTCGCCCCACTGTCAAAGTACCAAACATCTGAGTCTACTGCAGACATGCACTGATCATGAGAAGATAGGTCAAAACTGCAGACAGTAGTAAACACCCATTCTTCTTCCTGCACAAGATTTGCAGACTCTGTTTTTGGTGTAGAGGCCTCTGCAACAACCATTCGAGCCTCTTTCTTCTTTGCCTCTTTAGCAGCCAGTTTTGGACAGTTCTTTATAATATGATCATTTCCTTTACAGTACTTGCAGAACAATTTCTGCTTTTCTGATTTCTTCTCATCTTTATCCTGGTTCTTCGATTGTGAAGCATTTGCAGATTTCTGCTTACTAGTAGAAGAGCTCCATTTTCCTTTGCCCTTCTGACTAGCCAGGAAAGCTTGATCTGCAACACGCATAATGGACCTGTTCTGCCTGGACTCATCTTCCTGCAACAGAACAGAGACTAATTCCTCAAATGACAAGGTATTCGGATTGCCTTTCATCATCAATCGAAGAGTAGAGGCAAAACTCTGATATGAATCAGGAAGGCCATTCAGAACGGTCTGCACAAGTGAGCTATCTGGTATAACCTCATCAGCAGAAATCAATTGTTCCTTCAGGTCTTTGATCTTTGTAAGAAAACTGTCCATCGAATCACCTTCATTCATGTGCTCACTCTCCAACTGTTTTCGGAAGTAAGCAACACGAGCCTCATTCCTAGCCTGGTACAAAGTGGTAAGTGTATCCCAAGCATCCTTTGCTGTTCTGCAAGAGCGAATGTGAGGAATAATGGCACGTTTGACAGAAAAAGCTATCAATGCATGTGCCTGGGCATCTCTGCCATCCCAACGAATCTGCTCTGCAGTAGGTGCAACAGAAACAACAGCACGAACAGGAATCTGCGGAATATCATCTTCGACACCATCTTCATCAGCTCCAACACCTGTATTTGCAGTACCTGTCGTTACAGGTGTAACAGGACGTCTTTCAACACCCTGCACAATGTTCCACAATCCTTTTGCAACCAGTACATGTCGCATCATATAAGCCCATAATGGGTAGTTGGTACCATCCAACTTATCCTCAACAACCAACATACGGAATATATCACTCCTTTCAGCCATGGCCGGTGACTAAAATACCTTGATGCAGAAAATTGACTGTATCTCAAAAAGTTGAACAGAACTGCCCAGACGAGTTCTGCTAGACCTGTAGCAGACTTCGAGACGCTTAAACTGGCGAACAGAAACTGGTATATACCTTTGGCACAAAAGGACGAAATAGCCTGCACGAGCACTGCGATAGTGTGTTCGGAGGCCGAAACGAGCTCAGATCGCGATTTCGGCACCACAAAACGAAGCTATTTTGATCTCGAAAACACCTTGAGTATGCTCACCAAATTTTGTGCGAATCTGAGACTGCAAACGGAGGAGTGTCGACGGCACCCTAGAAGAAGCAACGACCTGCTCTAATACCAATTGTTGGAGTTAGACGTCTGCAGAAGCACGCGAACAACACAAGGAAGAAGAAGAAGCTTGGAGCACAACACACAAGACTGAATGTATTACTAGAGAATGTACAAAAGATAAGTAGCCCATTAGGGCAATAGGCATATATACAAGCCGGGGAAAAGAAACCTCCTAAAGAGGGAAAAAAGTGCCCCGACGGTCCTAGAGTGATCACACACATCACTACCTAAATATATCAACACCATCTTCACTGACAATCAGAGCACATTGGCAGTTGTTAGGAACCCTGTGTTCCATGCTCGCAATAAGCACATTGAGGTGCAATATCATTATGTTAGGGAGAGGTTCTCTACTGGGGAAATCAGCTTGGCATATGTGCCCACGTAGATTGCAGAACTTTTTACAAAGGCTCTACCTAGGGAGAAGTTTGAAGCTTTCCGCAAAGCTTTGGGTTTACTTCCTTCCATTGCCTAGAACTCGAGAGTAACCAAGAACCCTTAGACCCTCTCAAGTGGTCAAGACAATGAAAAACTACTTTGATGGGTTCAGAGATCCTTATGATCATATGGCCAAGTTCAAACAAGTGTTAAGAGCTGAACAGGTTGAGGACTTGTTCACCCAATTCGAGGCATTTGGTTTGTTCCTCAAGGGTACTACCTTAGCTTGGTTTTCACTCCAAAACAATCACAAGTACCAAAATATAAGTCAACTGTTAGAAGCATTCATCATAGAATTTTCCAAGAGTTGCATTAGGCATAACATGTCATCCTTGACCCACAACTTCAAGCAAACATGTAGCGAATCAGGTTTCAGAACTTGTTCCGATATGTCAAAAGTAAGCACTATGGAAACATGTAGCGAATCAAATTTCAGAACTTGTTACGATATGTCAAAAGTAAGCACTAAGTTAAAAGTCCCAGAGATACTCTAGACAAAATAGGAGACATGGGTGAAGGTGAATGTCAGCCCACAAAATGGTTGGTTTTGATGCACTAATGTGGTTCTCTTGAGCAGGAAAATACGTTTGATTTCAGGTACTTGCAGAGTAGATTTGGTGATTGATGAGAAGTATTTGGAGTGTGTAGAGTCCCTCCTACGGTGCATTTGATACGGATGCCTGATGACGTGTCTTCAATACAAGCCGTTGTGCACAAAGGAAGGCAGCTCATTGGTGATTGGGGGGAGAGAGAGGAGAACTTTGATGATTAGTGGACGAATAAGAGCTGCAAGAAAGGGCTAAAATCAAAGGCTCAACCATTTGTGGACCACCTTAAGAATACAAAATGGGAGGTCCCATTACCAAACGTTCGTCCCATTGCTGAAGATGAGATGTTCCGTGTTATACGCTCGGGGAAACGCAAGACAAAGCAATGGAAGAGGATGGTTACGAAGGCTACTTTTGTAGATCCAGGCTTTAGAAGGAAACCTCCAAAATATGAGCGCTTCATCAGGCCTTCAAGATTGCGATTTACAAAAGCTCATGTTACCCATCCTGAGCTGTAGTGTACATTCAACCTTGATATAATTGGAGTGAAGAAGAATCCAAAGGGACCCATGTACACCTCTCTCGGTGTAGATAACGAAGGGAAGCGGCAGGTCTCTCTCCATTATTTTTCGCCACAAGAGGAGGAGGCTGGCGGGTGTGTTCGCTCGTGGCCTTGCTTGGAAAGGGAATTTGGTGATAAGGACTGAAAGGGAAGGAATCAAAGGGAGGGAGCGTTGTTGGTACAGGGAGACACATCTTCACTTTTCTTATCCGTGCACATATGTGAGGAGAACCCTATCTATCTTATCTTTCATGTATGAACGGAATTTCGGCCCCCCCCGCTTTTTTACTATGGGGAGAGTACACTGTCGAAAGCTCTCTCTCTCTCTCGCCATTCTTCTTCTCCGCTTTTCGTGAGAGAACGGGGGGGCATCTTGAGCGGAGCAGAAGAGATTGCATGGAGAGGAGGCTTGTTCGGGTTCTTCTTCCGCATGCTGGGGAGGCTGCTGGTCATTAGCAGGTATCTCGACGAGGAGCAAATTGGGTGAGGAGATTGAGTGAGGACTCAGGAGGAGGAGCTCTACAGTGGGAGAATAGCGCTGAAGAAACCTATGCATGGAGATGGTGGTTGTAAGAAAGCTAGAATCTCATATTAATAAGGGAAAAGGCAATCCATGAGAAGGAGGAGGAGGAGATCCCTACAACTCCTCTATCGGGCGATAATTATTCACAGGCTAGACCTGCTGGAGAATCCATGAGAAATTGGCTGGGATATGCTGGAGTTTTATGCTGTTCGAAGGACATTCTATTTTTGACATCCAGAGAATACCCATAGTCAGCAGCCACTTGCATGCAGAAAATACTTATGTTAGGAGATAAGTAGGAACCATACAAGAAACATCGGATATTTTATGAGCGACCACATGAAAATCCAATGCAAAGGATGAGGTTACGAGAATAATCAACAAAAATCTGCTGACAACAGGTGCAGATAGAGGGACTGGACGCTCATTGTGGCCAAACATAAAGCGAGTAATCTGATCTGTTCTCTGAAGGGAATTCAAGGCATCATCAATTTTATGTTAATCTAGCAAGGCCTCTTTGAACATCTGGTAAGAGTTTGTCCCAGTTTGTATGCGTTCTATTTCGCGTTTTATTTTCAGGAGGACTATTATGGAACTTCACTCAACTTAGATTTCTGTATCTTTTGTTCACCAATAGATTCTAAGAATACAGAGTCCAACGATTTTTGCTATGCAAAACAATTCTGTTCATATTTCTTAGGGGCAAGATGTTTTTCAACTGATGAAAATAATCCTGCAACATGAAGATCTGTTTTTCACGAATCGATTGTTGTCGTGTTTATTGTGCGTATGAGCTAACTTGGCGCATTCTACTTTAATGTGCTGCATTGAGTGAGAGAGTGACGAAGGAGTATCATGGAAAACCTTAGGAATATTGAACAAAGATGCATTGCATGGGTTTTTAATTTTGCCACACGTACATCTCTTAATATGGATATGTCATAGTTTTTCTTAATTCATTCGTATGTGAAGGAGAAGGTATGCACACTTACATTGAAGTATCTCGGATTGTGACAGCAAAAACATATGTTCATCGTTTAGCTTTGTTTGAAATAATGTCGTATGGGTTATTGAGCTTTCCCGAAAGATGGACAATATCACAAGAACGTGTGTACATTGAAGCTATGCATTAAAGGTGGCTACAATACTTGCATATATTATGTTCCCGAATACAAGGAATTTCGATGAATCCAAATAATCTGTTGTGAGGAAAACTAAACGGGTGCTTAAAGATGTTCTTAAGTCCAATTGGCTTCGTGAGCTTAGTTCTTTTGCAAAATCATCCTTAGTTTAGTAGTGTTGGTGGCGTGCTAATTCCCAATAAACTCTCTAGATGGCATATTCTTTTGTTATCTTGTGTGTCATGTGAGAAACACTTAAATGGAGATCCTCAGTTTACTCATGAAGAGAGAAAAATACGGGAATATTTGTGACTAGACCATTGTCCAAATTGTATCCCTCAAACGCGACGAAAAGAACGAACCAAAGTCGAAAGAAGACTATTCTATTGATTATGATATCATGTTTTGAAACCTATGTTTGAGATTACCTTCTTGATGCCACTCCTTGTGTAGCTATTCTTTATCAATACAGAAGGGTTTATGGACTAATCGGCATCAATGTATCTATGAATTATCATAGAATTATCCAAAGTGGAGGTCACATTCCTTCACCCTCCTTCCCACAAATTCCTCGACATACCGGTGAACCCGACATGAAAGGAAGGGGGGTTAAGTGAAGAAAGGGAGGTTACAGGAAGTGACCACTGGAGGTGGATATCCAATCGCGCATGCGTTTTCTCGCCTCCTCCATCAAAACCTTGGAGTGAAATTGTGGACTTAGGGGAAACCAAAATTGACCTAGTATCAAGAAAGTTAGGCAAAATATCATTGAGAATAGGCACTTTCTCTTGGGCTAAGAGCCCTAACATTTGGTGCGTTTGCCGGGAATTTGCTTGGCACGTCTCTATAAGAGAGTGCCATAGGTTCGCCTAGCGCCACATGTTGGCCGAGCTTGCGGACTCCAGATCTAGTACATGAGCGAGGGGAGCTCATCCTCAGGAGCAACACAGACTCAAAGAGAGGAACGCGCTCAGAGAAGAGCCCTTGAAAGAGGAAGGAGAAGGTGGGAACCGCCAGGTGAGTGGACCTCGATTGGCTCGAAGAAATCAGCCAAAAACGTGTACTCCCGTAGGAGAGTCGCGAATCAAGTGCGGAAGTTTGAAGGAGGGATCCTGAGGCCACGTGCACTAAATTTCTGGGATCGAAGTGATATTGACATCACACCTCTGTTTGAAATGGCTCAGCGGATTTCGGTTCACTTTGGGACTTCACCAAGTTCTCAGGTACTTGGGACGAAGATCCGGATAGTTTTATCCAGCTATTTGAGGTTACCTGTGAGGCCAATGATGTAGTTGACCAGGATCAAAGGTTGAGAATTTTTCCGGCTATTCTCCGTGATGAGGCAGCCAATTGGTATGGGAATTTGACACCACAAGAGCGTGGAACGTATCAGATGCTCAAGGAAGCCTTCTTGGCAAAGTTTCGACGACAAGGCTTCCAAGATAGATTGGCCCAACAAATGGATTATTTGCGACAGGGAGTCAATGAGAGCATCGATAACTACATTCAGAGAATGGAAACCTTGGTAAGAAAGATGGGCGCAAATGCCCCAAACGATGAGACATTGAAGAGAAGATTCATTTCGGGATTGAGAGATCCTACGGCACAGCAGCATATCAGCCTGACAAGACCTGCGACTTTAATGGATGCTAAGGAACAAGCGAGGCTTTGGGAGGAAGTCCAATTATGCCAACAAAGGAAGATGGAACTCTTATACGAGCCAATGGGAGGCCCAGGGAGCATACCGATGAAAGATCCTGGCCAAGGAAGTCCCGCATTGACGACTCCAGCTTTTGTAGCTGCCACTAGCACGCCAGGCGAGGTAAAGCCTACGCTAACTGAAGAACGAATATTGGAGTTGGTCACACAAGCTATAAAAGCAGCCACAATGACTCAGGAGACATACACAGTAAAACCAGAGGTCACAACAAACCCGAATCAAGTGTTTCGATCAAATACATGGTGTGGAAAGTGCCATGGTTACGGCCATTTGGCTTCAGAATGCCCTACAGTCTCGAGGGTATTCACAGATAGGTCACCGCCTAGAATGCGTTGCACTTTTTGCGGAAGAACAAATCACACAGAGGACCGATGTTACAACAAGAGAGCCTATGAAGAGAGGACCATGAAATCGGGAGATACAAGAGAGAGACCTTATACGGGATTGCCCGCTCAAAGTGTCCCACCTACATCTCGTTGGGAAAACAGACCGACATATGGATATGGTGCTCAAGGTCAAGGAGGAGACTATCCAAGAGGATTCGCACGTGATCAAAGGAGAGATGGTCCAATCCAGTGCTGGAGATGCCATGGCTTTGGACATACTCAATCTAGATGTCCAAACGAAAAGAAGCCAATTGATTATACCCCACTATGTAGGTACTATAGTGGAGAGGGCCACTTTGATGAAGATTGTCCTAAACGAAGAGCTGCCGCCGGCAAGGAAAAAGGACTAGTAGGGTCCTCAAATTATGTTGATACTCAGATGCATTCCACAACGAGAGCTCAAGAACACGTTCCTACAATCGGAGTAGTGTTCAAAACACCGAACCCTCAAGAAGGCTCTAGCTCGTCGATGCACTTTGTGGATGCTTACGAGGCCAAGAAACCACATAAAGATCCAACTGTGGCAGTAGTCACAAGGACTCAAGAGTATTCGAAGAAGAATCCAGGAGGCGAAGGTGAAGAAGGGAGTCAAGAGAAGATCGTTGAGCTTGAAGAGGTAGAAAACCAAGTTGGAGGATTTGCTGAGCAGCAAGAGCTTGAGGATGGGGAAGAGATTGAGATTCTTCCATCAGTGACCAAGGAGTTTGTGCCGGGCATAGCGCCATTCCCTGAAAGATTAAGGAAGGAAAAAGTTTAGGGGAAGTGGATATCGTAAAACTGTTGGCTGACACAGAAGTCACGCTGGACATTAGCACATTGCTGAAGTGTTCACCTGCCTATAGGAAACAATTCTACAACGAATATATTAAGAAGCCGAGGAAAGCTCGAGAGAAAAAGAGACAAGATAAAGATGTCCAAGGAATCATTCAAAGTATTACGACGCAAATCGATTCGAATGCTCCAGCTGTGATGGTCGAGATTAAAGGATATGCAGTCCCCGGTGCTCAGTTAGATAGTGGAGCCGCAGTCAACCTTATGACTGAGTTCATGATGAAAGCTTTGGGCCTCAACCACATGGAAGAAACTCCGATGTCCTTGAGAATGGCAGATCAAACACAAGTGAAGCCTGCGGGTCTTTTGAAGAATGTAAGTACAGTTGTGGGTGGTCTAGAGTTTAAGGTTGATTATCTGATAGTAAGACCAAGGACCTCAGAGGCTACCTTCTCGATCCTACTTGGACGGCCATGGCTGGTGCAAGCCGAATGTGTGCATGACTGGCGCACAGGTTATATTTCAATAGGGCCAAAGTCTGATCGGATTCAAATACAAGTATCCCCACCCTCGAGCAACAAGAAGAAGACAATAATAGTCGATGAGATGGAAAATAAAGAAAAGGAGAAAGCAAGGCAAGAGATTGCACGAGCTAGGTTTTCTTTGAACA
The DNA here is from genome assembly GCA_020310875.1 of Ceratopteris richardii. Taxonomy (NCBI): domain Eukaryota; kingdom Viridiplantae; phylum Streptophyta; class Polypodiopsida; order Polypodiales; family Pteridaceae; genus Ceratopteris; species Ceratopteris richardii. The sequence continues at coordinate 79,988,801 of CM035426.1, forward strand.
CGGACACCTACAAGAATCTGCTTCAAGACGGGTTCAACTTGCAGCTCTTTAAGAATCAAGACACGAAGATGGGAGAGTATCAAAATCCATTGCTCTATAACGATGATTCCGATCAGGAGTTGCTAGGATGGTTGACACATACAAGTGAATTTGAGTACTACATGTTAAGTATAGACGCAAGTAAAAACAAAACTACTCAATCCCGGAAAAAGGGAGCTTCAAAAGAAGAGCTGAAACTGGAGTTAGCTCCGACAATGGAAATGTAACAGTTGAGAGAAAGAGTTAGAATGCTATAAGTAGAGCTTCTAAGGAGAGGTCGAGAATTGGAAAAGGAAGCAAAGAGTAAGACTAAAGTGTCGGAAGCCATTGCAAAAGCTGAACTAAAGAAATTAGGTTCAATCGAAAGAGAACAAAACAATGATTTACTGGCCAACCATGCACGCGTGATCGGAGAGCACATTCCAATCACAACGTCATCAAGGAATAAGGAATATTTGCGAGAAGCTCAGGTGGAAAAATGGGAAGTTTTTCCAGAAAAGTTCTTGAGCGTGGGGTTAGAGCTACCAGAGGGAGTACGAGATTGTATTAAAATGACACTCAAAATTTTCGGCAAGGCCTTTGCATGGTCATACAGTGATTTGAGAGGAATTGATCCCCGAATCTGCCAACATTATATAGACTTGGAAGAAGGCACACGACCAATATGTCAATGACTTAGGCGGACAAATCAAGTCTACTCAGAATTGATCAAGTTGGAATTGACTAAATTATTGGAAGCAGGATTCATATATCCCATCGCATCTAGTGAATGGGTATCACCAATTGTAGTTGTTCCGAAGAAAAATAAGAAAATCCGTATTTGCATAGATTATCGAAAGCTGAACGAGCGCACGAAGAAGGATCATTTCCCCTTTCCCTTTACTGATCAAATCTTGGACAGAGTAGCTAGCCATAAATTGTACTCATTTTTGGATGGTTTCAGTGGGTACAACCAGATCCAAATCCATGAAGAGGATCAATCAAAAACTACTTTCACCACGGAATGGGGCACATACGCATATCGTGTGATGCCATTTGGATTATGCAATGCACCGGCCACATTCCAGAGGGCAATGATAGCTGCATATCAAGACTACTTGCAGGATTGGATGGAGATATTTCTCGATGACTTTGCGATCAGAGGCGACGATGAAAACATGATGGAGAGGATCGAAGCGATTTTAAGAAGAAGCATTGAAAAAGGCATCGCATTAAATCCTGAAAAGTGTACATTTGGAGTACGAAGAGGATTGCTTTTGGGACATGTTATTTCCGAAAAAGGGATTGCGGTTGACGAGGATAAAGTGGAAAAGATCGGACAACTTCCACCTCCTCAAAACTTGCGGCAACTCAGAGGATTCTTGGGCCATGCGAATTATTATCGACGATTTATATTAAATTTTGCATCCTTAGCAGCACCACTGACGAATCTTTTGAGGAAGGACCAACAATACCAATGGACTGGAGAGTGTCAAGTTGCATTCGACTCGATCAAAGAGAGATTGATAAATGCACCGATTTTGGTAGCACCCGACTGGACGAAAGAATTCCATGTGCATACCGACGCTTCTCATACTACGGTTGGAGCAGTGCTATGCCAAGCCGATTAAAAGAAGTTGGATCACCCTATTTATTACGCAAGTCGCAATTTGAATAGCACTGAGAGGAACTACACGACTACAGAAAAGGAATGCCTATCGATGATCTTTGCGCTAAACAAGTATCGGCATTACTTGATGGGAAAACATTTCACGTTTTATGTGGATCATGAAGGCCTTAAGTATATCATTAATAAACCCAAGCTATCAGGGCGATTGATGAGGTGGATGCTACTCCTCCAAGAATTTCAGTTCACAGTGGTAACCAGACCAGGCAAAGCGCACATATTGGTTGACCATTTATCTCGAATTGTTAATGAGGAGCCAATCTCTGGTGTGCCCGACGATGCTCCTGATGGGCATCTATTCCAGGTTGATGCTAAAGTACCTTGGTATGCAGACTTGGTGAATTTCTTGTGCACCACTAAATATCCGACATGAGCAAGCAAGAGAGAGAAGCAAAAACTGTTAGCATTGGCGAAGCACCATAGCATCATTGGCGGGCAACTCTATCGATATTTTGTTCATGAGAGCATTTATCGGAGATGTCTCGAGGAAGAAGAAACAACCCTAGTGTTGAGGGCTTTGCATGATGAACCTTGGAAGTTACAGACAAGATGGACAGGCCCGTTTAAGGTGGTGGAACTCAATTCTAATGGCTCCCTGCAAATTCAAGATTTAGGTGAAGAATATGCTCCCGTGAAAGTTAACGCGCTTCGAGTTAAACCATATTTCAAGTGATATTAGGACGGAAGAAGCCAGACGAGATCCAAACGGAGGGACGTAGTAGACTCCTTGTACATAGACGTATAGTTATAGATAGATAGATATATGCACATATGTTAGTTATGATTTTTGTTGTCATAAATATTATCCTGTGCCAGCTCAAGAATTTTGGACTTCTAATATTTTTGTGTTATGCAGAGACTGTTAGGAGCTAAGTAACAAAATGGCAGACCAAATAACGCAACTCTATTTGTACGAGCTAAGGATATATTTCTCGGACCAAACATTCGCCCGCATGGACATAGATGTCGACGACTTTGAGACGGAATATGATGTAGAGGAAGCGCATTGGCTGGTATGCTTTATAAACCAGGGTTTGGGTGTTGCATTTTACATTGAGTGTTTTGAGGAATACCTGACTCGACATGTAGGATGGGCGGGAGATCGATATTACTATTTTGATCCTTCTAGGGAAATGCCTAACGAAGAAAACGATATCACTTGGGCTTGGGCAGATGTGTTAACGAAGGAAGTGATGACGGAGCTCCTGAAGTTTGAGCCTGACTCGCCCTAGGGAAGTTGTTGGGATGCGAGTACGATGTGAGGCTACATGAGATATCCCGGAGACTCACATTCTAGGACACCTAAGGATAGGTATACGAGAGACTAAGGCATAGCCGGCTGTAGTTACCTAGTGAAAAGTCAACTCGATGAATACATATGTAGTGTCTGTAATTGAGAGAATGGAGTGAAGAGGTGGTTGATCTGTCAAAGGCTAGAGTGTATATGTTTGCATGCATGTGTGGGAAAAGTGAGAAAGTCCCTTTCTTCCTCTCCCTAATTCTCAGGACTTGGGTGAACTAATTAATTATGAAAAAAACGAAGAGAAAGAAAAGAAAGAAAAAATATTGTGTTGTTGTGATCGTACCAATGCGCTATGGTGGGCTAGTAGGTGGGTGGATTTATCCTAGCCGGGTGGTTAGGACCACGAGCCGCAGCTAGTTTCGCCATAGGCTTGGGATGTATATGTTTGTGTCCTAGCTACGCGCCATAACGGGTTGGTAGGTAAGTGGAACCATTGTGGCCGGGCGGTCACAACCATGATCCGCATCCAGCTTCGTTATGGGCTAGCTGATATATGTTATGTGTTATCATTGTGTGTTTGTGTGTTGTGCACTGCATTGCATTGGTAGATGGGTGGAATCAACCTGATCGGGTGGTCAGGTCCACGAATTGCATCCAGTGTCAATGTAGGCCAACGTGTGAAAATAAATAAATAAATTTTTCATATGGAGTTATTCCCCACTCCTGAGGGGGAGAGAGAGAGAGGAGAGGGCGATGATCGCCTGGAAGGGAACGTTATTTTCTTGTGTGATTGGTATGTGTTGGCTTGCGACAGATCAGCTCACTGTTACCGTTATTGTCCATGTGAAAGGCCAAATGGCCACCGGACACTTCTTTGTATATGTTCTTCAATAAAACATATAGTGGCCTGGTCAGTCACAGACTGTAAGTTCGACCCGCATTTGCAAGACCTAAGAAGTCTGTCTTCGTGCTCCATGTGTACTGCGTTTTCTGCGTATTCTACAACATCTGTGCGGAGTACTGTGTGTGGCGTCAGGAGCTCGGTTTTCTACTCCGAGCATATCAACGTGGAGCTCCCGAGAAGGAGAGTGCAGTGTGGTGCATGCCATCGAAATACTTCACTGGTATCAGAGCACTTCAAGGCTTTCGACTAAGGCGGCGACCAAGGCATAGACCTTGGCATACCTTGTCATTCGAGTCACCGAAGTCACCGTTGGCGCCGTTGGCTGCGCGCGAGGGAGGACCTCAACGATCAAGGAATATAGAGGTTCCCGGTACTTCCCGGGAGGTCACCCATCCCAGTACTGTTCCCCCCAGAGCTCGCTTAACCGTGGCAATCTCTTGCCACTAAGCTACACTCTTGTGGTGTTTGAAGAAGGGGAAAGACTAAGGTTGACATTACCTTGAACAAGTTTTGGTCCCTCAAAGCTTCATTTTTGCTTTTAAAGCCTATTTCTCAAGCAATTTTGGGGTGTTTTTGGAGCCATTTCGGAGTACTTTCGCACGTAGTTCTCTTCACACAGGTCCAAGAACATCAAGAAGAGTGTTCCTTGTACTTCTCAGACAATAAATATCAACCTTTGGGGCTGTATTTTCAGCCACACTCGTAAAACTACAGGTTTCTCGAGGGGTTTTCAGTTTTGATGGGAGCAGTCGCTGCAAATTTATGCAGGTTTTTAAAGCCTAAAACATCAGAGTTGTCAGACACTTGCAGGTGTTATTGGCTAGTTTTTTGGGCTATGTATTCAGCCTTTCAGTGTCATTTTACTGCATATATTGAGCACATACACACCATGTACGCTTCTGTGGATACCGCTTATGTACATCCATGTGGGCATTGATATAGCGGTTACGTTCTTTGCATAAAGCCTTTTACGTTTGATAAAGAGGGTCGTGGTGAGGTTTTCTTAACTGGGAGACACCCAGATGTCGGGGTCTCTTCGGTGATGCAGGTGGAAGACTTACCCAGCCTCGCCATAGGAGATGTACGATAGTTGTTCATAGGTGCTCGATAAGCCTAGTTGGCTGCTATTGGGTAACTGATTATATGCAGTGGAGTCAGTGATTCACTATGCAGGTAGACATGTTAGTACTTGCAGTTTTATGATACTTTGACACTGGTCATATGCTAATTTTGCAGAGGATACTCAAGCAAAATTTTTCAAGATTTCTGGTTTAGTCAACTATATAGTGGTCGATTTACTCCTTGATACACTTATTTGTTGGTGTTTGGACTCTTCTAGCTCCATTATCATTCTATTCAGTTCTCTATGATCATGGCATCAGAGGTCTCAGGCACATCCGGTGGATCAGGGTCTAGTGCTAGCGTTCCGAGGAGGAGCTATAACTTGCAGGGCAAAGACCATTTTGAGATCCGAAAATTTGATGGCACAAACTTTGCTCTATGGAAGAATCAGATTAAAGATGTGCTGATTCAAAGAAGGCAATGGAAGCCAGTAAATGGGATTTCAAAGAAGCCTGCTGACATGGATGAAGATGATTGGGATGAGTTGGATGAAATGGCCAGGTCTACCATTCGCTTGCACCTAGCAGATAATGTTTACTTTACAGTATTAGACTGTGAAAGTGCAGAGGAGCTTTGGAAGAAGTTATGCAATACATATGAAAAAGAGACGGCATCAAATAAAGTATATCTGATGAGAAAATTATACGACCTTCGTATGAAGGACACAGATAGTGTTGCTGCTCATCTAAATGAGTTTGATGCCATATTCTCCCAGTTACAGGCTCAGAAAATGGATATGGACAATGAAATGAAAGCAGTATTGATGTTATGCACCCTGCCATCATCATGGGATACATTTTGCACAGCTATTAGCAATAGTGCACCAGGTGGTAAACTCGTCTATGATGACATATGTGGAGCACTCTTGAGTGAGGAGATTCGTAGAAAATCTATGGTTGGCACTCAAAGTGGAGATGCATATAATGTTCGTGATTCTTACCAAGGAAAGAATCAACAACGTGGCAGGAGCAAGAACAAGGAAAAGAATGGTCAACGGAATAAGAGCAGAAGTAAATCAAGGAAGAGGGATATTGAATGCCATTATTGTCATAAGAAAGGACACATGAAGAAAGACTGTTATGCATTAAAGAATGCTAAAGATAAAGGACAGAATGTTGATAGGCATGTTAAACAGTTACCTGCACCATCTACTTCGACTGTGAAGATTGAAGAAATTAATGCTATTTCTGATGATGCTGATGTGTTGACACTTGATAGTACTGTGCCATCTGAGGCACTTATGGCTGATTCTCTTTCCCACACCTGGCTGCTAGATTCTGGTGCTTCTTTCCATGTGATACCACATAGAGAATGGTTCTCTAATTATGCAGCAAAGTCTCTTGGTACCGTGAGACTTGGTGACTCTTACTAGTGTGATGTTGTGGGGATTGGAGATGTGGTTGTGCAGTTCATTGACGGTTCAAAATTTACTATGCATAATGTACGCCATGTACCTCAGTTATCACGCAGTTTGATGTCAGTTGGTCAACTTGATGACCTTGGTTACAAGGTGGTCTTCTATGCTCAGTCCTTTCGTATATCAAAGGGCAATATGGTTATTGCAAAAGGAAGGAAAGTTGGCTCACTTTACCTTTTATTTGTATCACAGAAAGAACACTTGTTAGCTGTTACTGAACAGCCTATGGCTTGTATTTGGCATGGTCGTTTGGGCCATATATCTCGTAGTGGAATGGAAAATCTTTCTCGTTCTGGCTACTTACCTGTGTTATCTTTCTCTGATTTTTCATTTTCTGAGCATTGTCAATATGGAAAGCAAACCAAAAATGTGCATAAAACGCACATTGACTCTTCAATTCAGCCTTTAGATCTTGTTCATACAGATGTGTGTGGTCCTATGCCCACTAGGTCCTTAGGTGGTTCTCTTTACTTTGTCACTTTCATAGATGATGCTACTAGAAAAGTCTGGGTATATCCTATCAAATCGAAGGATGATGTATTCCCTACTTTCAGAAAATGGCTTGCTTCAGTTGAGACTGAAAAAGGAACTAAGCTTAAGGCTTTACGTTCAGATAATGGGGGTGAGTATACCTCACATGAATTCAACCTTTTCTGTCAGTGTAGAGGGATTCGTAGAGAGTTTACAGATCCTTATACCCCAGTACAGAATGGTGTAGCTGAGAGGATGAATAGAACCATTCAAGATAGAGTAGTCTCTATGTTGCATCATGCAAACCTCTCACAAGGTTTTTGGGCAGAAGCAGTATTGACTGCAGTTCATGTGATTAACCTTTCACCTAGTACTGCCAAAGATCTGAAAGTGGCACAAGAGTTATGGACAGGGAAACCACCATATTATGATCTTCTTCGAGTTTTTGGGTGTGAAGCATATGTTCATATACCCAAGAATCTTAGACAGAAGTTGGACCATAAGTCAAAGAAATGCATTTTTCTTGGATATGGTCGAGAAGGACAATTTGGATATCGCTTATGGGATCCTGAAACACGGTCAGTGATCAGAAGTAGTGATGTCATTTTTAATGAGTCTAAGATGCATAAACAGCCGATTAAGGAGGTTGAAGTGAGAAGAGTGGTGTTTGAGGATACTAGTCCTCCGGTTAGCATGCATAAAAATGCTGCACATAGGGATGTTCAAGAGAATGTCCATTCAGATCAGTCTGCACATGTTCCTGTTCAGCAACCATTGAGACGTTCTGCACGTGTCTCAGATCCACCTGATAGATATGTTCCAGGTTTAGATTTTGTTATGCTAACAGATGCTGGTGAGCCCTCTTGCTACAAAGAGGCTATGCAGACAAAGGATCATGTCAAGTGGGAGCGTGCCATGAAGAGTGAGTTGGATTCTATTCACAAGAATGGTACTTGGGACTTAGTACCTTTGCCAAAGGGCAGGAAAGCTTTACCATGTAAATGGGTATATAAGCTCAAATTCACATCAGATAGTGCTTCTCCAAAATATAAAGCACGACTTGTTGCAAAGGGTTTTAAGCAACAACATGGTGTTGTTTTTGAGGAAATCTTCTCTCCAGTGGTCAAGATGACTACTTTGCGCATGTTGCTTGGATTCGTTGCAATGGAGGACTTAGAGCTAGTCCAAATGGATGTGAAAACAGCTTTCTTGCATGGAGATCTTACAGATGAGATCTATATGGAACAACCAGAGGGTTATGTAGTTCCTAGCAAGGAAAGTCTAGTTTGTAAGCTCAAGAAGAGCTTGTATGGACTTAAACAGTCTCCTAGACAATGGTACCAAAAGTTTGATGCTTTTATGAAGTCCCAAGGCTATTCTCGAAGCAATGAGGATCATTGTCTCTACACAAAGAGATGTTCTAATGGCAACTTGATATGCTTGATACTTTACGTCGATGATATGTTGATTGCTGGGAAGTCCTCTTATGATTTGTCAATTCTCAAAAAGAAGTTGAGTCAGACATTTGATATGAAGGATTTGGGGGATGCCAAACATATTCTTGGCATGCGCATTACTCGTGATAGGAGTACAAGATGCATATACTTGTCTCAAAGTGAGTACATATCCAAAGTACTTCATCGATTCAATATGCAGGGTGGAAAGGCATTCTCAATCCAAAGTATGCCGAAGCTGTCTATGTGGAAATCCAAAAGATGGAAGATGCAGGAATCATCATTCCTGTGGAACACTCAGAGTGGCTCTCGCCTATGGTTATAGTACCAAAGAAGAATACTAATAAAATCAGAATTTGTGTGGACTTTAGAGCTCTCAACAAGGTGACCATTCCAGACGGGTTCCCTATGCCTTTTGCAGAACAGGTCATTGAAGAAGTGGCGGGGCATGCACTATATAGTTTTATGGATGGCTTCAGTGGCTATAATCAAATATCAATACACCCAGAGGATCGTGAAAAGACTGCTTTTATCACACCGTGGGGAACGTATGTGTATGTAAAAATGCCATTTGGGCTAAGAAATGCTCCAGCCACATTTAACAGAACGGTCAATCTCATTTTTGGCCCCTTATTGCTGGAATCACTTAGAATCTTCATGGATGATTTCTCTTCATTTTCAGGATCTCACAAAGAAACTCATCTAGATTGTTTGGACTAGCACCTGAGGCAGCTGCAGAATATTTTCCAAAGATGCAGAGAAACTAAGTTAAAGCTCAATCCAAATAAATGTCATTTCCTTGTGACAGAAGGAACCCTTTTAGGACATGTGGTATCCGCTAAAGGTGTGGCCCCAGATCCTGACAAAATTCTCTCTATATTAAAACTACCTAAACCCAAAACTCCTAAAGAGATCCAGAGTTTTTTGGGGCATGCCGGTTATCATAGAAGGTTTATAAAAATGTATGCAGAGATAGCTAGACCTCTGACTAGACTCACAGGTAAAGAAGTACCTTTCAAATGGGAAGAAGAGGAGGAAAAAGCATATCAGACATTAAGGTCACGGCTAGTGTGTGCTCCTATCTTGGTCACCCCGGAGTGGTAAAAAATCTTTCATATACATGTCGATGCCAGTGCATATGCAGTGGGAGCAGTTCTGACTCAACCCAGTGAAGAATTTAAAATGGACAGGCCAATTCAATATGCCAGTAGAATCTTGACCAAGGCTGAAAGGAATTACAGTACTACCGAAAGGGAAGCACTAGCAATGGTCTTTGCAGTTCAAAAATTCCGTCATTACTTATTGGGGGTAAAATTTATTATTATATCAGATCACCAACCTCTCAAGTACTTACTCAACAAACCACATGCTACCGGTAGAATATGGAGGTGGTTACTGTTATTCCAAGAGTTCGATTTCTCGGTAATCCATAAGCCAGGAAGAGAGAATGTGATGGCGGATCACTTGTCCAGAATAAATAGGTGGGATCAAACCAGTGGTATCAATGATGATTTCCCTGATGCACACTTGTTTGCTATACAACCTAAAGGATGGTATGATGATATCAAGCAGTTCATTAATACTGGATTATATCCAGAAAGTGCTAATGCTGTACTGAGAAAGAGGCTGCTTATCAAGAGTAGACCATATACTTTCATTGAGGGTAAACTCTATAGACAGGGCAAGGATGACAGGATTAGGAAATGTTTAGAGGAAGATGAAGTGAGGGAAATACTGCAATATGCACATGAAGGAACAGGTGGTGGGCACCTTCCAGGGCATATCATGAGCCAGAGAATACTAGATGCTGGTCTATGGTGGCCTACACTCTTTAAGGATGCAGATGATTGGAGAAAAACATGTGATGTGTGCCAGAGGTGTGGACCTAAACCCACCAAGCAAAGACATCACCCTTTGGTAGTTTCCACTTCTTGGCAGCCCTTTGAGAAGTGGGGATTAGACTTTGTTGGGCCTATATACCCCGCGGCACTTCCAAAAAGGGAAAAGTACTTACTGATAGCCACGGACTACGCAACAAAATGGGCTGAAGCTATTGCCTCAACGGACTGCTCTGCACAAACAGTGGCGGACTTTTGTATTGTAACATCATTTGCAGATTTGGATGCCCGCTTGAAATCTGTACCGATCAGGGTACTCATTTTGTTAACAAAGTACTATAGGAAATTTCAAACAGGTATCGCATTCTACACAGGACTTCTTGTGCATACTACCCACGAGCTAATGGACAAGCCGAGTCAACGAACAAAGTATTAATTTCAATGTTACGAAAAGAATGCATGTTACAGCCGACCTCTTGGGGACAGGCCTATCTGGGTACTTTATGGGCATACAGAATGGCCTATAAAGAGACTGGGTATTCTCCCTTTCAATTAGTCTATGGCTTGGTTCCTATTGAACCATTTGAATTCATCAGAGGCTCTATAAGAACGGAAAGACTAGAGAAAAATGGGATGGAAGTTCCAGCACGATTGATTGCTTTGCATAAACTGGAAGAATCGAGAATTTTCGCCTCCAAACAGTTAGAGGATATTCAAATAAAGAGGAAGGAGAACCATGACAAAAGTTTATGGCAAAACAAATTGAAGCCCGGTCATTTAGCACTATTACACAGGCCACAATTTTCTAATCAAAACAAAGGGAAATGGATCCCTCACTGGGAAGGCCCTTTTCGCATTACGAAGATGCTGCAGTGGGGTGCAGTGCAATTGGAAACACTCGATGGCAACACCCTACCTTTAGTAAACATTTCCAGACTCAAGGCTTATTATCAAGTATCATAACCATTGCATTTTCCTTTATCTTGTTTTCTAATTGGTTTTGGATTGTTTTAATAAGTAGTAATAATCAGCTAAATACTCACAGAATTTTGGGCGCAAGTTTTTTTTTCTTTTATCAATGAAAATCAAAAATTTTGGGCGCAAGTTTTTTTTTCATCAATAAAAATCAAGAAGTTCATCACTCCATAAAAATGGGCGTCAAAATTTTGAATGGCTCTTAGTTTTGCTAAGTAACTTTCAGTTTTGCCCTTTCCTTTGTTTGTCTCTCGGATGGATGAGATTAACATTGTCATCTCCTCTCTTTTGAACACCCTTTTATGCTAGACCGCTCCTTCTTGAGAGGTGCTCCCTCATTCAAACTAGCTATATAATATGGCCTCTTTTTTCATACTTGCTTCAACATCCTCAGAATTCCGTTCTTATTTTCAGTGCACAAGCCAAGTTGTGCTAGGGAGGAAAGAATAAGATCATCTCACACCCCTCTCCACCCCATCGACTCCTCCATACCACCACCCTCCCTCCTCCTTCCCCCTTTCCATACTACCAGCACCCCCCTCACCCTCAATACTCCTCAACGATCCCCCCTCTCCCACCCTCTACATTCAACCCCCCCCTCTTCAGCACCCTTCGACACACCAACCCCCCTACGACCCGCCCGGCACCCAACCCCCCCCCTCAACACACCTCCATCCCCCCCTCCCAACCCCGCTCGCCCCCCCTCACCACACACCACCCCCCCCTCTCTGCCGCGCAGCGCCCCCTCCTCCTACACCTCACCACCCCCCCTAGCGGCGCTCCGAAACCCCCCCCCCTCCGACTCGGCCCTCCACACCCCAACCCCCCCCTCCCAACCCCGCTCGCCCCCCCTCACCACACCACCCCCCCCCTCCACACACCTCCACCCCCCCCTCCCAAACCCGCTCGCCCCCCCTCACCACACACCACCCCCCCTCTCCGACGCGCAGCGCCCCCTCCTCCTACACTTCACCACCCCCCCTGGCGACGCTCAAAAAACCCCCCCCCTCCGACTCGGCCCTCCACACCCCAACCCCCCTCCCAACCCCGCTCGCCCCCCCTCACCACACCACCCCCCCCCCTCAACACACCTCCACCCCCCCCTCCCAACCCCGCTCGCCCCCCCTCACCACACCACCCCCCCCCCTCAACACACACCACCCCCCCCCTCTCCGACGCGCAGCGCCCCACTCCTCCTACACCTCACCACCCCCCCTGGCGGCGCTCAGAAACCCCCCCCTCCGACTCGGCCCTCCACACCCCAACCCCCCCCTCCCAACCCCGCTTGCCCCCCCTCACCACACCACCCCCCCCTCAACACACCTCCACCCCCCCTCCCAACCCCGCTCGCCCCCCCTCACCACACACCACCCCCCCCTCTCCGACGCGCAGCGCCCCCCCTCCTCCTACACCTCACCACCCCCCCTGGCGGCACTCAGAAACCCCCCCCCTCCGACTCGGCCCTCCACACCCCAACCCCCCCCCTCCCCAACCCCGCTCGCCCCCCCTCACCACACCACCCCCCCCCTCAACACACCTCCGCCCCCCCCTCCCAACCCCGCTCGCCCCCTCACCACACCACCCCCCCTCAACACGCACCACCCCCCCTCTCCGACGCGCAGCGCCCCCCTCCTCCTACACCTCACCACACCCCCTGGCGGCGCTCAGAAACCCCCCCCCTCCGACTCGGCCCTCCACACCCCAACCCCCCCTCCCAACCCCGCTCGCCCCCCCTCACCACACCACCCCCCCCCTCAACACACCTCCACCCCCCCCCTCCCAACCCCGCTCGCCCCCCCTCACCACACACCACCCCCCCCTCTCCGACGCGCAACGCCCCCCCTCCTCCTACACCTCACCACCCCCCCTGGCGGCGCTCAAAACCCCCCCCCCTCCGACTCGGCCCTCCACACCCCAACCCCCCCCTCCCAACCCCGCTCGCCCCCCCTCACCACACCACCCCCCCCCCCTCAACACACCTCCACCCCCCCCTCCCAACCCCGCTCGCCCCCCCTCACCACACCACCCCCCCCCTCAACACACACCCACCCCCCCCTCTCCGATGCGCAGCGCCCCCCCTCCTCCTACACCTCACCACCCCCCTGGCGGCACTCAGAAACCCCCCCCCTCCGACTCGGCCCTCCACACCCCAACCCCCCCCTCCCCAACCCCGCTCGCCCCCCCTCACCACACCACCCCCCCCCTCAACACACCTCCGCCCCCCCCTCCCAACCCCGCTCGCCCCCTCACCACACCACCCCCCCCTCAACACGCACCACCCCCCCCCTCTCCGACGCGCAGCGCCCCCCTCCTCCTACACCTCACCACCCCCCCTGGCGGCGCTCAGAAACCCCCCCCCCCCCTCCGACTCGGCCCTCCACACCCCAACCCCCCCCTCCCAACCCCGCTCGCCCCCCCTCACCACACCACCCCCCCCCCCTCAACACACCTCCACCCCCCCCTCCCAACCCCGCTCGCCCCCCCTCACCACACACCACCCCCCCTCTCCGACGCGCAACGCCCCCCCTCCTCCTACACCTCACCACCCCCCTGGCGGCACTCAGAAACCCCCCGCCCTCCACCCCAACCCCCCCCTCCCAACCCCGCTCGCCCCCCCTCACCACACCACCCCCCCCCCTCAACACACCTCCACCCCCCCCTCCCAACCCCGCTCGCCCCCCCTCACCACACCACCCCCCCCCTCAACACACACCACCCCCCCCCTCTCCGACGCGCAGCGCCCCCCCTCCTCCTACACCTCACCACCCCCCCTGGCGGCACTCAGAAACCCCCCCCCTCCGACTCGGCCCTCCACACCCCAACCCCCCCCCTCCCCAACCCCGCTCGCCCCCCCTCACCACACCACCCCCCCCTCAACACACCTCCACCCCCCCCTCCCAACCCCGCTCGCCCCCTCACCACACCACCCCCCCCTCAACACCTCCACCCCCCCCCTCCCAACCCCGCTCGCCCCCCCTCACCACACACCACCCCCCCTCTCCGACGCGCAGCGCCCCCTCCTCCTACACCTCACCACCCCCCCTGGCGGCGCTCAAAAAACCCCCCCCTCCGACTCGGCCCTCCACACCCCAACCCCCCCCTCCCAACCCCGCTCGCCCCCCCTCACCACACCACCCCCCCCCCTTAACACACCTCCACCCCCCCCTCCCAACCCCGCTCGCCCCCCCTCACCACACCACCCCCCCCTCAACACACACCACCCCCCCCTCTCCGACGCGCAGCGCCCCACTCCTCCTACACCTCACCACCCCCCCTGGCGGCGCTCAGAAACCCCCCCCCCCTCCGACTCGGCCCTCCACACCCCAACCCCCCCCTCCCAACCCCGCTCGCCCCCCCTCACCACACCACCCCCCCCCCTCAACACACCTCCACCCCCCTCCCAACCCCGCTCGCCCCCCCTCACCACACACCACCCCCCCCTCTCCGACGCGCAGCGCCCCCCCTCCTCCTACACCTCACCACCCCCCCTGGCGGCACTCAGAAACCCCCCCCCTCCAACTCGGCCCTCCACACCCCAACCCCCCCCCTCCCCAACCCCGCTCGCCCCCCCTCACCACACCACCCCCCCCCCCTCAACACACCTCCGCCCCCCCCTCCCAACCCCGCTCGCCCCCTCACCACACCACCCCCCCCTCAACACGCACCACCCCCCCCCTCTCCGACGCGCAGTGCCCCCCTCCTCCTACACCTCACCACCCCCCCTGGCGGCGCTCAGAAACCCCCCCCCCCCCCTCCGACTCGGCCCTCCACACCCCAACCCCCCCCTCCCAACCCCGCTCGCCCCCCCTCACCACACCACCCCCCCCCTCAACACACCTCCACCCCCCCCCTCCCAACCCCGCTCGCCCCCCCTCACCACACACCACCCCCCCCTCTCCGACGCGCAACGCCCCCCCTCCTCCTACACCTCACCACCCCCCCTGGCGGCGCTCAAAAACCCCCCCCCCTCCGACTCGGCCCTCCACACCCCAACCCCCCCCTCCCAACCCCGCTCGCCCCCCCTCACCACACCATCCCCCCCCTCAACACACCTCCACCCCCCCCCTCCTCCCAACCCCGCTCGCTCTCCCTCACCACACCCCAAGCCCCCTCTCCACAGCAGCGCCCCCCCCTCCCGACCCCGCTCGGCCCCCTCACCACAACACACCCCACCCCCCCCTCTCCACAGCAGCGCCACCCCCCCTCCCGACCCCGCTCCCCTCAACACACCCCCCCCCTCAACATACCTCCACACACCCCCTCCCAACCCCGCTCGCCCTCCCTCACCACACCCCCCCCCCCTCGCCACAGCAGCGCCCCCCCCCCTCCCGACCCCGCTCGGCCCCCCTCACCACACCACCCCCCCCCCCCTCAACACACCCCAACCCCCCCCCCTCCCAACCCCGCTCGCCCCCCCTCACCACACCACCCCCCCCCTCAACATACCTCCACACACCCCTTTCCAAACCCGCTCGCCCCCTCTCAACACACCCCACCCCCCCTCCCGACCCCGCCCGACACCCGACCACCCCCCCTAATCCTACAACTCACCACCCCCTGGCGGCACCCAGCACCCCCCTCTCCGATACCCAAACCCCCCCCCTTTCCGACTCCTCTACACCCAACCACCCCCCCTACGACCTCGCCGGCACCCAACCCCCCCCCCCCTCTTCAACCCCGCTCCACATCCAAACCCCCCTCCCAACTCTCTGCCTCCAACCCCACCGCAACCCCTCCTTCTTCCCCCCGTGCGCCCCCCTCTTCCTCCCAACACCATCCACCCCTCAAGCCCTCTGCCCCCCTCCCACCACCTCAACCCATCGATTCCTCTCCCCCTGAGGAGGCGTTCTTTTGTTCCATTTCTTTTCCCCATTTCCATCCATGGCGGACCCCGCTCCGGGTGCTAGTTCCGCTCCTCCCTCCACACTTCCCTCTGACCATCCCAATCCACCTCCTCCTTCATCGGCAGAACAATCTGTTCAAGCGACTCCAACAGCTCCTATGGCCCTGGATCTTCCCATTTATTCCATAGACTCTGATTCCAGCTACCTTTATTCCCCACCTCCCCTCCCGCACCCTCCTTCTCCTTCCCCATCTATGTCTCATTCATCCCACCCATCTTCACCAACCGGGGATTATATGCGCCTGTTTCTCCCACCTGACATAAACCTGCAAATCCGAATGTATCTCTCCATACCTACCATTGCCCTTCATCAAATGTTTTCCATTGAGGATCTTCAGCAGGCGGGCTTGTGGGGCTTGGCTAATGTTTTCTTCAATAACCCCGCCAATTTTACCCAGGTTTATGAAGCTATCCGCCTCTTCCCTCATTTTAGAACCGGCACTCTCTTCATCCCAGACATTGCCGCCAGTATTGGGTCTCCCCTCATAAATTTTCGTGCTCCCCCTTTCCTATACTCTGGACTGTCCGCCTCAGCCACTATTGCCTTTTGTAACACACATTTTCAAAGTAATGCTAGGTTTTCGCTCCGCATGACCACCCTTCTCAATGCGTTCATCTTTTTCTTCTTACTACGCAGCCAAACCTCTTCCCTTCCCTGGTCTGATATTCGTATCGCTGATCCGCTTTTCTGCTTTCTCCATAGCCGTCCTTACCCTTACGCAACCCTCATTTATAGTTCCTTGACTTTGCGCTCATGTCGACTCCGCCAGGCTATCTCTAGAGGCTCTCATGCATTTTCCATCTATTCTGCACCCTTCTTAGCTTGGCTATATCAGATTCCCGCACATTCTGCACACAATGCTGCTTATCTCCCTTCCCAACCTGGACCTTCCATTGCTCCATCTCCCTCCCCCCCTCTAATCTCTATTGACTCAGCTTCCGCCTCGACACCCACATCCGCGCCACCTGATGTAACTTCCTGCCATCCCCAATCTTCTTCACCCATCCCTCCTGCATCTACCACCTCTCCATTCATAACTAACCCCCCTGATGTAACCTCCATCCCTCCCCATTCCTCTTCACCTATCCCTCCTGCCTCTACCACTTCTCCATTCATAACTAATCCCCCTGATGTGCCCTCCTTCCCTCCCCAATCTTCTTCACCTATCCCTCCTACATCCACCACCTCTCCATTCATGACGTATCCCCCTGATGTAACCTCCTTCCCTGCCCAATCTTCTTCACCCCTCCCTCCTGCATCTACCATCTCTCCATTCATGACTCCCCCACCTCACATCCCCTCCTTCACTACCCAATCTTCTTCCCCTTTCCCTCCTGAATCTACAAATTCTCCATCCATGCCTACCCCTCCTATTATCCCTAGACCTCCCCTATCTTCCGATTTCACCCCACTTATTCAAACACAGCTCAACCCTAAAAACCCCACCTGTATGCCACCAGTTCACCCGGATTTCACCTCCCCCTCTATCAGTAACCTCCCTGTCAGTCGACCGCTCCCTTCCCCCAATCCTTCACTTCCCACTCCATCTTCCACTCCAACCCTTCATCCTCCTCGACAGAATATTCCCCCTTCCCCTTCCCCTCCCGCTCCAACGGTCACTCCCACTCCGCATTTTGACCTACCATCAACCCCTTCATTTTTGCAATTACTCCAGGACGCGAGTGTAGTCGCTATCGGCAATGCTCAGGCCTCTCAGATTTCCTTGGATTCGGTTTCCGCAGCAGCTTCGGTTCATCAACAGTATATCTCAACAATAGAAAACATCAATCGCATGGCAACCTCTCAATGGCACTCCCTCAACGAAACGGCCCGATTGCTCAAAGAAGAGTGAGATCATTATCGTGATATGGCCGACTCTGTGATGAAAGCCTTAGAAGATCTTCAGAATCGCTCCAACTTAGGGCTTTGTGCTAATGCTGCATGCCGACGTATCCGCAGGGAAAGGGATCACCTTAGACAATGCCTTAGTTCGCTACAGCTTACGATCGAACAAGCTTCTGCTCCTTTGCCCCCTTCTCCATCAACCTCGGCTGACAATCTCAATCAATCTCCACAATAAATTGCCCTCCTCAGTCTAAATAAATTGCTCATCCACAGTCATAATAATTGCTCTTAGATTCCAGTATCCCTTTGCCAATAATTACCTCATACTTTTGATTTCTCATCATTCTTTGTAGGGTGCATTATATTTTTTCTTCTCAATAAGATACACACCCTTTACCTTTTTTCTTGCCTCCGTTATTTTCATCTCTGTGTCTTTGCAATTTCTCAGTTGGTATCGCTGTTGTCTCTCCGGGACGGAGAGATCTTTAGGTGGTGGGCATCTGTAGAGCCCTAACCGGTTGAAACTAAAGGTACAAAGTATTTTTCCTCTTAAGGTTCAAAGGTTGAATCTAAAATCTTAAGGTGCAAAAGTAAAAGAATTAAAAGGAAAGGTGAAGGTGGAAAGGTGGAAATAGGCCGCCCAATCAAAATTTTATTTTATTTTAAAAGTCACTCTTGTTCTAAAGTCACTACAAGACAAAGTAGCGAATCGTTGAGGACCAGTTCAAAAAGACAATCTTGGGACATTGAAAGGACACCAAGATTGTATTGCAGTTAGAGTACGCGAACCGGCGGACTCTCAAACAAAAAGAAGGACAAAGGCTATTCTTGGACAATGGAGAGTTGAGAGCAAGAGAGAGCTTCAGAGGAGCAAGAGAGGAAGCAAGAAGAGCCTCCAGTGTGCGACGACATTCGAGAGTGCAAGAGGTGCCAAGAGGAAAGTGTGCAGAGAAGAGAGAAGTCGGGCTGGATTCCAAGAGTTCCAAGGGCTATTGCGTGCGTGCGCAGTGATACCAATTCCTTAGCTTGGCGGAAGCTTAGTGCAAGGTGTGCACAAGGGAAGCGGGAAGCAAGTGAAGGATTGGTGCACGAGAGGCCGCCGCTAGAAGACTTGAGATAATTGGTCTTCAGTAATTGATACTCTCTGAAGTGGTATTTAGTCATTGATTAGACTGTGCGCAGTCATTGTAATTGTTGAAGGATAATTAATATTCAAGGTTTCCAAGAGTATTCCTTTGCAGAAGTTCTCACTATTATTCCATTTTCATCATCTCTTTTTTCTCCTACAAACCCTCAAACTCCTTCTTGTCCCCGAATCCCCAATAGACATGCAAACTTGCAAAGGCTAAAACTGATGCAGTCAAAGGAGATTGTCCATGGACTACCAAATTTCAAAGTTGCAGAAATGCAAAAGGTATGTGCAGCATGTCAATTTGGTAAACAGTCAAGAGCATCATTTCCACATGACAAGCATGTTAGTGAGAATGTACTAGAAGTAGTACATGCAGATGTTTGGGGTCCAACAAAGACCACATCTATGGGTGGTTGTAGGTTTTATGTTACTTTCATTGATGACCATACACGCAAAGTATGGGTATACTTCATGAAAGAGAAGAGCGAGGTGTTCATTCACTTCCAGAATTTTAAAGTTATGGTGGAAAAGCAGACAGGAAAGTACATTCAAACATTAAGATCTGATGGAGGAGGTGAATGCATGTCAAATGAGTTCAATAGTTTTCTAAAAAATCATGGAATTCGGTGTTAGTTTTCATGCAGGTACACACCACAACAAAATGGCATTGCTGAACGCAAAAATAGACATATTGCAGAAATAGCAAGAGCCTTGATGGCTGAGAAGAATATGCCTCATTGTTATTGGGCAGAAGCTGTGCATACTGCTGTATACATCATGAATAGAACTCCGATTGCTGTTGTACATCAAGTTACACCTGAAGAGAAGTTTCAGGTAAAAGCCAAACTTATCACATCTGAAAGTTTTTTGTTGTATTGCATATGTACATGTCCCAGATGAATTGAGGATGAAGCTTGATCCAAAAGCAGAAAAGTGTGTCTTCATTGGATACTCCCTTGAGCAAAAGGGATATAAATGTTATAACCCACTCACACGACACGTAAAGGTGAGCAGAGATGTGGTATTTGATGAAATGTCAAGCTTGTATGCAGATGCCAAAGAAGGACTGATTCTTGAACCAAATGACAAAGAAAATGCTGAAAAATCAAGTGCAAAATCTCAGGTTTTGAGTGGACCAGATGCATCACCAAGCAATAGTTCCAACTCAAATCCATGGAGTGAAAGATTGTGTGGAAATTTCAGTCCAGCAAATTCATCAAATACATCCAAGAAAGGTAAAGAAAAGCTTTCTGCTGGTAGTAAAACATGTGGAGGTTTTGAAGATGTTGATGGAGATTCAAGCAGTTCCGAAAAAAGCCTTGATGAGGAACTTGGATTGCCCTTTGTGAAGACTCTAGGAGTAAGAAGGGCACATGCAGATGATACAAGGAGAAGTGACCCAGGACCAAGAAGATCAGGGAGGATGCAGAATTCAGTGCAATGATTGACGTGTGATAGTTATATGGCGTGTCATTTTGCCTACATGACCAAGGTAATACAAGATGCTGAACCTTCTTGTTTTGAAGATGCAATTGGAAGTGCAGATTGGGAAAAAGTTGTGGATGAGGAGATGGCTGCACTTTATGGAAATGATACATGGAAGTTGGTTCCATTGCCACAAGGAAAGAAACCCATAGGCTGTGAATGGGTTTACAAGGTAAAGCATAATGCTGATGGTAGCATAAGCAGATATAAAGCACGATTGGTAGCTAAAGGATATGCATAGACATATGGCATTGATTATGAGGAAACATTCAGCCCTATAGCTAAAATGTCTACTATTAGGACACTTGTTGCATTAGCTACAACAAAAGCATGCACTTTGCATCAGATGGATGTGAAGAATTCTTTCCTACATGGTGAGTTACAGGAAGAAGTATATATGGACCAGCCACAAGGATATGAAGATTCAAAGCATCTAGAATATGTTTGCAGGTTGCAAAAGGCTTTGTATGGGCTGAAGCAAGCCCCTCGTGCATGGCATGCAAGGATTGCTAATTACTTAAACAGTATTGGGTTTCCTATGTGTGATGCAGATCACTCACTATATGCAAGGAAGGCTGATGATGGCATCACTATTGTGGCTATTTATGTTGATGACATAGAAGATCTACACGGTTCCATCAGGCTCATGCTTTAAGCCTAGTACACCAAATACATCAAACCTTGCAGAACCAATTCGTGCAAAAGAGCGGAGATATACATTTTATAACTTGTTGCCCCATCAACAATGATGTAGCGGGTATCGACAATGGAGAATCTAGATTCGCATGACTCCCTACAAAGGTACAAGTATCATGCCATATATTCATCACTCACACTTTGAGAATCATGAGTGCTTCTACCTATAAAGCACACTTGCACACATGTTGAGGGGTTTTTGGAAAGGATAAAGTTTTACGTGCACAAGAGAAGTACCGAATCATCTAGCTCTTGATAATATGGTACCTACCAAACTCTCTTGTATTAAAACCATCATTGAAAACATGCAGGCTTGATTCTACAAGGCACTATAGATCATCCATGATGATTTGGATTGATATAAATGCAAGTATCTGTTCAATCTTTTTCTCATAGGACCATTTTTGTTATGAGATGTAAGATTTCTGTGCACGCGTAGTGATTCTCCTCATTAGTGTTCATGGTAATCTTCATCCCCATATAAATGAGATCTTTTTGTCTCACATGCAAAGGCCAATTCAGGATACAAGACCCTTCAGCCGTGACGGGCAACATAGAGAGCTCCATAAAACTAGATGAAGTGGACATCTAATTTGATGTCATTTTAGTTGTGCACATGTAATTGTCAACATATTTCTACTCTGTTGCATGTGAGCATGGGTCCAATGATCCTTCAAGATATACAGAAAAAAGGGCCAAATCTCAAGAGATCCAAACGAAGTATACCTGAAATGATAGTTAGAAATTACTTCAAGTCTTCTGCTTGTGGTAAATTGTCATCTATCGTGGCTATTGTTAGAAGATAGCTATTTAGACTTTCCTAAATCTTTGCACAAACCTGCTCATCTTTTATTAAGTATTGGATAAAAGGGGTGCTCAAGTATGAAACATAATCACTTAAACTTTAGATCTTTGCTTGACGTAATTTCACACTAGATCAAAATTTTCAAAAGAAAGAAATGCCCAAAAACTCTTGGTTTTTTGTAATCACTCCTACATATGTAGTTCAAAGCATGCCATGTATACAAATATTTTATTTTTATGGGATTAGACACTGCCACCATGGTGAGACCTTCTTGAAAACATAAAGATCTTGAAATAAAGGTTTCCGTAAGGAGTTAGACACTACCAAAGTGAGTCACTTTGGTAAGATCTCTCCAATATGAGTGAAAATCCACTAGAAAATTTCAATGGCCAAGGTTTCCACACATGGCAAACAAAGATCAAGGGTCATCTCATGATTAAACAATCATGATCTATCACAAAACCAATAGCACCTAACGAAACATTTGAGCATAGAAGAGGGCTACCACATTTCAGTGAAAAGGATGAACAAGCGCTAGGAATGTTACTCACCTTGATAGATGATAATTATGTACATTTCTTGGATGATTTTACTATTGCAAATCAAGCATGGGCTATTTTAGAACAAAACTTTGGAGACATGTGTAGATAATCCAAAATAGAACTTAAAATGTAGCTTTATTCTCTTACCATGTCTCAAGGAGAGAATATACCTACCCTTTTAAATAAGCTAAATAGTATTTTGAACCAATTTATTATGTGCAATGCCCCATTGAAAATGAATAAAGTTCTACCCAAAGCCATCCTCAATGATAAATTTGAACAAATTGTAATTGTTCTTAAAGAAAAGGACCATATCCCTAAACTAGAGGATTTCATTAATTCTCTACAACAACATGAAAATAAGTTGAAAACACATGATGAATTCAAAACAAGTGCCTTGGTTTTAAGAGCTACAAAATGCATTCATTGTAACTGCACAAATCATCTTTCAAAAGATTGCTTTTAGGTTAACCCTTGCAAAATATGTGGCAAAACCAACCTTGCTACAAAGCATTGTCAAATGTGCAAAGACAACAACAAGAACAATAACAACAAAGGATCTTTCAAAAGGCCTAGCAATGTAAATGTAGTAGAGGAGACAAATGAAGAAGAAGAAGCTCAACTCAATTTCACCTATGATGATGTGTTGTAAAAAATCCCTTTTGTACCATCCTCATATGTATAGGGAAGGATTTGTACCACCCCTGAGTTTCTTAAAGAAAAGATATAAACATTGTATCACCTTCTTTATAAATGGAAAGGAATATATATTTGTACCAACCTACCTTAGTTGTGAAGAAAGGAAAGAGTTATGTACAATCAAGCTCAAAGAGGGGATTGTTGAAGAATGAGATTGTAGTCATGTGAACACCTCTTATCAAGAGGATAATCCTAGAATATGCTTTATCTATTTTTCATTGGCCAAAGAGCCTCGTGGTGGTGTATAAAAGGATGACATCCTTCTTCCGAATGAATGGCACACTTCCTTTGATATATATGTGTGCATACAAATGGTGTACGAGAGACTCTACCCTATCCTCTCTACTCTCTCGATCTCTATCGCTATGCCAAGTCCTTCGTATTCACCACTTCATTTAACCCATAGATGAAGATATAAGTACAATCTTTCCAAATATGACAACTTAATAGTTATATTATAGACTCAACATAAATGTAACAAACTATCATAACAATAACCATCATATTGAAGATCGAACAAAGATTCTACACTATTGCGAGACGCACCACCAACGAATACATTGCATTGCATGCATGTCTCATCACCATGAGTCATTATATTAATTTGTCACTTTGAAGGGCTCGCATCCCTATTTACATCATTTCAGAGAATCTTTTGGCAAATATTATCATACGAAAAATATTAATCCTTTGACTCTAACATAGCCATGCCCAAAGGGTTCAATATGAAGTAGTTGGAGAAGCATCAACTTCGTCTTCATAAGGAGCAAGATCATCTTGGATATGACTTTGAAAAAATTATGAGCTTCAACAAAAGTAGTCCACATATGCTTTTGAGTTGTCTTTAGCAAGGTCCAAAATGTATTATGATCAAGTAAGACAATGTCCAATGCCTTCATAATTGCAGGCAAATTGTCATATAATAGTGTTTTTGCTTGCATCTCAACAAGTTGTTGACTGATTTATTCCTCTACATAGAAGTCTTGGCAAAGGATGGCACTGTTAGCAATTTTCAAGTTGGTGCAAGTAGATTGGAGAGCGTCAACGGAAAGGTGTCCATAGACTTTAATTTTAGTAAAAAGTGTAGCATTATTAAGCAAAATGTCGATGAAGTTACTATGAAGGGCATCTTTTTCCTACTACACCTTTGTCAGCTAATAAGAAAACTCATTTAATGGAGCATACATGCCCTCATTCTTCTTAGTTAAATCATAAGTAATGTTCTAATGATGCTCATCAGCTTCATGCAGATTCTAGGTCCTTTGCAATACTTCATCCCGCTTGTAAATATTATGCTCAAAAAAATCTTTAGAATACATATTTTGTCACTTTTCTTGCTCTTACAACTATGAAAATTTGTCACATGCAGCAACTCTGTCATACAAGTCAATTTCTAATGCATTAATTTGTCCATTCAAGTGATGGATGTGCACATCCATCGATCGATTTTGATGCAAAAAGTGAAACTTGCAGGAAATCATTCATGCATGAGGAACGAGTCAATAGCCATGAGACCATGAAGGGAAAATTTATGATTGACCCCAAAGGACCAATGCATAGCATGGCAAGGTTGGGTACCAACCTGCAATCAGTCCTGAAGGAGTGGCCCAAGGATGGGTAGAAGGAGATAGGTGTGGGGGTGGGGGTGTTCATCCAAGCATTGGGGGATGTTGGGGAGGAGAAGAAGGGGTAGGTGAAAACATCGGGGGGGAATAAGTTAGAGATGGAGGAGAAGGTTGGTTGTTAGATGGAGCATATTGCAAGTTCACCTCAACAATAGGATGAGGACAGTGCACTATAGAGGTAGGGGGTAGGTGTTGGATGAGGGGAGTGTAGAGACTACATGCGCGGAATCAAAATGAAAAGCAAAGTGTGCTCACAAAGGAAAGACTGTGTGAGACTCAAAATGAGTAGACCATGAAATGGGTAAACTCATGTGGATTAGAAATGATCTTGCCAAGAGCATGGACTAGGCTCTTCAAGCTTCTAACCAAGTACAAATGGGGGAAGAGGCGCTCCTTATATAGATTTGGGAGGGGCCCTCCAAAGTACATCTCATGTGGGATAATTCCCCTGAAAGGAGAATGAATACAATGGTAGAAAAAAATGGCAAGGTACCCAAATACAAAGAAAATACAATATAAAATGGAAACAAACTAGAAATGGAGTGCCTCCTAGATACAAAATGGAGATGCACTTATGGGGATACAAAATGTAGATAATGTAGGAGCAATCATGTCATTAACACCCCCTTTGCAGATCCATTTTGGAGCGACTGAATGCTGCAGAGGTCCACTATGCACTGGAGCGGAACTGGAGGTAAAACCTTTGTGAACATGTCCGCCAGGTTCTCCTGAGAGGTACACTACTCCAAAGTAATCCCTTGAGATATGATCTTCTCGCCGATGAAGTGGTATTGGATCTCGATATGCTTTGTCTGAGCGTGGAACATTGGATTCTTGGTGATGGCCAATGCTGACTAATTGTCTGTGCAAATGCATGTCGGAGTATCCTACAAAACACCAATGTCAGATAATAAATGTCAAAGCCAACTCACATTCAAATGGCCTCACACCTTGGTGGATGACAAAGAAATCGTAGGCTGCTTTTTACTTGCCCAAGAGATAGGTCATGAGTCAAGCAAGAATATGTACCCAGAAGTGGACCGTCGAGAATCAGGATCACCATCCCAATCTGAATCTGAATATCCAGTGAGTTTGATGCCCCCTCTATACCAAAGACCATGATGTCGGGTGAGGGCAAGATAGCAAAGTAGTCTCTGAGAAGCATCCCAATGTGTCTGTCGTGGGTGATGTGCAAACTGACTGAGTATACCAATTGCATAGGCAATATCTAGTCTAGTGTTGGCAAGATAAAGTAATGCACCAATAAGATATTAATAAGTATGCACATCCACAAGGGATGATGAATCCTCTAGTATGATCTTGATGTTTGGATCAAGTGGTGTAGATATTGAGCGACACTGGTCCATGTTATATTTGGAAAGAAGATCAGAGTAGTACTTCTTCTGTGATAAGAATATCCCTTCTTTTGTTTTCCAAACATCCATACCCAAATAGTAGTGAAATAGTCCAAGATCTGTCATAGAGTACACAAGGTGAAGTTGTTCAACATATACTTCTTCTTGAAGATCTCCATTGAGGAATGTACTTTTGACGTCCAATTGGTAAATGGGCCACTTACAGTGAGCACTTAGTGCTAAGATGATTCTTATGGTTGTGAATCTTGCAATAGGAGTGAAGGTTTCTTCATAGTCAATGCCATGTTGTTGCTTGTATCCCTTAGCTACCAACCTTGCTTTGTCCTTATCTAATGTTCCATTTGACCTTGTAAAGCCACTTGGCTCATATAACTTGATGATTTGTGGGTTTAAGAACAAGAGTCCAAGTCTTGTTCTTCTTTATTGCATCCATTTCCACTTGCATAGCTGCTTCCCACTTAGGTTGTCCTTGAGATTCTTTATAGTTAGAAGGTTCTGGGATTTGTTGAAACTGATGCATGAAGGCATAATTGACATAATGACTTTGTTTTCACTGTCTCTTGTCAATAAGTCGTTGAGATCTTCTCGGTTGACTTGAAGTACTTGCTTCTAACTTGGGTTGGGAAAAGATTGAGTCCCCCTCTATAGTGTAGATGGGTGGAGTAAGATTTGTTGTTGGATCCTTGCTAGAGTATGTGGAAGCTTCATTGAATATTATGTCCTTAGATATTGTGCTGGAGTCCTTTTCAAGATCATATAAGCGATATGCTTTTCATTGCTCGCTATAACCTATTATGATGTGCTTCTTAGACTTGGATTGCAACTTGTTGCGATCTTCTTTTGGCACGTGGACAAATGCTTCATTGCCAAATACTCGAAAGTAATGCACATTAGGCTTTCTTCCATAGTATGCTTCAAATGGTGTCTTGTTGTGCAATGCATTGGTGCTCGATTAAGTATGTGAACAACAATATGCACTGCTTCTGCCCAACACTCGTAGGGTAAGTCTTTGTTATGGAGCATAGTTCTTGCCATTTCCATCACGCTTCAATTCTTTGTCTCAACTACTCCATTCTAGGATGGAGTGTGAGGTTGAGTAACTTGTCTTTTTATCCCTTTTTGTTTGAGGAAGTTATCAAAGTCATGATTTATGAATTCATCACCTCCATCTGATCAAATGGTCTTAACGGACTTGGAAGCTTCATTCTCCACTTGGGTGATCCATTCACAAAACTTAGTAAAAGTGTTTGCCTTTGATTTCAAGAACTACACCCAAATGTATCAAGAGTGGTCATCTACTAAAAGAAAGAAGTAGAGTGATCCACTGAGAGACAGGGTGTTCATGGGTCCACAAAGGTCCATCTGGAAAAGGGCTAAAGGGTTCCTAGCTCATATCGATGCTTCCTTTGGAACGGGAGCCCTATGTTGCTTGCTTTGAGTGCAAGCCTAGCAAACATCATTGAATTTCCCAAGCTTGGGCAATCCTTTCACTATCTGTGATGAAGAAATTCTTGGTAAATAGGTGTGGCCATACCTTTGGTGCCACAAACTAGATAGTGATTCCTTGGATAGAAAACAAGATAATTTATATAAGCCCTTCTCTTCCACACCTTGGGCGATTATGTCTTTCATATGAGGGTCAATGACTTTGACAGAGGTGTTATCAAACAACACATGTTTGTTATGATCGGTAATTGCTTTGACTGACAGTGCGTTCATGCATAAATTGGGAACAAATAACACATTTGAAAGTGATTTGCATTCCACTTGAGTATTGGTGATTTGTACTTTGGCTTTCCCTTCAATAGGTAGAATTTTGTTATTTCTAAGGTACACTTCACCTATGTGCTCTTCAAGTTCTTGAAAAGAATCTTTATCTTTACACATGTGTGAGGTCGCTCCACTGTCAAAGATCCATTCGTGAGGGGAGCTAGATGTAACTAGCGCATTTGCCTTGGTCTCAAACAGAGGTTATGGCACACTCTTGGTCTCTCTCTCTCTCTCTTTCTCTCTCTTTTTCTCTCTCTCTACCTTTGTTGGTAGAGATAACATAAAGCTTACTCTCCTCTAAGAGTGCAGTGCGATATGCTTCTCATGAAGCTTTGTGGAGACTTACGTGAACAGCACAAGGAAGAAGAAGAAGCTTGGAGCACAACACACAATACTAAATGTATTACCACTAGAATGTACAAAGATAAGTAGCCCATTAGGGCAATAGGCGTATAAACAAGCCGGGGGGAAAAAACCTCCTAAAGAGGGAAAAAAGTGCCCTAACGGTCCTAGTGTGTTCACACATATCACTACCTAAATGTATCAACAAATTGCCCCCGGGAGTGATGCGGTGAACAAGGAGCTGGCACTCATGTATAAGAAAGTACCAAGCTATGTGGAAATCACTCCACAAAAGGAAGTAAGCCCAAAGCTTTGCGGAAAGCTTCAAACTTCTCCCTAGGTAGAGCCTTCGTGAAAAGGTCTGCAATGTTCTCCTGCATGGGCACATATGCCAAGCTGATCTCCCCAATAGAGAACCTCTCCCTGACATAATGATAATGCACCTCAATGTTCTTAGTGCAAGCATGGAACACAGGGTTCCTCGCAAATGCCAATGCGCTCTGACTGTCAATGAAGATGGTGGTGGCAGAAGATTGACCAACACCCAAATCAGCCATAAGGCATCTCAACCACACACACTCAACAGTCATTGTGAAAGCTTCCTTATACTCAACCTCATGACTGGAAGTGGCAGTAGTAGGCTGCTTCTTGTTCAACCAAGATATGCATGAGCTACCAAGCATGAAGCAAAAACCACTAGTGGACACATGAGTGTCATAGCAACCAACCCAATCAGAGCAAGAAAAAGCATGCAAATCTGGCAGTAGTGATCCCCCCTTGGGATAAAACAAAGTAAGTAGTCGGGTACCACTCAAGTAGCGAAATATGCGCTTAACCGCCTGCCAATGTTTGACTCCTTGGCAATGCATAAACCTGCTCATCTGTGAGACAACAAACTGAATATCTGGTCGAGTAATGCATAAGTAAATCAAGCATCCAACAGCCTGTTGATAGAGAAACATCAACTGCATCTCCAACATCATGAAGACTCAGTCGTAAACCTGTTTCCATAGAATTGGTAATATGTTTACATTCTTCAAGGCCAAAACACTACAATCATGTGTCAATATATTTTGTTTGACACAAAGCCATTCCACCATCAACGTGCATAAATTGAATGTCCAAATAGTGATGCAAAATCCCCAAATCAGATATCTCAAATGAGGCATGTAAATCAGCCTTAAACTCAACAATATGCCTCTCATGAGGACCAGTGAGCAGCATGTCATCAACATAAACCACAATGATCAGAAGTACATCATTAGCATGCTTAACATATAAGGTGCTTTCAATTGGACTGTTCTCAAAACCATGTGCAATCAGATAGACATGTATCTTTTCATACCAAGCACGTGGTGCTTGCTTTAAACCACATAATGCCTTCTTTAACCTACACACCTGGTTTTCATGCCCTTTTTGCACAAAGCCACAGGGCTAAAAAACATACACTTCTTCATGCAAGTCACCGTTCAGAAATGTTGTTTTAATGTCCAACTGATGTACATTCCAACCATGATGAGCTGCAAGTGCACATATGCTACGAACAGTAGTCATTCGGCAAGTAGGAGCAAATGTTTCATCAAAATCAATGCCTTTTTCCTGCACATAACCCTTTGCAACAAGCCTAGCCTTATACCTATCAATTGTACCATCAGGTTTATGATTCAGGGTGTATACCCACTTAGTGCCAATGGCTTTCTTGCCAAGAGGCAAGTCACATAAAGGCCAAGTACCATTCTTAATTATAGCATCATATTCAAATTGCATATCAGCCATCCAATTTTCTAAATTTTGTGCTTCATCAAACAAAATAGGCTCAGTTTCATCACAGAGACTAGATGCAGCCATAGCATAGAAATCTGATGCAAAAGAGGCACTATGAGAGCCTGATCGAGTACGATATGATAGAGGTGCATCTAATTTGCTATCATCCCAAGTCTCCACTAGCCATTTTGGCATAGTTTTTGCCTACTCAATATCAACTCTCTCATCAACAAGTGCATCATGTAAATCTGCATAAAAAATGGAATGATCTACTGCAATAGAACGAAGATTACGACCACCACATGCTAGAGAGATGACTCTCCTCCCAACCAAATGCCTCTATATAGAGCTCTCTCCAGGGGACTGCCTTCTTGGGCAGGTGGATACTAATCATCCAAGTGTCAGCCATGTAACTACATGTGCGCCAAGTGTCTAGTGGATGCTTCTAGAAGGTTCTAGAGCTCTTTGGGCAAAATACTCTTCCCATGTAGCCCATGGGGATTGAACCCAAGACCTCGTCCTTCACACCCTTGAGTCTTAACCATTAGGCTAAGTGGATTACTTGGTTACAAGAGTAAATGACCTACCAGTAAGTCTAGACTCGAGATCTTTGGCCACACAAACGAATGACCAAACGGAATCCGATTTCAGATCTGTCTGAACCAATCGGATCCCTAGATCACCAACTTACTTTATTACATTCTTCCCCCCTTGGAAAAGATTTTTGTCCTCGAAAATAGAGCTATACATACTGTAGGCAACCCCCGAGCCTCATGTTCTAAAACTGGAAGAACATGGTCATGTTCTAGAACTGGAAGAACATGTCTCATCTCTGTGGTGGCATCCTTGCCCAAATGATTCAAAACACTATCTGGTTTTGTACTTTGATGAACGGGACAAAGTACAAACTAGTGAAGAATAATGAGGGTGGATCTAATGACATCCCTGGCTAATTCACAGTTTCTGGATGTGCGATCTAGGCACAAACATGTGAACTAGGTGGATTCAAATTACTAGTCCATTTCTAGGCATCACTGGTGCATGGGCTTAGTAATGAAGGTGGGATTCTTATCCCTCGCAAGACTTTGAGAATTCTTGATTCACTTGAATTTGTTTTGGAGAACTTGAAGTTTGGTTGTCCCATACATCTAACTTTAGATGTCTGTACAATGGTTTACTTTTTTCTAACAGTTACTTGATTTTTTCACCCGACTAGAGGACTACTTTGTCCCAATGAGTTGAAAAAATCCTATGTAAACTGTAGGAGAAAGTTTACCATTTCGGTGGAATCAACCATACTAACTTCACCAATTCAAATTCAAAATGAAAATTGTCCAACTTAGGACACTTTTCTCAAAGACTTTTAACTGAAAGTTCTTGGGAATTGTCAATCTGATGAGCAATTCCTAACTTTCCTATTCTAGAGTATACTTGACTCCAGGAAATCATTTATGCTATAACTTGAAGCAAACTCAAATGAATAAGTCCACTTAGACTTATCACCTTTTGAAGATTGAAAAGGTTCTTGTACATAACATCTATCTAGGATGTTCAAGTTAGTTATTTTATTCTAACCGGCTAACCCTGGTCTTTTGCAAAAGGAATCAGATACTATATCTGAGTCAATTTCAAAAGATTTGGAAAGCGGAAAGAAATAACTAAGACTCTGTACAACCAATTCAAACTTCGAATATACATAAATTTGTTATGAGTCAAAGACTAGATGACTCAGGACTTCAACTTTTCAAAGATCTATCTCAACAGGATATTGAAGCATTGTCTTTATCTTTAAGAGAAATAAGCTGGATTCTCAAAAAGATTCAAAGCAACTTGAAAACATCATCCAACCACAAGATACTCGTGTGGAAAACCAACATCAGTGTGTCGACCCACTGAGGTTATGTTGATGAGTTTTGTATTCAAATAATGCTTCACTTGAGACTAAGTTCAGGTCACATTCAATCTTTTTGACTCCTAATTGTGAATGCAATTCTTGTGCATTTCTTTGAGTCAGAAGAGTGAATTTATCAAGTTACACTAGGAACTTGATACTTGACTTAGTCAATTGAATCTTTAGTTGAAAAGATCAACTCAAAGTCAAAGTCCAACTTCTTTCAGAAATTTATCAAATATTTCTGATCAATAACACTTAAGCTTGAAGTGTTCTAAGAAGATCTTGGAAGTTCCTTACTTCATATCTTCAATTTCCTTGATCTTGAAGTCATCTTGAAGTATCGTAAGATACTACTTTCATCCTTTACGAATTAAACTTTTCTTGAAGTCTTAATTCCCTTGAGGATGAAACCTAACTTCAAAATCCAAACTAGGACTAAAAGATAATTATCATCCCACGGTCCGATGTCCCATACCATCTTTCCTATATCAATCTGAGTATAAAATCTGGTGTCCCATACCACCCTATTTTATATTCACATTAATGTGTGGGTGATTCTTATCCTAAAGTCTAAACATCTCTTGATAGAGTACCTTATCTCTTCAATTCTTTTATGAGAATTTAGAAGTTCCAGGTATTACCTCTAACTAGATTTTCTAGGTTTTGATTCCTTCACATGATCGTCTCACAATCATGTGCTTTACCTTGGGAACTTGAAAACCTCTTAACAGAATATCAATTCTTCTTTGCTAGGGTTTTCAAATGAAAACCAATCAAAATTCCAAGTACTTGAATTTTCATAGATTCAAGTTCAATTGGATTATTCTTGACCAATTTTGTACCGACAAGAGCTTTTGACTTCTTGTCTTTAGATTGCTTTCTTTACTAATGCTTTAGGTACCTACCCCGGGGACTTTATTTAGAAATCTCTTTACTGCTTAAGTCTTAAGCATCCGCTCATGCTTTCTGGATTTGTACCAAAATCCCTTTAAGGATAGGTAAACACTTATGTTTTACCTTCCACAGACTTAATTACCATTTTCACGGTTGCAGACTACATTCTTGGAATTTCTTTACTCTGTTCAGACTTGGAACAACTTACTCTTTTTCACAGTTTTCCATCGAATAAATGGAACCTGAGTGAATAATTCCCAAAAGGAATTTTATTGCCAATACTTGGGCAATCTACAAAGTAGTTCTAATCGCACATTACTTGGACAATCATGGCCAAGATTGATCAAGTCTGGTTGATCTTGCGATAAAAATAAAGACTTATAGTCTTTATCTTTAAGATCTCTTAAACTATCTTTAAGCTTCTTTGCTTACCTGCAGGATTTTTAGATATCTTTCTCAAGTCCAAGCATACACTTATGCCTCTCAGATTCCAAAGCTAAGAATCTTTGATATACCTTTAGGTTATATCACAAATAGGACTTGAAATACCACTTCTAGTGGTTTGGGATGTTCGGGAACTACTTACTTATTGTTTAAAGAGTATGAAGAATTTCATTCTCAATACTTGAAAGAATGCCATTTCTTCAAAGACTTGAGATTCCTTCTAAGGAATAACTTGAGCAAATGATTCATCTTGGAATCTTTTGCAATATTAAAAGAACATTTGAAAGAAATTCTTTCAAATAATATCAAAAAAAAAATTTTACTGATTCAATTGTATTCATTTCCTGAGTATCAAACTAGAGACTAAATATCACCTTTTGGATATGGTTTCCCATGCCACTATGAAAGTTTAAGTTGAACTTTCATTTATGTGATATCGACTTCTATTCTTGAGTTTGATACAAAACTCATTATTATTGGTCAATCCTCAGATGTTACTAGAGTCCTTTAAACATATTTCACCAATCAAAATTATGTTTAAAGTCCAAGCATCTATTGATGATTGATCCAATAGTAATGTTACTGTGAACACAACTTTGAACTTTATAACTTGTTTAGGAGAAGTTCATGGATTGAAAATCCATTTCTTGGAACTTTCTATTCCTAAATGAAAAGTTCACACTTGCTTCAAGTCTTTAGGAACTTATATTATTTCCTAAAGATTGCTTAGCTAGTTGCATCATTTACTAGAGATGCAATTATAGAACCTAACATCCTTTTATTGATATCAAGGATCAATTGATGTTGAGGTTTAACCTTTGATTTCCATCACTCCTTGAGATGAAATCAAATAAAAATTTATAAAAGCTTGGTACCTTTATATCTTGCAAAACATTTATATCCTAAAGAGATTTTTCCTTCATCATTCCTTGGACCTATCATATAATATGAATTTATGTGTATTTTGGGAAGAGTTCATGAATCAATTAAGATCCTCTACTTGGAACATCTACCTTCCCGAAAATAAATTCATCTTAAACATGGTAGGAGAATGCTCTCACATGAAATAGAAGGCTTGACTATTTCATATCTTAATTCCAAAAAGTCACTTACCGAGGTTTCATCATGAGATACAAATCTTGAAACCACAAGAAACTTTTTTAAACTTTCGAAATCTTCTAAATAGAAGAGTGCTCATGGAACTTTGGAAATATATTTGACGTTCTCATCCAACCTTGGGATGCTTGAGAAGTTACATAAAGTATGTAACTAATCAAGTAAAGCTTATCCGCATGACTTTCTAAGTACATCCAGGACTTAGAGTCATCATACATCACAAAAGAGTTTGCAAGTAATTAAATTTTCTTGGTCATCAAAAAAAAATTATTACTTAACTTTCTCCTAGTGCTTACTTATACCTAGCAAGACATCTATCATACTTAATTATCATTAAGTATTTGTCTTTGATAGCGGAGTATCAACTTGGGAAGAAATCGACTAATTACTTGAGTTGCAAACTAGAACTAGTATGTCTTTGCAACTAACTAGTCCTTGGTCTTCCCTAATGTCAATCTGCGAGCTTTATAAAGTAAGCTAAATACTAAGAGAGTACATTCTCATATCTACTTGCAAACAACATTCCATTCTATCATGCAAATGCATGTATCTACATGCAAAAGCATATGCTCACATGCATATGCATGCATGTTCTTTGCATGCCCAAAAAATAATACAACAATCATGCATGAGCTTGATGCACGATTTTTTTTCTTGTACTAAGAATGTATATCATGTAATCCTGATGCATGTATATCCTTTCCTTTGTCCTAATGCACTATGATATAAAAACATACCCTTGAAGTGCAATAGAAAACTTACTCAATGGAAAGGAAATATGTATTTAAACTACCAAAATACATTCTTTGATGCACAAGGATCTTTTTGAAATCAAGTCTTTCCTTAATGCAAACTAATGCTTGGAATGAGAAATGGATTAATTCATTATTCTAATCTAGACTTAATCAATTGAAATCTTGGCTATTTCAATGTGCATCTAGGATTAAGTGTAGAATAATGAAAACAAGATATTCAAGCATTAAGGCCAAGTAGAAACTGGAAAATACTTAGCTTTGATCATAGCTTCGTCCATCCCTTGATCCTTGCCAAGAGCTATTCACCATTCTTGAAGCTTCCTCATCAAGAAATAGTTCTTGATGATTTGGTCCGTCAAGGTCGACGAAGTTAGGCCTCCGGATCTTCACTCCACGGCTCCACTTCCTTCAAGCTTTGCTCAATCCTTGATTCTCCTTGGTTGTTTCTTTGGCTAAAAGCAGAATACTTCTCGGGTTCGGCCAGCAACAACTGATTTGGCTCCTTGAATGGATGAGAGTTGGGCTTGCACTTCAGCTCTGACCACTGGTTTAGCAGAGTTTCTTCTGCACTAGAGAACAAGTCAATCGCCTTGGGCGCGTGGATAGGTCGCCTCCCTCTCAAATCGATGATGCAGGTTCGAGTCTCGTTGGCAGCAGGCACTCGCGAATAATTTTGGTCTTGCTCTTGATGAAAGCTTTTCGGCGCCAGACTTTAGCAGAAGACCGATTTCTGTAGAATATTGAGCTTGATCCACCAGAGAGTATAAACTTTTGGATCTTCTTGGTTGAAGCCTCCTTCAGCGAAGTAATGATCTGTAGAAATCTTCTGCTTATAGGATATCGCAAACGGCACTTCTCTCTGTGGATAGGGCAGCGCGCTCTAAACGTGGGGACGGGGGTTCGAGTACCCTCTGCTTCTCCAGAGAATATAGACTTTTGGATCTACAAATTGAGATCTTCTCTAGCGCCGACTCTGATCACTAACATCTGCTGCGGATATATCTTCACGCGGTCGATGTGCTCTTGTGGTTAGAGCAACGCGCTCCCAACAGAGGGGCGGGAGTTCGAATCCTGCCAGCAGCACACAGAGATGATCTAATCTTTTGCTAAGCTCCTTAGCTAAAGACTGTCGCCCCTACTACGAATCCGTCACGGACTTCTCTGATCAGCCGCGAGCAGTCATCTACGTCGTAGAAGGAGCAATGCACACGCAAGATGAATAAGAAGTGAGCTATGGAGAATGAAGCTCTGATACCAATGCAATAGAACGAAGATTATGACCACCACATGCTAGAGAGATGACTCTCCTCCCAACCAAATGCCTCTATATATAGCTCTCTCCAGGGGACTGCCTTCTTGGGCAGGTGGATACTAATCATCCAAAGTCAGCCATGTAACTACATGTGCGCCAAGTGTCCAGTGGATGCTTCTAGAAGGTTCTAGAGCTCTTTGGGCAAAATACTCTTCCCATGTACCCCATGGGGATTGAACCCAAGACCTCGTCCTTCACACCCTTGAGTCTTAACCATTAGGCTAAGTGGATTACTTGGTTACAAGAGTAAATGACCTACCAGTAAGTCTAGACTCGAGATCTTTGGCCACACAAACGAATGACCAAACGGAATCCGATTTCAGATCTGTCTGAACCAATCGGATCCCTAGATCACCAACTTACTTTATTACATCTACGTCATCACATGAAACCTGCAAAGGCTGAGAAGTTGCCTCATTAGGACCAGCACTAGACTATCCACCTGTAAAAAGAGGCAGCAAAGTATCATACATGTCTTTGGAGGTAACAGATGTCTCCTTAGTACATGAAAGCAATGGCTGAGTAACATCTTCCACAAAAACAACATCACGGCTAACTAGAATGTGTTTAGTTTGTGGATGATACAGACGATAGCCTTTACTTTCAGAATTGTACCCAACAAAAATGCATTTTACTTCTTTATCATCCAATTTTCTACTATGTTATTTAGGCACTAATGCATATCCCAAACAACCAAAAACACACAGATGAGCAATAGATGGCTTGCGATCATGCCAAGCCTCATATGGAGTGATAGACTGCAGTGCTTTAGTGGGACACCTGTAAGTACATATGTTGCACACATGACAACCTCAAGCTAGAAACTATGTGGTGAGACCTGACTCTTGACCATACATCTCGCCATCTCCATGAGTGACCTATTCTTTCATTTAGCAACTCCATTTTGTTGAGGTGTATACGACACTGTACATTGATGTTGTATCCCACGTTCAGCTAGAAATTAATTAAAATCAGAAGACATATATTCCCCCCCTCGATCAGAATGGAGGGTGCCCATTTTACATGCTGACAGATTTTCAACCAAAACCAAAAACTGTTTAAAGCACATGAACACTTTGGACTTTGCCTTCAATGGATATACCTATGCATGCCTAGAAAAATCATCGATGAAAGTCATGAAGTAAAGATAATTTCCAAAAGAAGGTGTCTGCATAGGACCACATACATCATATGTACAAGCTTCAATTTCTCAGTAGCCCGAACTGAACTATCTTTTGGAACAAAGGAACACTGCGTTTTGCCCAAAATATAGCCTTCACAAACATGTTTTCCAGGTGCCTCAAGTTTGGGCAAAGAGGACACCATTTCAGATTTTTGCAGGCATAGCAAACTAGGAAAATTCAGATGACCAAAGCGTGCATGCCAAAGCTTTGCATGTGACATAGCCTGAGAATCATGTACTACACATGCCGAATTATTTACAAATCTTTCATAGTCTATGAGCTTATACAGCCCACGACATAAAATTCCAGAAGCAATAATGACATCGCCATTCGATAGATCATGAATTCTACATCTGTCATCAACAAATTTCACAACCAAGCCAATCTTGGCTAATGTAGAAACTGATAACAAATTTTTCTTGATCCCTGGCACAAAGAAAGCATATGATAAAGTGAAAGAACTACCATCAGCAGTAGTCAAAATGATCTTATTAACTCCCATAATAGGATAGGAGGAGTTGTTGGTGCATGTAATAGTATTCCCTGTAGGGGCAGGCTCAAGTGAAGTGAAGAAACTGCATTGTGAGGTAATATATTTGGTCGCCCCATTATCAAAGTACCAAACATCTGAGTCTATTGCAGACATGCACTACTCATGAGAAGATGATTCAAAACTACAAACAGTAGTAAACGCCCATTCTTTATCTTGCACAAGATTAGCAAACTCTGTTTTTGGTGTAGAGGCCTCTGCAACAACCATTCCAGCCTCCTTTTTCTTTGCATCTTTTGCAGCAAGTTTTGGATAGTTCTTTATGATACGATCATTCCCTTTACAGTACTTGCAAAACAATTTCTGCGTTTCTGATTTCTCCTCATCTTTATCTTGGTTCTTCGAATGTGCAACTTTTGCAGATTTCTGCTTACTAGTAGAAGAGATCCATTTTCATTTGCCCTTCTGACCAGCCAGGAAAGCTTGATCTACAACACGCATAATCGACATGTTCTGCCTGGATTGATCTTCTTGCAACAGAACAGAGACTAACTCCTCAAATGACAAGGCATTCAGATTGCCTTTCATCATCAACTGAAGAGTAGAAGCAAAACTTTGATATGAATCAAGAAGACCATTCAGAATGGTCTTCACAAGTGAGCTATCTGGTATAGCCTCATCAACAGAAATCAACTGTTCCTTCAAGTCTTTGATCTTTGTTAGAAAAATATCCATAGAATCACCTTCATTCATGTGCTCACTCTCCAACTGTTTTCAGAGGTAAGCAACACGAGCCTCATTCCTAGCTTGGTACAATGTGGTAAGTGTATCCCAAGCATCCTTAGCTGTTCTGCAAGAGCGAATGTGAGGAATAATGGCACGTTTGATAGACAAAGCTATCAATGCATGTGCTTGGACATCTCTGCCTTCCCAACAAATTTGCTCTGTAGTAGGTGCAACAAAAACCGAAGCACGAACAAGAATATGCAAAATCTCATCATCTTCGACACCTTCTACATCAGCTTCAGTACCCGCAGTTGTAATAGTTGCAAGTGCGATAGGACATTTTTCAACACCCTGTACAATGTTCCACAACCCTTTTGCAACCAATACATGACGCATCATATAAGGCCACAATGGGTAGTTGGTATCGTCCAACTTATCCTCAAGGGTCAACATACAAAATACATCACGGCTTTCAGCCATGGTCGGTGACTAAAATACCTTGATGCAAAAAATTGACTGTATCTTAAAAAGTTGAACAGAATTGCCCAGACGAGTTTTGCTAAACCTGTAGCAGACTTTGAGAGGCTTATACTGGCGAACCGAAATAGGTATATACCTTCGGCACAAAAAGATGAAATAGCTTGCACAAGCATTGTGATAGCGCGTTCGGAGGCCGAAACGAGCTCAGATCGCGATTTCGGCACCACAAAACGAAGCTATTTTTATCTCAGAAACATGCTGAGTGTGCTCACCAAAATTTGTGTGATTCTAAGATTGCAACCGGAGAGGTGTAGACGACACCCTACATGAAGCGGCGACCTGCTTTGATACCAATTGTTGGAGTTAGACGTCTGCAGAAGCATGCCAACAGCACAAGGAAGAAGAAGAAGCTTGGAGCACAACACACAATATTGAATGTATTACCACTAGAATGTACAAAGATAAGTAGCCCATTAGGGCAATAGACGTATATACAAGCTGAGGAAAAAAACCTCCTAAAGAGGGAAAAAAGTGCCCTCGCGGTCCTAGTGTGTTCACACACATCACTACCTAGATATATCAAGTATAACAAAACAAAAATGCAGGATGTTCACATCTTTCTTCTCTCTCTTCCTCTCTCTCTCTCTGTTTGTCTCTTAGAGAGAAAACAGTGCAAGTTGTGGTTGTGTGATGTGCACATCGATGTGTTGCTCGAAAGCTAAAGAGTTTGCCAATGAAGTCTTTGAGCTCTCTCTATTGTAGAGAGAAGTGTTGGAGTAGAGGTAGGTACCGTGGGAGCTGCTATGCACAGAGCGAATGCATGCAGAGTCCTTGAAAGAGTGCATTCACTCAGAGAAGGGTACACCATCTATGTGATTTGTGTTCAGATTCAGAGGTCCTCAGGTAGCCCAGAGTTTCCGTAGAATGGTTTGATTGGGTGGTGCCTGGTATGGACTGTCCATAGTAATGAATGAAGAACGAATATAGCTGAATACATGGGAGCAATCTCCCATAGAGAGCTGGTGTTGCTAGCGAGCCATTCGATATCTCCTTCATTGCTGCAATAAATGAAGATCGGAGCACTCGAATCTGCACCACTCCAATGATCTTCGTTCACAAGGTACCTCTGCTGAAATGCACGATATAAGGAAGCGACAAAGCTGAAATGGTCCAGTGTTGCATGTAAATCAAAGTTTTGTATGCATATTTTCCATCCCCTCGGCCTGCTCGAGACTAATAGAGTAAGGAAGGCCTGGTGTGCGATGGGATAAGGCAAGGAGCTAAGTGTCGTCCTTCGACTGAGGATCAACTCGTAAAAATTCAGCAGTTGCATAGATGGAAAGGAGATAGATAATAGCTAGCTACTGTTGTGATTGCGAGTGTGTATGATCGAATCATGTGTGGCATGGTGTGTGACGAGTTTAGGTGTAGAGAAAAAAGGATAGCGATCCCTTCAGGTTCTGCACAGTAGTAGAAATTTTATGATTGTACACTACCACACACGAGTGGGCTGACACATGCTCTTCTAGCAGAGCATCTATGCGTGCTCATTTTCTCCTCAGGAATGAGGACTTGCAAAAGATCTTGCAAATGATAAAATGCAAACAGAGTGTTTATGAACACTTCAATAAAAACTATCAACAAACAGAGTCACTATCAACTCTGCATAAATGTGATTCACAATGACAAAGAAAATATCACACTCAATCCACAAAGAGGGTGGGAGGGAGGGAAAATGGGGTAAAAGGTGTACAAAATGATGAAGGATAAGATTGGGAGGCTGGGCAAATGGGAAAAATGAGACTCAAAGAGTAGAAAATTGATGGTAAAAGCTTCTCTCAATAAGGAGAAAGCAAGACCACCAACATTTAAGCACCACCACACAAAATGACCACCAAAGAAACTATCAAGACCTCCACCTAGCGCTCTGATACCATGTAGAGAGTACACGCGTGGAAGCAAAATGAAAAGAAAAGTGTACTTACAAAGGAAAGAGTGTGTGAGATTCAAAATGAGTAGACCATGAAATGGGTAAACTCATGTGGATTAGAAATGAGCTTGCCAAGAGCATGGAGTAGGCTCCTCAAGCTTCTAACCAAGTAGAAATGGGGGGAGAGGCCCTCCTTATATAGATTTGGGAGGGGCTCTCCAAAGTACATCTCTTGTGGGATAATTCCCCTGAAAGGAGAATGAATACAATGGTAGAAGCAAATACCAAGGTACCCAAATACAAAGGAAATACAATATAAAATGGAAATAAATTAGAAATGGAGTGCCTCCTAGATACAAAATGGAGATGCACTTATACGGATACAAAATGTAGATGATATGGGAGCAATCATGTCATCAACAGGGAGGAGGGTTATCTCATTGTATCTAGAGGAGGTGGAGAACAATTTTGTGGACTAGTTTCCATTGTATTGATAGGGGGTGGAGAAGAGGGTTGTTGCCCAGGTATTACTATAGCAGGATCATGCAAAGAATTGGGACCAACTTTTTCACTAAGTGGGGGAGGAGACATTGTAGATTCCTATGATGAAGAATGAACATCAATCATGCCACAAGGCCACTTGTGGGTGCATCAAAAGGAAACTCCTTTCGTCTTCCTCAAGTCTATATCACAAGGTTGCTTGCTTGCTGGTTGAAAAGGAGGAGGCGGAACAATGATGTTAGAGGTCAGCAAAACCAAGAGGACTCGGGGTTGGATCAAAGATTTGCCTAGGAAGAGGATAGTGAATATATAAGGGAGGCGTGAACGAGTGGAGACATTCTTTTGCAACTAATGAATAGCAGATTGGAATTCCTTGTGGATGTTTTTAAATAAAAGAGTCGCCCAATCGATTTGCCACATGTCCGTATGGACTAGTAAGTCAAAAAGAAGCTCAAAAATACAAAACAACATACACAGATGGTGCACAAACACAATGGAGAGCGCGAACAAGCAAGAGATTAAGTAAAACCATGATACATAAATCAATGCAATCATGGGCGGAGTCAGTACACGAACCTCCCATGCCTCATTCTTCATTAAATTGGCTTGCATAACCACCTTCCATGCTAGATCTACAAGTGCTTCAGCTTCATTACTTCATTCATCATCTCAATCATCATGGCTATATTGAATACATGAGTAGAAGCCCACAGTTGCTCATATATGTTTTGTGATATCCTTGGTCCTTCTGCCTTCTCTTCAATAGTTCTTGCCATAGGATTACTCTTACCATAGAGCTCCTTCACCCATTATACTAGAAACCTTTCTATTTGGGTGACATTAGGTTGGTAGATTCTCCTCACACCATCTAGGGATGATGTTTTATTCTATTCATAGGTAGGGATGAATCTTGGGCTAGGTACATACTAAATTACTCTGTATGATGCTAAAGTGGAAGCTCCTTTCTTTTCCTCCACTGCATAGGGTTGATCCATGGAGACAAATAGTGACTCCCTTTGATTTTCTTTGCCTCGTGGTCATAAAATATGAAATTCCTTTGCTTTTTACAATGACCTAAGAAGATGCGTCCCTTAATTTTTGGTTCCATATTGTCCTTCCTTTGACTTGGGACAAGATCGTAGCATGTACTCTCAAAAATTCCAAAGTTTGAGGTAGGTGTATTCTTAGCAACGTAATATTCTTTATGAGTATTTCTTATTTAATGAGAAAATTCCTTGCTACCCTCATATACATTGCTGTATTAACAATGGAGTGACTCTCACATTCCATAATTGACAATTTATCCCTTTTCCCTTGTAAAAGCCTTCTAATTACTCTCAGTTGAGATCAACATCGCCTCCTATTCCAACATTCTTCAATAATTTCAATGGTTCGTTTTCAACAAGTTATGGTTGTTCTTTAATCTTACCAAAAGCTTGAGCCTTATCACAAAGAAAGTGCATCCACAAACTCTTGCTATATTCATTGATGATCTCAAGGTAGGAAGATCCTCCACACAAGTTAGCATATACCAATGCTATAGAAGTCGTTGGCATACTCTTGACTTCTTATAGAAATGTCTCTCTCTCTCTTGCTTGCCAATAATACAAGTTATACAAGGTTCCTTCATTCCATTTGGTGTAGGTAAATGATGATGAAAAATACCTTGCTTTTGTGTCTCCTTCAATATTGCAAATCCAATTTGTCCAAACCACTCATACCAAACCTTACTTGTGCCCAATCCAATAGAAACTATATCAACACCAAGCTCATATAGTTTGTTCCTTCTTTTCATTTTGGTTTCTAGAACATATCAATAATTTGATAGCTTTTTAACTTCATCATTTGCATTTACAAAGGAAATGGTGCATGTCCCTATCACTATGATGGGCCCTTGCTAAGGCTTCATAGAACTAGATTGACCTATCTCATTGTTCATGTGATGAGATGCACCGTTGTCTAATACCCATGAATCCACAGTTGATTCTTCTCATGTCGAGGAGCATACAAACTTTGTTTCAGTTGCTTCTAGTGTCTCATCCTTACACTCTTCATCAACCCTCTTGATATTATAATCTATATGTATGTCCCTTCTTCTTGCAATGAAAGCACTCTCGTTGAGACTTCTTCTCATTACTCTTCTTTGCAATCTCACCTTCAATTGAGGAACACCTTAACCTAATGCATTAGTGTAGAATGTAGTGTCACTATTGCTAGTTATTGCTTAATCTTTGAGTTTCAAATAATCTTCCATTAGTAGTGAACAAAACTCAATTTCAAAGCCTGAAGTCTCACATGAATGTTAAGATTAGTTACCTTTTCATCATGCTTTGGTGGAGCTTTTGGAAAAACCCTCGAGCTAGGCCCTTGCCAGTCTGCTTTATTCCTTCGCAAAGCATTCCATCACATGGGTTCTTGATCTAATTGATGGGTGCTTTATCCTTCTCTCCTTTTGCAAACTTTTTTGCTTCCACTTGTTTTTCTAAAATTTGAATGCATATTTGGTTCTACACCTTGTATCAACTCCTTGGTATAATCCATGCTTCGCTTGCCTTGGATGTATGTTGAATGAGAGGTAGATCACAGTCCACACGATTGGCCGCTATAGTATATAGTGCATCAACATTCTTTATCTTCAAACTTGTAGAATCTTTGTGTTTGAGAGAATCATCATACTCAGATTTTGTGTTTGAGAACCATGGTGATGGGTTACCAAGGAGATGGTGATGGGTTGCTCTCGATCACTTCCCATCACCATCTCCAAAAGATCATAATAATCAAGGATAGTTATAATCTTTAGCTTCTAGAGAAAATTAATGTACCATATAACTTGGCTTCAATGAATGTTGGTGGATAAGCCCCTAGTGTTTATATTGCCAACTCCACTTCCACTTCCACTCCTAGATGATGATATCTCCATAGTGTTGAAGCCTTTGCATCCCATGAACTTGAAGTCTTGAAGCATTTTCTTCCCACAAGCTCTAGTG
Source organism: Ceratopteris richardii (assembly GCA_020310875.1). Taxonomy (NCBI): domain Eukaryota; kingdom Viridiplantae; phylum Streptophyta; class Polypodiopsida; order Polypodiales; family Pteridaceae; genus Ceratopteris; species Ceratopteris richardii. The sequence goes on from CM035426.1 coordinate 80,033,628, forward strand.
TTGAAGCCTTTAACTCCTATAAACTCTACCACTGACGTCCTTTGCCTCCCACACACTATATTGTTGAAGGTTATTCCCCCCAAGGACTGCAATGTTGAAGCCTATACCTCTCACAAATTTTGGAATTAAAGCACTTGACTCTCACAATCTTGGATGTTGAAGCCTTCTTTCCATAAATTCTCAAGTTGACTTCTTGTCCACCATGGTCTCTACAAATCTTCTATAACTTCATGAGCTCTAATACCAAGTAAGAAAAAAATACAAATAATGATGCAACTCCAGTACCATATAGAAATTGCCATGATATATATATATATATATATATATATATATATATATATATATATATATATATATATATATAAGATCAAGGTTAGAGAAAGAGAGATATTGCTAGTCATGGGAAAAATGAAAGAGATATGGTTCTTATGGAAAGTGGACTCAAGCTGACTAAAAGATAAACTCAAACTCAAGACTCTAATAAAATCGAATTCAAACACTGAACAAGATATAGATGTTTCTATCCCCCCATGCAATCCATACATGGAGCATAGATAGTGATCTAAATAGATGCTAAGTGAAGTGCTATAGACCAACACAATAGGTAGCACGGTGGAAAAGCTAGTGGTTCCAAACATCACAAAGTATGATCCTAAATCAAGAAGGGGTGATCCTTATAAGTTACTGTGAGCCTAGGTCAATAGACCCTTATTCTAGGGTCGTGGTAGTTTGATCCACGCCAAAAATAATCTCCACCATCTATTTATTGTTCGAATCCAAAGGTAGAAAAGTAGGATCACAAAAGAATTATTTTTAGCATTTGATCTTGCTTAACCACGCTTTAAAGATCTTGGCTATAGCAAAAAATTCACCAAGATGTTCTTGACACTATTGGGAAATGCATCGACTCAAATTGACATTAATGACCAACTTTCGAAGGTGATCAAATTAAAATGTTCGATCAGGCAAGGGTGCCCATTGGCTCCCCTTCTCTTTGCCATCACCACAGAAGGGCTTAGCTGGCTGGTGGAACAACAGGTGGAAGTTGGTAATATCAAAGGCCTCTTGCTGCCTCATAACCATGGCTAGATCACCGTGAGACTCTTTGCTGACGATATGAATGCATTTGTCCACAATGATTATTCTAGTCTGCAGACGTTTTGGAGGTGCTTGGACACTTTTTGCGAAGCCTCTAGATCCAAAATCAACCACTCAAAGACCACTTTTAGAGCTATCATCGGGATCCAACTTGACCTTCTCTTTGAACAAGGCTGCCAATAGATTCCCCTAGGGCAAGTCTTCCGGCTTCTTGGGATTCCCTTAGGCTTTGGCATCTCTATGGAGCGATGGAACTGGGTCCTTGCCAGACTCGACAGAAAGCTAAATTATTGGAGAAGTATGCAAATCAATTTTGTGAGTAGTGCAATGGTCGTTAACGTGTTCCTCATTTCGTCGACCGTTTACTTCCTCTCCTATTGGACACCGAAAGAGCAAGAGTTGTCCAAAGTCGAAAGCATTTGCAAAAATTTCCTTTGGATGGAAGACCACAACAGAAGGGGGGTTCCTAAAATCAAATGGTCCATCTTCACTAGCCAAAGGGATAATGGGGGCCTTGGTATTCTGGACATGGGTTGCATGGCTACCAAAGTGGAAGCAAAATGGATGATCAAAGCTTGGTGCAATGGGGAGACTTCGAGGGCCAAATTGATCTTCAGAAATAAGAACACGTTGACTTTGGTGGGATTCCCGAATTGGAAGAATCTCGACATTCTGACCCTTTTGTTTTCCTCGATCTCAGTTTTCCTAAAAGGTTCGAACCTTGTGTGCTCCCTATGGAAGAGTTGGAATAAAGTCAAAAACTTTATAAGAATCAGCAAGGATTGGAAGTAGGCCGCAAGTATCAGACAGAATGACTCTATTTGGTTTTCGATCCATGGCATCAGGAATGTGGAATCTTGGAACATTCAAAGTGCCAAGAGGCTCTGGAACAAGGGCTTTACAGAATGGAAACATCTCTGGAATCAAGACACCAACCAATGGGTCAGCTTTGAGGATATTGACCCTAGTGCCAACATTACCTATGAAGAATGGAATATTTTACAAAGCAGATGACTTGCCTGGGACCATTCTAAAGTCCATCTACTCATGGGACACGACTCGCTGTGCTCGCTGGGTCTGAGATGGCATAATGGCAATCGCCTAACAAATATCTCGAATATCAAAGGAAACATTGACTATCAGGTCAACTTTAACAAGAAGTGGTGCCTGTCTTGGACGAGGCTGCAGTGGGAAATAAAGTTCATGGCTACCTGGCACCCTATTATAGAAGACAAAAAATATGTCCTCTTTTTTAGAAATGGCAACTCAATATGTGACCAATCTCAAGAAGTGATCCCATTTCTTTAAGGTTTAACCCCCACCTATATGTTATGGGGCCAAGCGAAAATCTTGCATATCAAATGGAGCTCTTATAAGTTGATTCACACCATTCCGTTTTTGAAGAAAAGCATAAATCATATCCTTATTATGATTGTTGGCCTCCCAATAAATTGGAAGGCCTTAATGTCCTTAACTAATGAGGCTTCTCTCATACTGTTCCCCGATAGGCCCATTTTTGGATGGACAGAGAGTATCTAAGCCATCATGATGCAAATCCATGAGTTTGTAAGTAGACAAATGTAGTCTTGTCCATGCCTAAGGTCGGGGGATGCTCGTGTGTTCTTTTGGGGTCGGGGTTTGTCGTATGAGATTAGTTTGGCTGACAAGTGTAAACCATTTCATGCAGTAAACCGTTTCAGAGAATTCTAAATCATTGTGCCATAAGTTGCAAAAAATATGTGCCATAAGTCATGAAAAATATGTGCCATAATTCATGAAAAATATGTGCCATAATTCATGAAAAATATGTGCCATAAGCCGTTTTTATCGTCTTAAGCCATGCACGCCATAAATCACAATGATATGTGGCATGTATGCTATGGAATGTTAGGAAAGGAACCAGCAAGCCTTTCCCATCACATTTGGGCATGGACCCTTAAATGTTGTATTTGCTCCGAATAGGGCAATTTTTGCATGAAATCAGTTTTGATCCTTAGTGTTTCACTCAAGCTTTTCCCTTGTGTGAAATGGTCCAATTACCCATTTTGATGGCAAAGGGAATATATATGAGTAGTTGTGAATTGAATTAGAGGGATCGACCATTCTTTTGATGATAAGATCTTCTTGGAAGTCCTTGAAACTGAAATGGCGCATTCAACCTAAGTAAAGGCAAGGTGCCATGACCCAAACTACGAGGTCTAATTTATGCAAGATCCTCTCATGTGGATCTTTGTTGTCCCAATACAATCGGACTAGGGCATGCCATCAATGTAAATCCTAAGTAGTCCCTTTGCTCTAAGCCAAACTAGTAGTGTTAAGTTTGCACCTCTCTTGCATAAGTTAGGTTTCCCTTAGATATGCATCCACACAAAAAAACCATGGTATTAAGGACACTGAGAGTAAAGACACCATGTAGAGTCTCACAACCATCACAATTTTCACCCTTTCAATGTCATCGCAAATGGGAATCATTCTAGGGTCAATGGGTGAACTTCTCGAGGATGAGAAGTCTATTAGAGAGGGGGAGGATGTCATGCCCCTTGCCTCCCTCTCTAGTTTTCTATCCAACCCACGTTGGTGCTTGGGTGGTTTGCCTTGCTACATCGAATTGTGTGCAACTATGAAGGGAGTGGTAATCATGCATGTCTCTGGACAACCAATTGCAATGATGAAGGGAGTGGTACTCATGCATGTCTCTGGACAACCGATTGGCTAGGAGTGCCCTCCAACATCTGGGCGATGATGCACTATTGAGCATATGTGATGAGCCTTCCCTTCCTCACATTTCATGGGAACGTCGATTGTCCCTTGGACTGTGGGTAGATGGATAGAAATGGGAGTGCACCTCTAGGTCCTATATCTTGATGGCTAGGTGGGCTTGCACTGGGCTGACCCATGCTCATCTTGCCTAGTTACTCAAAGGGGTTATGGACGTGTGTGGTAATGGAGAGCCACTATGCCTTCGAATAAAATGGAAACTTGGACTTGAAAATAATTCAATGTGGGGTCGGCCTACCTTTGGCTGACGCCCCTTTAGTTAAGTCCCACTTTGGTTCTGCATCCGACCTTCAGGCCAAAAGACTAAGTCTTGCTTGCTGTTGGGTAGCTCAAGGAGATTTGCCCCTTTTGTCAGGGGAGCACTAGATTGTGCTCTCTGACTACAGTAGACAAGATTTCGAAAATACACTTCTAATTACAAGATCACCCACAAAGGGGAAATGATACAAGAATACGTGACTGATACAAGATGTCCCACAACCCGAGACTGATAGGTATGAATAACTTGACTAGAGATGATACATGAGATCCCACAACCCGGAATCGTAAGTATGAAACAAGATCTCTGGATTACAAGAACTCCCTTCTGGGAGATGAACTAGATACAAGAAAGAACTCGGCAAGATCTCGTACTACGAGATTACAAGAGGACAAGACAAGATGTCCAAGACATAAGACTAGACATGACTGGAACAAGGAACAAGACTAGAATAGGAACTGGAACTTGGAGAGTACTTATTTGGAGGTCATGACTCCTTGAGCTCCCAAGACTGGTATTGGCAAGACTCAGAATGAATGTGGCCCAAGCCTCCTTATATAGGATTTCAAGGGCGGTTCTCAAGGGTGGTTGGAAGCTCATGATGTCATCAATTTCAAACCGAACAGGACCTCTGGTTGTCAGAATTCAGCAAATAGATAGTCGATCTTAGGGTTTTGACAGATTCCGCACGCATTGGAAGTATTAGTTTCTCCTAATTCTGAACCAATCATGAGATATAGGATTCACATGGAATCTAAGGTTCAGGATGGTTTCCTTTGTCTATGACACCTTTAGCTTTGTTGCCATCTGTTTTCTTGTGGGCTAGGCAAAGAAGACCTCCCTTTGAAGCCGAGATCACACATGGGAATGGGTGAAGAAAGGGCTTGTGATTCTCCTTCAACCTTCTCCCTTAGCCCTCCATGGTTAAAAGAGAAAAAGACAGCACAATAATGGGTATCAAGATTGGGCAAATTAAACCCCGATACCAACTATTGTGCTATATTTGTCTAATTTTAACCAAAGACACATGGAGATATTGATGAAGGATCTCCTTCTCACCACACACCTTGTGTGTATGGACAAAAAGATCTCCTCTAAAACTCATTGTTCTTTTCATGACCCATGTAACTTCTTGTTTCACACAACTCGTTTGTGGCTTTTGATTGTGAGGACTTTTTTAGGGATTGCTTTACAATAACTCCAAACAAATATATATACATGCGAAGATACATACACGTGTACATATACATATCTAAAAGCATGCACACATACATGCACACACACATTCATACACACACATGTGCACACACATACATATATAGACACACACATACATACATACACACACACACACACACATATATATATATATATATATATATATATATATATATATATATATATATATATATATATATATATATGAACAAGTGCATGTACATATATGCGAATGTATAGAGATCATTTAAATTTAAATAAGTATGAGAAGGTGAATGTAATGAGACACCCATGGACGTGAAGGACTTCTATTTGCAAGTTGTAATAAAATACTTGATGATATGCATGTTCGTTATAAGATATTAATCCATTTTCAACAACATTTTCTTAGAAACACATTCTCATGTCAAGATTGCACTTTTTTTTTCCTGCATACACACATAAACTCATAAACAATTAAATGTGCACATACATACGTAAACACACACACACACCATCTTAACACTACTTTGTGTATGCTTACACGCGTAGATATACATAATCAAATACACGTACATGCATATGGACAAAGCCTTAAGAAGGTATGCGGAATGGTAGCTTAGAAATATGTTTCTAGTGCAAAATTGTACATTTTTTCTTTAAATGGAGGTTTGGTCGAGGTTTATTTTCTCAGACTTTAATTTTGAAATTGTATGCTGTACAAGGAAAAGCATAGTACCTATGGGACCCCTCTTATCTTACAAGAACAGAGGTTTACATAGCTGGCTTAAACTGCAGTCACAACTATTACCGGAGAGAATAAGTGGTGACATATCAATCATATGATACATCATTCCAATGTCATATATGTCACTCACATTCCGGTGAAGATTGAACCCTCACCCTCATGTGAAGAGACAAGCAGCCCAACCACCCGAACAGCAGCTTAGGACTAAAATTGTACAAATTGTTTCAAAATATGTTTACTTCAGTAGATGTCGGCGAGACATATCTCGATTCCCCATTCTTTATAATTCTGTGTATTGTAAATCTCATGGCCACATATCTTTGTCATATACCTCGTAAGACGACTAGGAAGAGCGAGTATTATGGAGATGTTGTGCGGGAACTGAAGCGTGTTCGCATACAATGCGATGGCGAGCGAACTGGAAAGCATGTGATGCTATAAAACGAGGGCGAGCGCTTCTTTTTTGTCTTTCCCGATGTTTCTATGGGTGTCAAACCCTTCAGCAAGAAGAGTGATCGATCCTAAGCTGAGGCTTATTCCTGTGATATACTTCGGTAGCGTCGACCGTCGCCACTGCTGATCCTTTCCCATCAAATCTTGCGTTTCACAGGGCAGTATCTTGCGCTTGTGTGCTCAATTCCTTTGCAAATTATTGGGCCCTTCGGGGCAAAGTTCGTTGGAAATTGGAGGGCACAAGAAGGGAAAACTCCGTGATGCATCAATCGCGGACGGAGAAAAGATTGTTTGTGTTACAGAAGTATGGCGATGATGCGGGAACAGCTTGCCAAGCTTTCTCAAGGTAGGGATACGTCTTACGACTTCTGCTAGAAGAGCAGTGCAACATGAATCGGAGAGTAAAAAGGAAAGTGGTGAAGTATCGGTCCTTAAGAGGAAAAGAGGAAACTTGTGACGACGAAGAGGGTCTGGAAGAAGTGGTGGGATTGCCCATAGAGCGAATTGTGGACTGGACTAGTCTTCCCCATGATACGGTCATAGCCCTCTTCGGTTTGCTTGATTACAGAGACCGTGCACGCCTTGCTTCAGTCTGTCAGACATGGCGGAGTCTTGGAGCTTCTCCTTGCCTTTGGAAGTCGCTTGATATACGTGCGCATAGTTTAGATTACACAAAAGCTACCTATCTAGCCCACAAATGTTGTAAGCTTGAGCGGCTGCGATTTCGTGGTGCTGTTGCTGCATCAGCCATAGTAGGATTACAGGCAGGCGAGTTGAAGGATCTGAGTGGAGATAATTGCAGGGATCTTACGGATGCATCACTTTCCATGCTTGGTGCTCGGCATGGTGCGTTGGAAAGTCTTCAACTCGGTCCTGATTGTGACAGGATTACAAGTGATGCTATTCGTGTGGTGGCATTATGTTGTCCACTGCTCAAGCGCCTTCGGCTCATGGGTGTCAGAGAAGTAGATGGAGATGCAATCGGAGCTTTGGCTAGGCATTGCCCAAATCTTTCAGATTTGGGTTTGATCGATTGTGCTATCATAGATGAATCGAAATTACCATTGGCAACAAATTTGCAATTTCTCTCTGTGGCTGGGATAAGGAATGTGCATTGGAATGCTATTGCCCAGACTCTAACCAAACTTACTTCATTGGTTGCTTTAGATGTTTCTAGGACTGATATCACGCCCTCAGCTGCTAACAGGTTGCTCAGTATGGAAAGCTTGAAGGTTCTGTGTGCTCTTAACTGCTCTAACCTTGAAGATGTCAGTGGTTCAGTGTTCTACTCTCCAAAGAAGAAAGTCCTTTTTGCTCGATTCACAGATATTATGCAGGGATTGGCTGTGCTTGCGTCAAAAGCTTCAGCAGATAACAAAGAGGGGGGCATGCTAGTATGGTGCCAACATGGATGGAGACAAGATGAAAAAAATTGTTTAGAGCTTTTCCACTGGACAGAGTGGGTTCTTTCTCATGCTCTTTTACGCATTGCTGATAGCAATATTCCGGGTTTGGATAGTTTCTGGCTCAAGCAGGGCACATCTACATTGCTTAGTTTGATAAAAAGCTCACAGGAAGATGTCCAGGAGAGGGCGGCTACTGCATTGGCCACCTTTGTTGTGACTGAAGATGTGAATGCCAATGTGGATCAGGATAGAGCAGAGGCAGTGATGCATGGGGGTGGTATTAGTCTTTTGTTAGACTTGGCCAAGTCACGTAGAGAAGGAGTCCAATCTGAAGCAGCAAAGGTGCTTTTAATTTTGGGTGATGCATTCTTGATTGGTTAGACGATCTTCTTGACCAATTGATTTGATAATGCAATTTGCAGGCCATAGCAAACCTTTCAGTGAATGGTGAGGTTGCCAAAGCTGTGGCCTTGGAGGGAGGAATCAGTATATTAGCAGCTCTTTCACGGTCCCCCAACCGATGGGTGGCTGAGGAAGCTGCTGGGGGCTTATGGAATTTATCAGTTGGCGAGGAGCATAAGGTAGAGTTTTTCATATGTATTACAGCCCTCTTAATCTTTTCTGAAGACCAACATCATAAACTGTTACAATATGACCTGAGATAGATTCATCATGTGCTTAGGGTGCCATAGCTGAGGCCGGTGGCATAAAAGCACTTGTCGAGTTGGTTTTGAAGTGGCCTCATGGTGGTGACGGTGTCCTGGTCAGAGTTGGGGTTATTGTTCATCAAATGACACAATGCCTCAATTCTTCTACTAAGACTAGTTCTTTTACCAGGAGAGAGCGGCTGGTGCGCTTGCGAATCTGGCTGCAGATGACAAATGTAGCATGGAGGTGGCTTTGGCAGGTGGTGTGAAGGCTTTGGTAACGCTTGCTCGGTTTTGCCAGCATGAAGGAGTACAGGAACAGGTTCTGATTTTGTTCATTGCATGGTCACATAACTAGACTTGTTGCTATTTCATAATGGGAATTTGCTTTTATTTTTTTTGTTTGCAGGCAGCAAGAGCGCTTGCCAATCTGGCGGCTCACGGTGATAGCAATGGTAATAATGCAGCCGTTGGACAAGAGCCTGGTGCTCTTGAAGCACTAGTGAAACTAACCTTTTCTGTGAATGAAGGTGTCAGGTAGTTTTGCACTTGGATGTTATATGGCATGTCTAAATAAAGTTTTTATTTCATTTTTTAATGCCTATCATTCATAGGGCTTCTTCTGTGTTGATTCAGGCAAGAAGCTGCTGGAGCTTTGTGGAATCTGTCGTTTGATGATCGAAATAGGGAGGCAATAGCAGCTGCTGGTGGTGTTGAGGCACTGGTCAGGCAAAGCAGTAATCTTTGACATGTTGGTGGTGGTTTTCATTATTCATTTCCTGTTGTAAACATGTTTCAGGTCTCACTTGCTCAAAGCTGCAGCACAGGATCCCATGGCTTGCAGGAGAGGGCTGCTGGAGCTTTGTGGGGTTTATCTGTCTCAGAAGCCAATAGGTGATGTCTCCATTTGAGAAGCTTCAAGTCAGTGCTCCATGATGATATCAATAACTTGACATCTTTGTCTTCATCATCATTGCTATCATTATCATTTTTTTGATATTCTGATAAGTATGTACTTACGTTTTATTTGTTTTTTGTTTTCTAAAATTATCAGCATAGCTATCGGGCGTGAGGGTGGTGTGGCTCCTTTAATAACCTTAGCATATTCAGAGGCAGAGGTATGTGTTTGATTGATGCGTCGATTCAAAATGCTTAGAAGTTTTATTGATTTGCTGTCAGATTGTTGATTTTCAACACAAGGCCTAAAGCTTCTTTCCATTCCAGGATGTACATGAGACTGCAGCAGGAGCTTTATGGAACCTTGCTTTCAATTCTGGCAATGCTTGGCGCATAGTTGAAGAGGGGGGAGTTCGTGCTTTAGTCCATCTTTGTTCATCTTCAGGATCAAAGATGGCTCGTTTTATGGCTGCTCTTGCTCTAGCTTATATGTTTGATGGCAGGTATTTAAAATTTTATTGTTTGCTTGTGTTGTACAATTCTTGTTCAGTTTCCTGTTTGATTTTACAATATATATGCTGACAGTGACACATGCAGAAAGGAAGTGATGTGAATTTGTGGTGTGTATGCCTAGGTATGAATAAATAGGATAGTAGCACTACAAAGTAGGGGGTAATTATTATAAGGTAAATGAATGAATAAGCGTGCAAAAGTTAAAATGGCTATCATAGTGATTATGGTATTTATAATTTCATAGTATACGAACATATTAAATTCTGCATTATTGAATTTTTGACTGGGATGATCTTAATTGTGGCACTTGACCAATGTCTTTATCAGGGGATTGATATTAATATTTAAGAAAGGCTACAATAATTATTCAAGTGATAAGTGTAATGATTATGCTATGTTGTCCACAATGTCTTTTCTAGCTGGCATGTGAAGAATAATGGTATTGATCTTTTAATCACTAGTGCTATGAGAGTTGAAGCACTAAAGATGTGATAGATAACATTATAAACTGATTTCCTTGACCGATGGATTATCATGGGCTCTTTTTGTAAGAAATGGAGAATTCACAAATGATTGGTCTAGTTTTGCATAAGCATGTTGTATATTGAAGGTGTCAATGAATCCCCGAGCTTGGGAGCCTGCAACGAAGGGAGTGGCAATCACTTTAAGGGCATGGCATCCCATAACACCATACCCACACCATAGGGGGGTGTGGACGACTCCACTAAGGGCCAAGAGCCAACTTTCCTCATACTAGGGATGAATAATAAATGAGGCCAAGGGTGCTATTTATAGACTCATTGAGGTAGCCCAATCAACTGTAAGAGTACACTTTCATAGTTGTCTTGATGCTTTGACTACATGTGTCCATCTTGATGTTCTTTGGGTTTGGGGACATAACATTTCCTCTCTTATTCTTAATGTGTCCTCAACAATTTCCTCCACTATAAACTAGGGTAGTGATCCATTAATAACTTGATTGACTTGAGTCCTTCATACTAGAGGCGTGCTCCACTCGATCGATAGCCTAGATAAGAGGCCCTATTGGACTTCCTAGTCACTTGATCTAAAACCATTACTGCTAGAGTACAAAGAGGGCTGCCATCATGGGCATCATCCGCGTATATTTCCAACTTGGTTGTCTTTGTACAAATAGGATGACCATGCCTCGAAGAAGCACATGATTATCCTATTCGAAACATAACCTCCATGGTCTCTAACATGTACTTGATCCATTCTTTGATCTTTGAATAATGTCATGACAAAATGTGGGGTTCCTTCACATGGTACCCTCCCTCGTGAGAGTTTCTAGAGCATTGGCAAATGTTCTCTAGTAGTGCATACAGTGTTGCATACGCAACACATTGCAAACGTTCGCAACTTTTGCAACACAACTTCACGTAGCCTACACGTTCGTAACTCGTTGCTAATTCAACCAAAAAAATCTGCCCCCTAGAGATTAAAAAAGGTTCACAAGGGAGGGCTTTTTAAATTTTAACCTTTATAACTTATGAAGAAAGAACTAGCGAGCCGAGTTTTGATGCAAGAAAGACCAATGCCCCAATGAGAAAAAAACAAGACGGAGATTGAGAGAGTATAAAATGTCCCACTTACCATATGATCATTGCAACATCATGTACCATTACCCATATACCAACATGCATATGCATATATATGTATGTACGTATGTATGTATGTATAGTCCTATTTTGGCATGTTTATCAAAAAATATGTTTATTTACTTAATGTATATATTTATGCTATATATATGTATGTATGTATGTATGTACTATGTATGTATGTATGTATGTATGTATGTATGTATGTATGTATGTATGTATGTATGTATGTATGTATGTATGTATGTATGTGTGTGTGTATGTATGTATGTGTTTATGTATGTATGTATGTATGTTTGGATGATGTTATTCCCATAATCCATTATTCTATGTTTATTCAAAGACATGTTATTTACTTATGTATTACTTATGTATGTATTATATATGTTTGTGTGTATAGTATGTACATACTATGTATGTATGTATGTATGTATGTAATATGTATGCAGTATGTATATATGTAATATGTATGTATGTAGTATATACATACTATTATGTTTTTAATATAATATAATCTATGCATATATGTATGTATGTAGTATGTCCTACTATGTACTATGTATATATGGATGTACGTATATGACAAGACATGTCAACAACCTATATATGTGATGTGTGTTAATCTTAAGGCCTCTTGTTTTCATGTCTTTTTTATAATACTTAAGCATTTACAGGAGGAATTTTTAAACCTAGGACATCTAGAATTTTTTAAGAATCTAAAATAAAAATTGATTTGTACGCAACTTTATCGAGAACTTAGGTTTCACAACTTTTACTCGATACTAACGTGTTAGCAATGTTGTTAACCATTATGTGCATACTACAAATTTTGTAATTACACAAGAATTTTGGTAGGCTTCTCATGAGCTCCCATTTTGGAACTAATAAGTAGGACCCTCACCATAACTTGAATCAATTAAAGATGACTGACTCCAATGGTGTCATGACCCTTGCAAGGTCAAAACTATCTTGTGGTAGATTCTATAGTTGCTCAAGCTATCCACTATCCGGACCTCGTACAAGAGACAATATACATGCACATGCTCACTGCTTAGTCTCACTAGGCATAGCACCACATGCACCTAGATGGATTCCTCCAAGTGAAGCTTCCCACTTTATGCATGCATAGCCTTTGTGGCATGGCAACACATGCATCTCTATGAACATAGAGCTTCCCAATCACATGCACATACCTTGTGCCTAGCCTCAATTGGCAAGGTACTACACCCATATGGAAGTCTCACTAGGCATAACACCAAGGCACCTAGATGGATACCTCCAAGTGAAGGTTCTCACCTTATGCATGACTGGCTGTAGTGGCATGATAAGGCATGCTCCTATAGAGCTTCCCATGCATATGCACATATCTTGTGCATAGCCTCAATTGGCAAGGTACTACTCTCATATGGATGGATGCTTCATAGAGAAGGACCCATCTTGCAATCATGTAGAGAACTAGGCATAGCATGGTCAAGGTACAATATATATGGGAATGAGACAAGATTCTCGACATATAACCTCATCCTAATTTGTATCTACCTTGCCCTAACTTGAATGTAGTCCAATTGTCTTCGAATACTTTCCTACCATCATTCTCTTGTAGTAACCAATCATGTGAATACTCGAGGTCCCACGACTATTGGGCTACGAAACCTCTCTTGGACTAATTGGATGATCCCAAAGATAGCAATCATGTGATAGTTCCCTTCGAGAGGAAGATGCATATAGTTGAGACTTTTTGTGGAACCAAAGATAGTACACCTCACAAAATAAATAAAGGGAAACTATCACCATAAGTGTGAGTCCCTCCAAAATGTATCTTGAGAAGCCCACATCTATCATCATACATGTGAGTCCCTCCAAATTGTATCATGAGAAGCCCACATCAGCAAACTTGCTAATGGAGGTTGGGGTTGACATTGGGATATCCATTCACCAAGGTCTGATCATGTGCACTAGACAAAGTCGTAATGACTTATGACCTCCAATGCTCCCAACCCCACATGACATCAACCATTAGAAAGCTCATGACTTGCTATAATAATATAGATCATGTTCTTTCCAAATGTCAAAAAAAATTGATGAACTCTTGTCCATGAAGTGTGGACATGAACAGTGCTTGCTATCACGGTGTCCTTCATCAATAGAATGAAGGTGTCGAATCTAAAAACATTGTATATCTCGAACACACGAGGGTTTAAGGATTGTCTTGATCTTCTTAGGGTCCATGAAGGTTCTGTTGATACATTTAACAACCCTAAATGCTTGGCTAAATATTCAAGACTACACTTTCTTCTTCTTCATCTCACATGAGGAACTATATATGAACACATACTTGTCATTTTGGCATAATTACCTTAGACAAATGTAAAAGTTAAAAGAAGATGGAATCTCATGGACATAGGAGAGTCAGGCCTCGACTTGTTTGGTGAAGGAATCAAATCAATTAAGTACCTAAAGTGTAGGAACACTTTTAGGTGAGGGAAATTCAAAATTCAAACTCAAGAAGTGAGAGTAAATAAAGGTGATCTAGTTGCGGGGCAGGTGTGCCATTTTCTGAGAGGATTGAAGCTACATTATTGAGCATACCTTGAGCTCAACATATGTATGAGTAGTCCACTACACTTCCCTTGTATCATATGTTCATTAGTACACATAATTTGATACAATTCTTCTAGATCATTTCCGTCTACTGTTCTTTGTTGCATTTTCATCATTTCGGTGATTTTGCAGGGGCGATTTTTTTTTGTGTACTTGATTATTTGCTACACTTTAACTTGCTATAGTTGGAGTGAAGTGTCTACTATCTACATATTAAGTTTTATTACTTTTGGTTCAGCCAATCTTGAGATATGAACTGATGATGTCAACTATGTTTGCACATCGTATTGTTCCTGAAATGTCGGGATGACTCCCTTGAGTTGTTAAACTCATTGCTTAGTGTATAGTGCCTCTAAATTCATGATATAACTTGTGTTAGTTACCTATACACTTGAGTTAGATGTGTGCAAAAGCTCTCTGGTCAGTTCATGCTAGGTTGTGAGCTCTGAGCAAAACATTGAGGAGCTGCATTCCCAAAATAGAAGGTTTTTTCACATTTCTTGTACGTGCAAGTTATCTATTCTGGTACAATCTTTTGGGAATGATGTTCCAAAGTACCTAGTGATTGTAAATGCATTATTGCGAAGCCAAAGGAGTCTCTACTAAGCATCCATAGAGTCAACTTGGAAGGTGTAGAGCAGGTTTTGTGCAATACTAGCTCATCTCTGGAGCATACTCAACCATCTCCTCACAGTGGTATCAAAGCAACAACAAATCAATATGGGAGGTGGATTTCCTTCATCCAAAGACAAATTGGATTGAGGTAATTACTCAACTTGATCACTTAGAATGGAAGCTTATTTTCAAGGGAGAGCACACGATGCTCAAAGGATGCTCTAGACAGGTCATACATTCTTAACTCAATCTCTGATTTTTTACTTCCACACATCAGGAGTTGCAAGACTTCACAAGAGGCTTGGAATGCTCTTGAAGCATTCTTCTCATCAAGTACCAAAGCTAGAAAGAATCAACTCTGGATGGAGTTCACCACACTCAAGAAGATGCCCAAGCAAAGTGTGACTGATTTTTTCACCAAGAAGATGGACCTAGTAGATCAACTTGGGAGCATTGGAGAAGTCATTGATGAAGAGCAGATCGTGAGGCAAGTGATCAATGGAATAAAGGCAAATGACAAATGGGAAGCTTTCACCACGGACATGGACCAATACGTGAATATGCAGGTTCTTGATTTCAACACTCTCATGGGACAATTGTTCGCACATGAGGCAAAGCTTATGAAGAATGGAGACAACTCAAAAGGTAATCAATCTTATGCCCTATATACAGATAAGAACAAGAGTAAGGAAGTTAAAGGCAAAGGTAAAAAGTCTGATGATGAAGATATTACCTCTCAAGCAAACTTTGCAGGTGGAGGAAGAGGTTAAAGTGGAAGAGGAAGAGGAAGAGGAAGAGAAAGACAAGGCAGGGGGAGACCTCAAAGCTCCTCTCCATGTGCCATATGTGGCTTAACTTACCACATTACTGAGAATTGTTTCAGGAACCCTAGAAACCAAAGAGGAAGAGGCTACAACTGAGGTGGATATGGAAGCTCAAGAGGAAGATTCAACAACAATGGCTACAACAACTCATACAACAACAACAATTACCAAGGAGGATACAGAGGAAGGACAGACTACAACAATTGTGCAGATGATCAAACTTAAGAGGACTCATTACCGTTGATGAATATGACCACGAAGCAAGGTAAAGCAGATGAACATGTATTCTATATGGACTCAGGTTGCTCAAATCATGTAGCAGGGAATGTAGTTCTACTCTCATACTTGGAGGATCCAAGGAATAGACATGAAGTCCAAACAGGAGATGACACAAAGCATCCAGTGGAGAAGATAGGAAATGTAAAAACTTCAGATGGTAATATGAACCTATTGATCAAGGTATTGTATGTGCCTACCATAACCAAAAATCTCATAAGTATTGGCTAGATTGTTGAGAAAGGATTGCAGGTTAGATTCACAAAGAATGGACCATTTGTTGAGGATCCACATCAGGGATTCAAGAGAATAGCAAGAGGAGAAAAGTCAGGAAGACTATTCACATTTGAGCTCCAAGATACTAGGAACATTGCATTGTTCAACTATGGTAGTCAAACCTTATCAGAACTGGAGATTTGGCACAAAAGGTTATCTCATATAAGTGAAAGAGCTTTGAAGCAAATCAATAGGGATCATAGTGTACTTGGCTTACCAAATATCTCCAAGCAACACATGATTTACAAATGTAGTGCTTGTCAACTTGGCAAGTCTCACAGACAACCATTCACAAAGAAGGGATATATTCGTGGAGATATATTAGAGCTAGTCCATACAGATGTTTGGGGGAAAGCAAGGAGCCTTCAATCTCTGGATCTAGGTATTATGTGTCTTTCATTGATGATTGTAGCAGATGGACAATTCTATACTTTATGAAGTATAAAGATGAAGTGTTCTCTCGTTTCAGTACATATCTAGCACTTGTTGAAAATCAAACAAGAAAGACCTTGAAGAGGCTAAGGTCAAATGGAGGGGGAGAATATTTCTCCCATGACTTTGATGCTTTTCTCCAAGAGAGAGGAATCAAAAGAGAGATCAGAACCAGGTATACTCCAGAGCAAAATGGAGTGGCAGAAAGGAGGAATAGAACCATAGTGGAGGTTGCAAGGTCAATGCTAAATGAGAAGAAATTGCTAATTACCTATGGGAAGAGGTTGTATCTACAACCACCTATCTGATCAATAGACTTCCATCAAAAGCATTGGATGGGATGACACCTTATGAAGCATGGAATGGAAGAAGACCTAGCCTTGACCATTGTAGGATCTTTGGGTGCATAACATATGCACACATACCTTCCCAAATTAGAGGCAAATTGGATCCAAAGGCAGAGAAATGTATATTAATTGGTTATGACCTTAATAAGAAAGGTTATAGATTATATAATCCAAGCAATAAAGGATTCATTGTTAGTAGAGATGTTGTTTTTGATGAAAAGAAATCTTGGTTTGAAGAGGATTGCAGGAAAATCAAATTTCCCTATGACCTAGAGGAAGACTTTCCAACACTATCAAAGAGAATGAGCATACACATGAAGACTTAAGTGATTTTGATGATGACTAGAAGACCCCAAGAAGGGAACTCAATTCTTGGAACTTTAAAGGCATAGTTAAAGTGCAGGATTAGAGATGTGGCAGAATCATCTCAACAAATTATAAGAAGATCTACTAGAGAGAAAAGGAAGCCAGAAAGGTATGGATATGACACATCCTTGGTCACTATGCATTCAATTTATATTGCTCATGATACAAACTCAAAAGAACCATCAACATATGAAGAGGCTACAGGTACACCCATGGAGGTAAATCATAAGCTAAGTGCTTATGAAGGTGAGCTAATTGAAGATGTGACTAGTTACCAAAGCTTAGTTGGAAGCTTGAACTATGCTACTCTGACTAGGGTTGATATATGCTATGGAGTTAGTGTGCGAAGTCAATTTATGCACACTCCAAGGAAGCCTCACATGGAAGCAACTAAAAGAATCCTAAAATATTTGAAGGGAACACCTAATGAAGGGTTATACTACCCCGATACCTCTGATTTAGTTGTCAAATTATTTTCTGATGCAGATTGGGTAGGTTCCAAAGATGATAGGAGAAGCACATTAGGTTATCTCCCTTTTGCAGGTACCAAATTGATTTCTTGGTCATCAAAGAAGCAACCTACAATTGCTCTCTCATTAACTGAAGTTGAATACAGAGGACTTGCAAATGCTACTCAAGAAATTTATGTGGATGAGGACCCTATGGCCTATACTATGATTTAGGGTTGAATACTTCTACTCCACACATATTTGGTGACAACATTAGTTCATTGCATCTTGCTGCTAACTCTATCTATCATGCTAGGACCAAACACATTGAAGTTCACTATCATTATGTTAGAGAAACGATCAAAAGTAAGGAGATACAACTCTCATATGTATCCACACATCAACAATGTGCAGATATGATGACAAAAGCATTAGATGGAGGCAAATTGAATAGGTTCAATTCAATAATTGGATTGTAGGAAATTATGAAGGTTTGAAGACTCAAGCATCTTAGGCTTGAGAGGGAGTTGTTGGTACATGTAGCAAGCCTAAATGCTTGGCTAAATATTCAGAACTACACTTTCTTCTTCTTCATCTTGCATGAGGAACACATACTTGTCATTTTGCATAATTACCTTAGACAAATGTATAAGTTAAGAGAAGATGGAATCTCGTGGATATAGGAGACTCAAGCCTCTACTTGTTTGGTAAAGGAATCAAATCAATTAAGTACCTAAAGTGTAGGAACACTTTTAGGAGGGAAATTCAAAATTCAAACTCAAGAAGTGAGTATAAATAGAGGTGATCTAGTTGTGGGGCAGGTGTGCCATTTTTTGAGAGGATTGAAGCTACATTATGGAGGGTATCTTGAGCTCAACATATGTATGAGTAGTCCACTAGACTTCCCTTGTATCATATGTTCATTAACGCACATAATTTGATACAATTCTCTAGATCATTTCTATCTACTATTCTTTGTTGCATTTTCATCATTTCGGTGATTTTGCAGAGGTGATTTCTCTTTGTGTACTTGATTATTTGCTACATTTTAACTTGGGATAGTTAGAGTGAAGTGTCTACTATCTACTTATCAAGTTTTATTACTTTTGGTTGAGCCAGTCTTGAGATATGAACTGATGAAGTCGACTATGTCTGCACATCGTCTTGTTCCTTAAATGTCGGGATGACCCCTTCGAGTTGCTAAACTCATTGCTCAGTGTATAGTGCCTCTAAATTCATGAAATAACTTCTGTTAGTTAGCTATACACTTGAATTAGATGTGTGCAAAAGTTCTCTGGTCAATTCGTATCAAGTTGTGAGCTTTGAGCAAAACATTGAGCACTTGCATTGCCAAAATAGAAGGTTTCTTCACATTTCTTGTACATGCAAGTGATTTGTTTGGATACATTCTTTTGGGAATGATGTTGCGAAGTACCTAGTGGTTGTAAATGCATTATTGTGAAGCCAAAGGAGTCTACTAAGCATCCCTAGAGTCAACTTGGCAGGTGTAGAGCAAGTTTTGTGCAACACGAGCTCATCTCTAGAGCATGCTAAACCATCTCCTCACAGGTTCTTCCATTCATCTCCTTTTGTGATCGTGACAAGATTGTAAGCTACTTGAAGGTCGATCTTTGGGAAGAACTGTACATTTCCAAGAGGTTTTAAGAGCTCTAATATAAGTGGCATAAGATATCTATTTTTTAAAGTATTTTTATTAAATCCCTTATAGTCTACATACATTTGGAAGGTTCCATCCTTCTTCTTTACAAATAGAATAGGGGCTCATGCAGAGGACTTTCAATGTATGATAGATCCCTTGGCTAGATCTCATCGATGTTCTTGTGCAATTTTGTAAGTTCATCTAGGGATGGTATGTAGATTAGCCCGAAGGATGGTTGTGCTTCCTCTTGAAGTTCTATGGAACAATCATAAGATCTATGCTCTGGAAGGATATCTTCGTTCTTCTTTTCAAATACATCTTGAAAATCTTGGTACTGATTAGGTAGCTTTATTGGAACATCTCTTGGACTCTTGATCTGGTTTGGCGTAGATCATATATGTCGGTTCCTTCTTCATTGCGTGCATAAAGGTCTTCGCTCCTATGTATGGGAGCATAGTTGCGAGGAGCTTGGAAATCAAAGAAATGGAAACACTATAGAAAAAGTAGAAAAGAAGTTTCAGCCCCTGAGAAGACGAAGAAACGTGAAACAGTATATTCGTGAGGATTGAGGCTCTCAATAATCAATGCTGAGTAGAGTTAGGAATTTAGTTATTAAAGTATTAGAGCCTGAGTCCTCGCTGATTACCCAATGGCTATAGCTTGCTCCCTAAGCCTCAAGAGTCGACCAAAGTCGAAGTCTGCATGTGTTCACAATGATAAACACACAAGAAATGTGTGCTTGAAGGAGCCCAAATGATCAATTTTCCGCCAAAATTGATATGCATGCTAAATGTGTTTTGGAAGTTTTAGAAACGCAAGAAATGGTGTAGCGTTTCAGAGGACAAGAAACGAGTGTTTCGTGCAACCATGTATGGGAGGTGGTTTTGTATGTCTCTTCGAGTGATCTTATTCCTTCCCCAATCAATTTATTGGTTATATTTCTTTAGCTAGGGCATTCTAATGATATAAATGTTTATTAGATTCTATATTACATTGAAACATATATGGGAATCATGCTCACCAAGGTTTCATTGATGAAGCATGAGGAGTCTCTCAAATGGACTAAGACTTTAAGGGAAAGGGTCTTCCTAGGCATGATTAACTTGACTGGGGCAAGGCATGTTTCTATGGGTGTCGTTGGAATTATGAGACCCTTTCTTATATCATGGTCCAATTGTACAATCTCCTTTACAAAAGGACATACTTCCTTGTTTCCATGCTCTACAAGGGTGACTTCAACTCTAGAGTTTGTTCTCTTGTTGGGACAATTTATAGCTATGAAGGGTTCCCACAATAGAGGTATCGCTTGCTCTCTCTCCTACTTTGTTTCTCTTGTGGGATTAGGGGTTGGAATCTTGTTATGTCTATTTGCATAGGTTGGGGCGTAGGTCCTTCGTTAGGGGGTAGGACTGAAGGGTTTCCATTGGTGAGGTCTTCCTTCCATTTTTCTTTCTTGTTTCGTTTCAAAAAGACAGCTACCACAGTGAATGGCTCGAGTGATGTATTCATTCAATGGCTTGATCTGTTGCATCGTGAGTAGAAAGTCCTTCCATCTAAATTGGCTTATGAAATTCTCCTCATGCCAAGTGAGATCATAAATCATCTCCCTAAATTTTGATGCGCAGGTAGAGTCAAGGTGGTTAGCTTGACATAGCTTTCGGAGTTTTGTTTTTGCCACTTGAAAGTGTTTGCATCTTCAAATGTGGTAGTGAGTTCTCTAAGAAACTCCTCATAATCATGGAGAATCTTTTTCAAGATTGGGGTAAACCTTGACATTGCTTGACCACAAAGCAGGGCTCCAATAAAAGCAATCTTGGGTGCATCATCTCGATATCTATCAGGCTACATGAGGATATACAATTTTACTTGTTGCAAGAATCCTTGAAACTTTCTTCAATCACCATCGATTTTTTCTGGCATACGAATCTTCAGCTCCTTGGTGAAAGATGAAATAGGATATTAATTTGCTTTATGGCTTCCTTGATTTGTTGGAAAACTCCGAATTTGTTCTTGCAACTCTTGGATTATTTTGCCTAGATGCAAGGGATGTTCCATCTTGATTTGTGTTTGAGGTTTTAGACTTGTTGCTTGAGATTCAAAAGTGATGCGACAATTTGTTCAACCATGGTCTTCAATATTCTTTATCTTGGTTAGAAGCTAGTCTTGCCAAAATGTTAGTGGAGCACTAGATTGTGCTTTCTGATAAGACTAGACAAGATTTTTGAGATATACTTTTGAATACAAGATCATTCATGCAAGAGAAATAATACAATAACATACAAGAAGTTTCATAATCCGAGATAAGTATGGATAATTGGATTAGACGCGATACAAGAAGTCCCACAACCCGAGATTGATAAGCGTGGATATAAGCATCCCACAACCGAGGATCGTAGGTATCAAATAGGATTTGAGAATTACAAGAACTCCTTTGAGGAAGATGAACTAGGTATAAGAAATAACTGGAACGGATCTCTTACTATGAAATTACAAGAAAAGACTAGATGCCCAGAATACTAGACTAGACAAGACTAAAACAAGGAGCTAGACAAGAACATGAACTAGAACTTGGAAAGGACTTAGTGGAGAACATTGACTCCTTGAGCTCCAAAGATTGGCATTGGCAAAACTAAGGATACATGTGGCCAAACCCTCTTTAGGTGTCAA